>CAEFZP010004577.1:7500-220628 GCA_903064625.1 Mallotus villosus | reverse complement strand
TGAACAAGAACAACAAAAACTAGAGAGCATACAATTTCTGGGGAAATTGTGAGGGTGTGCTTGTGGCTGCCCCAGCTGCCCATAGTCTCACTGTGTTTACTGATATCAACCACTCAGTGTTTTTACATTGCTTTTAGACAGCAAAGAACATTTGTGTAGGTTGTTGGTCAACTCGTCCCGTTATCTGGTTATTAATTCCTGGAGAGCAACCATTAGTTGACATGTGCATTGAGTTTTTGTGGGAGTTTTTCCTTGTCTTCCTTGAGGGTTTAGGTTGGTTGAGAGGCAGGTCTATGGGCGTATGTGAAGCCCTCTGTGACATGCTTGCGTGTAAAAGGGCTATACAAATACATTTTGATTTTATGTAATCTAGTAAACTTGTAATAAACCATACAACCAACATTGCGTCCAGTTGATAGGCCACATATATATACAAATGACTCATTGAAATCGACAAAAAGATAGCCTTGACTAACCAAAAGGATATGTGAATGTTTGAATGTTTGAACCTGTAATTCGAACGATGAGTGACTTCAATATTTCTTGTAACCAATATTTGGAAAATGTAACTTTTTAGAATTTACCGTGTCAGTGTCACAACCGCTCATATCACCTCCCATTCGCTATCCACCACGCTAATTCATGTAGTCTATGTATTTAATGAGAAACAATTGGGTTAATGTTGAGTCAGAGGTTGGCCTGTCTGTAGATGAGAGGAAGGTAGGAAGACAAGGCGGCCAAATGAATCTCATGAAGGTGCAGCGTTTAGGACGAAACTTAGAAAGTACATTCTAATATATTCTTCTCAGATATAAACAACTTGTTGGTTGCCCAGCATCTGCTTCTTCAACTCCGTAATCCTCTCAAGGGCACATGTTGCACTGGGTTAGAAAGACATCAGCATAATGTAATTTTACACAATACAGGATTAAAAAATGAACACCCATCTTTGCTATATTGAAAGGGTCAATTGTAGGCTATGGGACTATACTATTCCAGTTTGTCTACACTCCAAAACATCGTTTCCAACCCAGCGGCTAGTTAAATATATAGGACAGAACACACGTTGGGTTAAACTAACCCAGCAAGATGGGTTGACCATTTAACCCAGAATGTTGGGTTGGTCATTAAACGCCGCAATGCCTAGCTAGCATTACCTGAGCAAGCATAGCAAAAAGAAGTAAGCACATCCAACTATTTAAATTGATTCATACAAACACGAAGAAAACACAACGTTGTTATCACATTTTTTATTTTCTGTTTAATGTAGCCTACTGTACAGTAGACTAACGCTACCTTTTCTATTTATATTACCATCCACTTTTGGCGCCTTCACGAACGAACAGCCAGTCGTTAGCTAAGCTAGCTAGCTAGCTAGACTAGAGCTTTCTAGGCTACTAGAGCTACGCTAAACATTCCAAAAGCAGACAGTTGCAAAAAAAACTCCTTAAAACAAATCGTTTGCAGTACCGTACGTTTATTTCGGTAGGGTTCTTCTGTATAGTTGACATTTGCTTCGCTGGCTAGACTAGTAAATGTAGACTAAGTTAGCCGGTTGCAAACTGAGGTAGTGCTAACGGCTAAAACAAGCTAACGCTATCCTCAACAACTAGCCTACAGTACTAGCTAGGACTCGGAGAATCTCACCATTCAGTTGCTGCAAGAAATGTGGCTAAAGTACACCGCCGGACTAGTATTTTTGCTGTCCCCTTATCTTGGTAGGTAGGCTACAACAGATAACCCTTTAGTAAATTAGCAAAATATGTCCCTGCTGAAAAGACCGTTGACAATTACATTTATGCTGCAGATGAACCAGCAGCTGGGTTATAGTGAGGCATCCGCTGGATAAGGTACCAGGTGGTCGTATCTAATGCGTCGTTGCTAACATGTGCCGACGCTGTGACGTGGACTATTATAACTGAGTAGTCTACCCTTTGCCGACAAAATCAACTTTATGCCACAAAAACGTTGTATGGTCCTAAACTGTGCAACGGAACGTAAATTCTGATACAAGCAACTCAATGGAGACCAAGACGAAACTTTGGACGTCGACGTTTTCTATGTAGTCCAAATATTGACCGAGGAGTAGGGGGGGCAAAAATAATAATAAATATATATGTGAGATTACAAAGGTTGGCTCTGGCGAAGCCCGAGCACACCCAAAAAGGGTAGATTTGGTCTTCATCTTTGACTATTCTTGAAGCCATGAGGAAAACACACTTCCCACTGCTGTAGGATAACACCTTCTTATATGTCTGTGCTTTATTAAGTTGGTCTGGTGAACTAGAGGCAATGGGAATATAAATCCTAAGCAACACACCTGCTCCTGAGTCCTGAGCAACACACCTGCTACATCTGAACGTCATACAGTCCCTGTTGTCAAGGCAATTGTGACAAAGACAGAAGCACAGACAGATTCCTGCAGATTCCTGCCTACATAGTTGGCTGACCAGGTGCAGATGGCTCTGTGCCAGCAGGGGGTCTCAGCTGGTCTGGGTTAGGGCCTGTCAGAGACTGGACATGGGCCAGCATGCCACAGGAATGTGTGTGTGTGTGTGTGTGTGTCCATATGAGATTATGTTTTTTACAACACGTCAAGTTGTCATGCTGCAGTAAGTTCTTGCATTTGTGTTAACATTCGCTAAATTACTTTCATATACAGCACTGTTTGTGAAGGGGCTGTGTGTGTGTGTGTGTGTGTGTGTGTGTGTGTGATCCTTGTTCTGCAGACAGGACAGCTGGCCTATGTGACCTGCCAGGCAGCTGTCACCTGCAGGCTGAACCCATCTGTCACCTGATTCATGCTAGTTTGCGAGGTTGGTATTTAATATTGCGTGTGTGTGTGTTTGTATATTTCTTTTTTTAGGCCATTTCTGTTTTATTGTGACAGTGAAAAGTGACATCCAGGAAATGTCCCGGGCTGAATTTGAATCCTGGACCCTGTGGTAAGGCCTCAGCCTAGGTGGTCCCTGTGGTAAGGCCTCAGCCTAGGTGGACCCTGTGGTAAAGCCGCAGACTAGGTGGTCCCTGTGGTAAGGCCTCAGCCTAGGTGGCCCCTGTGGTAAGGCCTCAGCCTAGGTGGTCCCTGTGGTAAGGCCTCAGCCTAGGTGGTCCCTGTGGTAAGGCCTCAGCCTAGGTGGTCCCTGTGGTAAGGCCTCAGCCTAGGTGGTCCCTGTGGTAAGGCCTCAGCCTAGGTAGACCCTGTGGTAAGGCCTGAGCCTAGGTGGACCCTGTGGTAAGGCCTCAGCCTAGGTGGTCCCTGTGGTAAGGCCTGAGCCTAGGTGGCCCCTGTGGTA
The DNA here is from genome assembly GCA_903064625.1 of Mallotus villosus. Classification (NCBI taxonomy): domain Eukaryota; kingdom Metazoa; phylum Chordata; class Actinopteri; order Osmeriformes; family Salangidae; genus Mallotus; species Mallotus villosus. The sequence continues at coordinate 217,332 of CAEFZP010004577.1, read as the reverse complement.
AGGCCTCAGCCTAGGTGGTCCCTGTGGTAAGGCCTGAGCCTAGGTGGTCCCTGTGGTAAGGCCTCAGCCTAGGTGGTCCCTGTGGTAAGGCCTCAGACTACAGAACCATTGACAACTCGCAAATAATGAGTTACAAAGCCTTAAAATAATGACCTGAGAAATGTTCAAAAGACGTCTGTCATTGTTCTTTACCTTTCCACAGTAAACCTGTCAACTCTCCAGAGCCGTTACTCCCCCTTCCTGCTTCCTAGTCAGAACCCACTGCATACAAATCGCTGTTATCCTGCGCAATTAGTATTAGAAAGTATTGTTCTCAGATAGAAGTGTCATGTGTCAAGCACATGAAGTGTCAAGCACATCTAAATAGCTGCCTCCGGCTTAATCCAGCAGATGACAAATGATAGATTCTGACATTCTGTCAATCTTTGTCTATTATGGGATTTCAAAAGCTTCCTTTCTCCCAACCAGTCAATTACTGATCTATCAATCCCAGAAATGAATTTGCGTTTCCTTTTTCTCACACCTGAATACATTAATATCCTGAGTCATGCAGAAGCCTGTTCATAGCTATGGAAGTCTTCTAACGCAGAAGAGATACGTTTTTGTTCTCAGGTTAACTCAGTAAAGGTGCGTTGTGTAGGCACAGCATTGCTTTTGTAATCTTTCAATACAAGCTGTCAATCCCAGCGCACGGTAGGACAGGAAAGAGGTCACATCGAATCATCAGGGGAGTTTTATCCACCCAAATATATCCTTTCATCACATCAGTTAAATTGGTAATGATAATTGGCAATTTATGAATCTCATTAAGAGTGAGTAATATGATTCATCTCTATTAAAGGCTGCTAATCAGCTGCATTGGCATCTTAAAGCATTCAGGATCATTTTTATAGTTTTTCAATTGTCACACACAATAACAAGTATCCTTTCCTGTCTCTTGCTTCAATGTTTTTGTTGATCATCTATTCTTAGGAGTATACTTCTGAAAGGATGGTACTTTTGCGCACCGTACATTTCACAATGTACAATGTTATTTTCTATGAGAAATTATAACAATGAACTATGAACAGTAATCAATAATATCATCACAAGGATAATTTCTCTCTTTTTGAAAGAAAAATAAAACAGGGAGGATACGTCTTAAACAAACCGACTTAAATTACCTTTTTGTCTCAATTCAAAACTCTCGAAAAGTTTATATACAACTACAATAGCATATTTGGAACTTCAATCTATTTCTAGCATTCCCGATCTTAAAAGAAAACTGTAGAAAAGAAAACAATGAATGCAGGATCTAATTACCTAGCCACTCTTATTCCAAGTTCAGTAGAATGTGAATAGGGCACTTAGTAAATAAAGCGGATTTTGTCCCCTTCACTGTAGTATCTGTCCCCCCCTCACTGCAGTATCTGTCCCCCCCTCACTGCAGTATCTGTCCCCCCTCACTGCAGTATCTGTCCCCCCCCTCACTGCAGTATCTGTTAAAGAATGTACAATACATTACAGCACAATACATGAACTGTCATCACCAGATGCATCACAGGCACTGCACCTTCTATAATTCCAGACATCTGTGTGCCACCAATTCTATCAAGGGCTATCATTATCTATAGGCTAGTTCAAGTTATCAATATTTGTGGCATCTTAATCACCGAATGCATCACGGGCACTGTACACTAGTGGAGATAGCAACAGGAACAATGTTCGTACTACTTTCTAAAGGATGCATGTCTTAAAGAATATATTGTGCTTATTAACATTATATATTGTGCTTATTAAAGTAATGTTTTATGAACTTAGAAGTTTGCTTAGGCTTAAACATTGTGTCTCACTCAGGGTGGGGGAAACAGGCTGTATTTGGTGTCTTAATCTCTTCATTTTAGGAGCAACCTTGAAGCCGGTCTGAGATGGCACCGGAGCGTGGGGCGCGCCAGCAAGAACAACTCCCGCATGAGAAAGCTCAACCCTCTTTTGATCATTTTGTATGACGGCACTGTAGCCTATAATATATCCTGGGGCAGGGACAGATAGCAAGTTGGACTTCGTGAACCAGCCTAACATTGTTGCGGTTAGGAAAACGTAGACAACCCCAGAGCTCTGTACTTGTTGATTTCCAACTGCTGCATTAAAGCTGATATTATCGGACCTCTGCGACTCCAGACCACTCTTTCTAGAACACAGACTTGTGTCATTGAAAACTAGCATTACATAGGCCTATTGGAATAGACACAAAGAATCTCAACCCTTCAATTGGTGACCTCGACATTGAAAAGAGGGAGTCCGGAGGGTCCCGGCCCGATCGACAGATCGGGAGAGAGAGCCATACACCGGTACGAGGAGGCAGACGTAATCGTCAGGCGCGCCTCAAAAAAAAAGGTAAGCAGACGCCTGTTTATTCAAAGTACTGCTATTCGGAACTGAGAACCAAATTTAGATGATTACTACGTCTCATCGTACCTAGTCAAGCAACAGTGGTGGGAAATCAACACTAGTTAATCTTACTGAGGGTTTAAGGCCTTGAGGTGAAAGTCCTCTAAAAGGGTTGAAGTCCCACTAGTTAATCTTACTGAGGGTTTAAGGCCTTGAGGTGAAAGTCCTCTAAAAGGGTTGAAGTCCCACTAGTTAATCTTACTGAGGGTTTAAGGCCTTGAGGTGAAAGTCCTCTAAAAGGGTTGAAGTCCCACTAGTTAATCTTACTGAGGGTTTAAGGCCTTGAGGTGAAAGTCCTCTAAAAGGGTTGAAGTCCCACTAGTTAATCTTACTGAGGGTTTAAGGCCTTGAGGTGAAAGTCCTCTAAAAGGGTTGAAGTCCCACTAGTTAATCTTACTGAGGGTTTAAGGCCTTGAGGTGAAAGTCCTCTAAAAGGGTTGAAGTCCCACTAGTTAATCTTACTGAGGGTTTAAGGCCTTGAGGTGAAAGTCCTCTAAAAGGGTTGAAGTCCCACTAGTTAATCTTACTGAGTTTGTCTCTGTTCTGTGTTTTATGTGTCTCAGGGGTTAGAGTCCCTGTTCTGTGTTTTATGTGTCTCAGGGGTTAGAGTCCCTGTTCTGTGTTTTATGTGTCTCAAGGGTTAGAGTCCCTGTCCTGTGTTTTATGTGTCTCAAGGGTTAGAGTCCCTGTTCTGTGTTGTGTGTCAAAACTGTTAGTCCCGGTACCGGTTGTGTGGGTTGTGTGGGTTTTGTGGGTTAGAAGTGACAGGTTTGAGTCCTGTCGAGAAGGGGTTAAAGTTCCTTATAAGTAATATTTGATTCAGTCAGATTGTGTTTAATAAATATAGAGAGGAGTGTGCTTCTTTTTGTGTGTACAGTCCTAACTATGATGAGAGTGGAATACAAGATGGTAGGTTGAGAGCGCGTGGGGATGGGAAGAGAAAGAGAGAGAGATAGGCTTCTGGAGAACAATGGCGAGTCTATGTTAACTAATCCTAATGAAAGTTAGGTTAACTCATTTGCAAACTAAAATCAAACGTAACAAATTAAATTAATAATATGGAAGGTTATGAAATGAAACAAGAGAACGTTTTGTGGATGTGAAGAGATGATTGGTTTAAACACTGATGTTTTGAAGAGGACACAATGAATATGGATTTTTAAGAGTTTTGATAAAGGTATTAGATGTAATTTGGTTCAAAATAAGAAAGAGAACATAACTAAATGTACTTTTATTTTGAATTGAATTGTAATTTGGTTTAAAGTTTTATTGTAGAGTTTTATCAGAGCCTGGCATACTGTTTGGGATAAACAGTTAGGCTGTGATAATGTTGTATTAATAAATGGTATTAGTGGATGAAGAGGGTTATTATAACATTCAGTTCTGAAATAATTTGGGAAGCCAAGAAATTGTGGTTATGATGGTTTGAGCTAATTGGCTCGTTTTGAACTGCAGCAAAACGAGTTATGAAGTTCTACCTATCTGACCTTTATAAAAATATAGTTGGGGGAGAATGTTTGGTTAATAGCTACATTAAGAACATTATTTGGTCTATATTTCATTTGAGAAGCATACAGATTACATTCTGGTTTGGTATAATGTCAATGGTTTTTCATATCTTTGACAATAAGCAATCTGTAGGGAAAATACTGCCTGGTAATTATAGATATGTTTACTGAGTGGATTGAAGTACTTCCTAGTCCTATACCACATGCATTAACAACATTTGAATTGAATTATGGAAGATCATATGTAATTCCACAACTTAGACCTGATGCTAACTAGAAAAGAGGTATCTTCTGCTAAATTATGTTCCAGGTGAAGCAGTCAACCAGAGTGGAGGAGTCAAACGAGGAGATTGGCTTGGCTGAAGTGAAGCATTGACATTTGAGTTTGTTGTCACACCTTTTAGAGGGAGGAATCCAATCCAATGAAAACTTTAAAATAACCTGTCTAATTTCTAGTTTTTCTATATGTTTCGATTTTATTTTATTACATTTCTAAACTTTAATGTATCTCTCTAATTTCTAGAGTTTTTTCGAATGTAATTTATTTTATTACAATTCTAAAAGCTTGGCTAAAGTTGTATGTATGTGGTGAAGGGGACCTGTGAGTATGTCCAGGTCTGCCGTGGGTACATGGATGTCGAATGTCCACTCTGCGGAGTGACGGTGGGTTTTCCCCTATAACATCATTAGGGTTTTCCCACTGTGTCCAGTGTGTCCACACCACTTGGCCATAACGCTGCATAGTCTCATTATTATCGTTGTAAGCATTGTGTTCCATAATGGGATATTTTTAAATGTGTGTTTGTTGTCACACCCTTTAAAGGGTGTGAAAAGAGGGATTCTATGAAACTTTAAAATATCCAGTTTTTAATGTTGACACCACGTAGTGAAAGGAGGGATTTGTGAAAGAATGATAACAATGCTGCTAATCAACGCTGCTATACCACTCACTAACTCAGTACATCAAATGTGTAATGCTTAAAAACAAACATCTCCAATTGAACAGAGTCTGGGGTTGGTGCACACGTTCGGGACAGTGTATCACCCCCAGTCACAGGGAAAGGTTGAGCTCATGAATTGGAATCTGGAAAGCAGGTGGACCAAAATCTGTGCAACAACTAACATGAATTGGGTAGATGCTCTCCCTATTGCCCTAACAGCCATCACAAGTTCAGTGAACACCTCTACAGGATTCACCCCATATGGACTTCTGAGGGGGCGACAGTTTCTGGGACCGGGAGCTGGGCTGGTGAGTTGGCGCATCCACCATACTATGATCAGCTGTCTGCTTTGGTATCACCCTCAACATAAAAAAGGTACAGGAGAAACGGGGGACAGTACAGGATCCAGTCAAGGCCTTCACTGCTGACTGGGTGTGGGTGAAAGCCATTAAGAGGAAGTGGACAGAACCTCGGTGGACAGGACCATTCAAGGTCATCGAGAGGACCTAACACGCCCTAAGGGTGCTGGGGAAAGGGAGTACGTGGTACCACTGGAGCATGTGTTCTGCTGCTCCAGAACCCAGTCGGTCATTGCAGGAGTTGGTGGAGAAGGGCCAGCAGGGCCAGTGAACTGTTTCTTATTGCTACGAAAGTGAGAGTCCGGAAAAGAGGGTTACGACTAGGTCAAGAGTGATACTGCTTGACCACACTAGAATTGTACTGGACTAAGAAGGTTTCCGCTATTTTACTTAAGAGTGTGTTATATCAATATCAACATGAATTGTCTCTGTCTTCCTCTCCATATTTGGTATGTTGTGCATGTTTGCTCTGTGTGGGTGTTGCTGTATCCTATGTATCAGGTCCCTGTGCAATCATTGTCTCGGCTGTGGAAAACCCGAGGACGGGGTTACAAATGCCATTGCTGGGGCTGGCTGACCAGGATGAGGATGCGGTGGTTGGCCTGGGCTATGTTGATTGATCTCTGGTGTTTTCAGAGATCAAAAGAGGGATTAAAGAATGTACAATACATTACAGCACAATACATGAACTGTCATCACCAGATGCATCACAGGCACTGCACCTTCTATAATTCCAGACATCTGTGTGCCACCAATTCTATCAAGGGCTATCATTATCTATAGGCTAGTTCAAGTTATCAATATTTGTGGCATCTTAATCACCGAATGCATCACGGGCACTGTACACTAGTGGAGATAGCAACAGGAACAATGTTCGTACTACTTTCTAAAGGATGCATGTCTTAAAGAATATATTGTGCTTATTAACATTATATATTGTGCTTATTAAAGTAATGTTTTATGAACTTAGAAGTTTGCTTAGGCTTAAACATTGTGTCTCACTCAGGGTGGGGGAAACAGGCTGTATTTGGTGTCTTAATCTCTTCATTTTAGGAGCAACCTTGAAGCCGGTCTGAGATGGCACCGGAGCGTGGGGCGCGCCAGCAAGAACAACTCCCGCATGAGAAAGCTCAACCCTCTTTTGATCATTTTGTATGACGGCACTGTAGCCTATAATATATCCTGGGGCAGGGACAGATAGCAAGTTGGACTTCGTGAACCAGCCTAACATTGTTGCGGTTAGGAAAACGTAGACAACCCCAGAGCTCTGTACTTGTTGATTTCCAACTGCTGCATTAAAGCTGATATTATCGGACCTCTGCGACTCCAGACCACTCTTTCTAGAACACAGACTTGTGTCATTGAAAACTAGCATTACATAGGCCTATTGGAATAGACACAAAGAATCTCAACCCTTCACTGTCCCCCCTCACTGCAGTATCTGTCCCCCCCCTCACTGCAGTATCTGTCCCCCCCCTCACTGCAGTATCTGTCCCCCCCCTCACTGCAGTATCTGTCCCCCCCACTGCAGTATCTGTCCCCCCCCTCACTGCAGTATCTGTCCCCCCCTCACTGCAGTATCTGTCCCCCCCCCTCACTGCAGTATCTGTCCCCCCCTCACTGCAGTATCTGTCCCCCCCTCACTGCAGTATCTGTCCCCCCCCTCACTGCAGTATCTGTCCCCCCCCCTCACCGCAGTATCTGTCCCCCCCTCACTGCAGTATCTGTCCCCCCCTCACTGCAGTATCTGTCCCCCCCCGCACTGCAGTATCTGTCCCCCCCTCACTGCAGTATCTGTCCCGCCCCCCCCCTCACTGCAGTATCTGTCCCCCCCTCACTGCACTATCTGTCCCCCCCTCACTGCAGTATCTGTCCCCCCCTCACTGCAGTATCTGTCCCCCCCTCACTGCAGTATCTGTCCCCCCCACTGCAGTTTAAACTGACTACGCTTTCATGCTCCCGCAGTCGGAATATTAACCACCCTGACAACACCCCTGACAACAGCCACAATCCTCCACCCTTCATTTGCATACTGATTCATGGGCCAATAGGGCGTAGAGGATTGGAATAAATAGGGAGTGTAATCAGTGTTTGCTCGCCCAAAGCAAAAATTAGCATGGACCTTTTGGCTGCAGCACATATGTTGCCGAAAATGTCTAAAACTGTCCACAAAGGGTCAGAGATGATACCCAAGGGGCCACTAAATAGACTTGTAGCAATAATGTGTTCCTGCTTTCTGAAAGCACACAGGGTTGCAACAGTTTAAGATAAATGTTGAGTACTAACTGCTTGGTTGTAATCTCTCCCTGACTGTCCACACTGGGCTTGAGTGTTCGGGGTCATTCCATATAGGCTTCAATATCTGGAGGACATTAATAACATGCCCTTCAAACAGTGTCATAACTTCACATCTAGTGCTGGCATGTACACAGCATGAAAAATTATGAATAAATAAATTGAGGAGCATTAATAAGTAAAGAAAGTGTCTATTCTGGTGAAGGTAGAAGTAGGGGGGTTGCCCTGAGTTGTTGATGGAAGAGAGCATTGACTTTCTCCACTAGAAGTTGACACTGTCGGTAAATAACTCATGAACAAGAACATCACAAATTGGGTCAATGTGAGTCATAATGCTTGTGTCCTTTATTAAATATAGAGGTTACAAGCTGGTGATGTGGGAGTCTGGTGAGGGCCTCTGTGGACGTGTGTGTGAACCCCATGCGATGTGTTAGAGAAAAACTTTAATTTACTTTAATTAACATTGACTGGAAGAGACCCCAGTGCTCTGCTGTCTCTCTATGATGCTGTGCTGTCTCTCTATGATGCTGTGCTGTCTATGATGCTGTGCTGTCTCTCTTTGATGCTGTCCTGTCTCTCTTTGATGCTGTGCTGTCTCTCTTTGATGCTGTGCTGTCTCTGTATGATGCTGTCCTGTCTCTCTATGATGCTGTCCTGTCTCTCTATGATGTAGTCCTGTCTCTCTATGATGCTCTGCTGTCTCTCTATGATGCTGTGCTGTCTCTGTATGATGCTGTACTGTCTCTCTATGATGCTCTGCTGTCTCTCTATGATGTAGTCCTCTCTTTGATGCTGTCCTGTCTCTCTTTGATGTAGTCCTCTCTATGATGATGTGCTGTCTCTCTATGATGCTGTGTTGTCTCTCTATGATGTAGTCCTGTCTCTCTATGAGTCCTGGGAAGAATGGCAATATCTCCTCTCAAATGCAAGGAATTCACTGTGACACAATGTGTACAGTCCCTGTACTTACTGTAAGTCGCTCTGGATAAGAGTGTCTGCTAAATGACTAAATGTAACTCTCTCTCTCTCAGGTTATCTTTCATTGGCTCTTCAACCACAGAGTCCACTGACCCCCCTGCCGTGAGGGCCATAGCTAGACGTGTTAGAGTCCACTGACCCCCCTGCCGTGAGGGCCATAGCTAGACGTGTTCTGGCCGCTCAGCAGGCAGCAGACAGACACCTCATCCTTCCCTGGCCTGCTGGGAGGACTGAGCTGGACTCAAATTGGACTCCATCTTGGCTCACAACGCTACTCCATTTTATTACCGCAAGAGTGACCTGCCACCCTCCCATGCTGTTAAACTACATTTAACACACTTCCAGGCGAGTTTGAACAAGTGGAGAGAGGGGGGCTCTAATGTTCGCGTGCCCTTTTCTCTTTCAGACTCGTGTGGCACGGCTTTATCACACTGGGAGTGTCAGACTGCAGAGTAAAGAGAACTGCAGCTCTGCTTGGCAACAGCCCAGGTGTCCGGAGCCTGGGGCCTGTGGGTGAGTCGTCCTGCCTGCTGCATCACACAGGACGAGCACAGAGAAATACTACAGGATCTCCTGACACTAAACAGGTACAAATGGGTTAGAAACCGTGTTTTTCAATCATGTGGTGGTGGCAACATTAATGCTTGTAAAGACTTGGTCATGGTTTGCACCGACAACAAATATTCTACAGTCGAGTTTTAGGTTTCCGTGTGTCACCGCAGTGTCACCGCAGTGTCACCGCAGTGTCACCAAAAGCATAATTAGCTTCTTGTCCTTGACCTTTCTAATGTCTACAGAACATTACCTACACATTAACATTACCTACACATTAACATTACACCTAACACCTAACATGGAACAGGAACACCATCGTTAGGAGGAGGGAAAACACCAGCTGTCTTAAAAAAATATGATGTCTGTTTAAAATGTTTATTACAGGTTGGATAATATTGATTATGCCCCAAAGGTTGTTGCGTGTGTGTGTGAAAGGCAGACAGATTGAAGTCATCATGCAGATTGGGGATCTGTGCTGTTTGTATGGTGATGATGTCAATACTGACACACTCAATCGTGTGGTGCAAAAAATTGCAGGGAAAATAAGGCACACTGTCATCGCATGAATGTAAAAATAAGTGTGTTTCTTTACCAGGTAAATAAACTATATACTGGTTAAAATTTCTGATCATACATTTATGAAACCCTTCCCAATCTAGTCTAACGAATCTTGTTGCTCACTCTGACTCCCTGACCTTGGGACGTTGTGCTCCTGCAGTCAGCTCACTCTGACTCCCTGACCGTGGGACGTTGTGCTCCTGCAGTCAGCTCACTCTGACTCCCTGACCGTGGGACGTTGTGCTCCTGCAGCAGCTCACTCTGACTCCCTGACCGTGGGACGTTGTGCTCCTGCAGTCAGCTCACTCTGACTCCCTGACTGTGGGACGTTGTGCTCCTGCAGTCAGCTCACTCTGACTCCCTGACCGTGGGACGTTGTGCTCCTGCAGCAGCTCACTCTGACTCCCTGACCGTGGGACGTTGTGCTCCTGCAGTCAGCTCACTCTGACTCCCTGACCGTGGGACGTTGTGCTCCTGCAGCAGCTCAGGGCCTCCGCTCTCCCCTGGAGGCAGCATCAAAAGCTGGAGCCCACAGGGTCAGGGCGCCACAGGCTCTGCAGTCTTATATCTCTCTTACTGACAGCTTTGACAAGTTTTGACCCACAGTACACCCCCGACAGAGATCAAAGATAGTAGCTTAAACCTTCTGCTCTTTTCTGCAGAAGCGGAGGACGGACGGACGGACGCAGAATTAGAAGGAAGTGGTTTGTTGTGGCACGTATTCCAGATCGGCACACTGCTGGGTGTTCGGGCTGATCTACTCTGACCAGCCTAAGCGTGAGATTACCAAGGAAGATTCATCTCTGATAAATACTACTATAATTGTGATTGTATCTCAACACTGTGTTTAGTAGCCTACTTTTCTTCCATCCAGAGAAACTCGGTTTCAATGACAATATCTATTTTATTGTTTAACATTGTATTTTAGGATGCTAGGTATAAGAATGTTGGCAGCAATGTATCTTAAGTTAACATTTTTGGGTTGGGTTGGAGAAAGTGGTTGCACAACAACAAGGATGTAAACTGCTAATGAACCAAACAGAATGAGAAGGCTGGTAGTTTTCTGTTTCCAGTGCTAATGGGAATAGTTGTTCAGATGTTTCATAGTAAACAGAACAGCAGTATGTCCACCCAACATGTTGGCTGAGCCACCAAGGCTTGGCTAGCATTAGTTGTTAAATATAGTCAACTGTGTCTGGGCCTGGTTCTTAACGTAACCGAGACACATAAATATATAGATAAATGATCAAACGTTTTGTCACATTTAACAGCAGGTGGAGATACTAGACATGTTGAATTGTGAACAGAGGACTCTGAGGTCAGACACACAAACTTGGGCTCATTTCACCTCCAGGTGCTCCACTCCCTCTCACACCTCTAAGCACCAGCATCATTTATTCATCAGGCTAGAGACCCATCTCCGACACACACACAAACACACACACAAACACACACACAAACACACACACAAACACACACACAGATAATATGCACATCCTGTTCGCTGGCTGTAGTCAGGATTCAGAGAGCAACACAGGTAATACCACAGCTAGTATCTATCATCATAACCTGAAGTGACTGCCCAATGAAATATGCAGCCATGTAAACTGATGACATGTCACAGGGAACTGAAGTAACCCTCCTGATGACATGTCACAGGGAACTGAAGTAACCCTCCTGGCTCGATAAGGCCAGCGAAGGAGCTCATGAAAAACAACGGCACAATGAACAGAACCGTAAACTGCAGTGTGTCTGGAAGTTGAGATATGTTTTTCTGTAACAAAGACCCTTTTATATAGTAGAATGTATTCTTCAGTGACTAACACAAGCACAATGATTCACCTAGCGTAATCTGGAAGGAAGAAATAAAGAAACAAGCCGGCTGAATCCTTTTTCCGTTTTCTTTCTTGTACCAAGAATTTCAGTGCTCAGTCTGACCTTGTGTTGTTCTGTGTACCTGACAATAACACTTGAAACTGAAACTAGACGCTCCGTTCATTTAGCACTTGAACGACTGCCTCCGACAAAGCAACCTAGTTCTCCATGTTTCAAGCTTCCCTTTAAATAACTTCTGACTTCAGTCAGGGGTGGGGGTGGTGGGTGTGTCTCGTGTCAACGCTAATGTAGCCAAATGGCCGGCATTTACCCCTCACTGACAACGGATCACTGCTTGGAGTTGTTTATGATTCATTGTTTGGTTACATGAATTGCCAACTGCACGGTCGTATTGAAGCTGTCGTGGCGGCAAGTGGCGTGGTGAGACAAGGCCATCGGGATGGTTTGGCGTCTGCCAGTAACGAGAGGAGCAGTGAATTCTGTTTTCAGACATGCTTAATCACCAAAGACACGTCGACAGGGTTTGCTGCATTCTCCTTGAGCTTTTCTCAGCTCAAGATAAGGACTATGAACAAGGAGAAGTCTTGAGAAAGGGAAACATTTTTAAGTACGTACTGTGTAAGCTGTGTTTAGGGACGTACTGTGTAAAGTGTGTTTGATCAGGAGAGAAACAAACCCAGCATCAATTTATTTTGGTCCTAGTTAGGTATCATAAAACCACCGGTCATAAATACCTTAAGACAATCAGACTTCATTCCCTACAAGATAGAAAGTCATATACGATTCTAAACCCATTCTCCAGAGCCTCCGTTTCTTTCATTCACTGTCTGTCCTTTATCAATGAAACAAATGAGCAAAGGAGCTTACAGATTACCAATTATAAAACACATTGTATTATGTCCTAAAATTATTTCACACCCTTTACTTTAAACTCAGAAACAATCTGAATCCTTCACTACCCATTTTCCCAAACCTGGCCTTTCCTAAATAGGACAAAAAAAGCAGCCTCATCGTTTCCCTGTACCCCTGTGCACCTACCCAGCCAGCCTCTCTAAAACATGTCCACTTGCATGTAATGAATATCAGCAGCTATTACCAGCCTGCTCAGGAGAGACACCAATTACGCTGTCCGTCACCCAACAAATTCTAATGAGAAATTACACCCTTTAATTGCTCCAAATGCTAATGCTAATGGAGTGGTACCTGCCAAGCTCCAGGCATAGACCTCAGTGAATAGCTAATCATGTGCTAGCTAGCTAGCTAACATGGCATATAGCAGCAATGGTTAGCTAATAATGTGCTAGCTAGCTAGCTAACATAGCATATAGCAGCAATGATTAGCTAATCATGTGCTAGCTAGCAATGTATGAGTTCTCAGTGTGTGGAAGGGTTCTGAATAGTCCCGGACCCCCAAATACACTGGGTCAGGCTCCAGATGAACTCACCAGCTGTGGAGACTTGCTGCAGATCCAATTGAAAAATCACACAACTGTCAAATGTGGAGAATGCAACTGCCCCCCTCCCCCCACACAGTTTATTGATTAGAAGTCTGTCACAAACCAAAACTAAATGTTCCTCTCGTCATAGTCACCCTAGCTCTAACTCCTACGATCTGAAGCCTTTTTGTAGAAAAGAAGTACTGGATATTGTAAATCAAACAACTTAGCCTACCTTTATCAAATTGTATTTAAAAATAAAATATGAAATTGCGTATTCAATCCCATCTGGCATACAGCAGGAAGGGTAAGGGTTAGGGCTAGCTAACCATGTGGTACTCTGTGAGCCAAGTATAAATAATTCAAAATGTGCTCCTTCATATTCTTTTTATGTCAATTTTTTTGTCCATTTTGTGAATATAAAACCTACACCTCAAAATTATAGTTTGGCTTTTACCGCCACTTTTCTTGACAAGACTATGAACAAAAGAACTCTTTGCTGCTTCACAGCTTCTGTTATTGATCTGCAGGCCAAGAGGGCCACTCAGAGCCTTACCTCAGATCAACCACGCACACACACACACACACACTCACACAACCACACACACACACAACCACACACACACACACACACACACACACACTCACACAACCACACACACACACACACACACACACACACACACACACACACACACACTCACACACACACACACACACACAACCTCACACTCACACAACCACACACACACGCACACACACACGCACACACACACGACCACACACACACACACACACAACCTCACACTCACAAGCTAAAGGCCATCACATCAATTTCATTTAAACCTCTTCAAGGCCCAGAACTGTTTTAAAACATCGAACACAAGTCAGACCTACATGGGGCCGAACTAGCATTACAGATATAAAGATTTAAGCAAGAACAAACAGATCTCAGTGGTGTAAATGGGGAGTATTGCTATGCCTTAAGCCTCAGAGTTAAACACATCAAGATGTATTGATTGGTGCAGCCGTAACCACAGGCAACCCTGGATAAGGGTGTCTATCTGTTCAGACAGGATGACTTGTTGGCCTTTGGAAAGAGCCTTGATGTTACATACTGTGTGCTGTGAACAGGTGTCCCTGTTGGGAGCTAAACCTCTGCACGACAGTTTGACTTTCTATTCTATTGGTTTAAGAACACCTCTCTCTTTGCTCATCTCTCGCTTTCATCAGAAAGCATCTGACATATTTGTCACATATTTTCCCAAAAAGAATTTCTTGTTATTTAGTGAAGACAGGTTTCAAAAACAACCAAAACTTACAGGACGATGGCAGTGGTACTAACAAACTATAACTATTTGCTTTTACATGGTGTATTCTTATGACATGTAAGACCATTTTAGTCGGTTTTAGTCAAATATAAAACATAATTCAAATGTGTAAATATGCTTACTTGCAATGTTTGACAGATTGCAGCAGGTCTCTTCCGTCAGTGTGTTTCCACCCTGTTCAGCCCTGTAAGGCTGGGGGTAAACTAGGCCGGGGGTAGACCCTGTAAGGCCGGGGGTAGACTATGCCGGGGGTAGACCCTGTAAGGCCGGGGGTAGACCCTGTAAGGCCGGGGGTAGACCCTGTAAGGCCGGGGGTAGACTAGGCCGGGGGTAGACCCTGTAAGGCCGGGGGTAGACTAGGCCGGGGGTAGACCCTGTAAGGCCGGGGGTAGACTATGCCGGGGGTAGACCCTGTAAGGCCGGGGGTAGACCCTGTAAGGCCGGGGGTAGACCCTGTAAGGCCGGGGGTAGACTAGGCCGGGGGTAGACCCTGTAAGGCCGGGGGTAGACTAGGCCGGGGGTAGACCCTGTAAGGCCGGGGGTAGACCCTGTAAGGCCGGGGGTAGACTAGGCCGGGGGTAGACCCTGTAAGGCTGGGGGTAGACCCTGTAAGGCTGGGGGTAGACCCTGTAAGGCTGGGAGTAGACCCTGTAAGGCTGGGGGTAGACTAGGCTGGGGGTAGACTAGGCCGGGGGTAGACCCTGTAAGGCCGGGGGTAGCGGTGGACTTAGGCCGCAGCACTCGACACAGCTGTCTGGCTGCTTTCTGTCCTGCAGTGGTCCATCTCAAACTGTTTCACTTGGCTGGGAGCGTAGCCCCGGGGACACCATGCCTGTCATCTCCATCTCAGCCGCGCTCCGTGGGGGCAGCTGGAGGGAGCGTCCTCCTCCCTGGCAGGGTGGAAGCTGGAGGGAGCGTCCTCCTCTCTGGCAGGGTGGAAGCTGGAGGGAGCGTCCTCCTCTCTGGCAGGGTGGAAGCTGGAGGGAGCGTCCTCCTCTCTGGCAGGGTGGAAGCTGGAGGGAGCGTCCTCCTCTCTGGTGGAAGCTGGAGGGAGCGTCCTCCTCCCTGGCAGGGTGGAAGCTGGAGGGAGCGTCCTCCTCTCTGGCAGGGTGGAAGCTTTGTGTTACCTTCCTTCAGCATGAGCAGTTTGAGGAGATGTGGAGTTTAGGCTCCACTTGGCACACCACCTGCTACTTTTTGTCTTTGTGTACTTGCAAATAACTTCACCTGATGTGACCCTGTTAGAGCTAACCCCAGGCCTTAAGCCCATGGACCTGACCTTGACGCCAAGGTTGTCTCGAATAACAACGTCATCAGAATATTGCCATTATCTTGTTAAATGGTGCAGAAGATTCCACTTACGCAGTACTACCTCCCCTCTGAGAGTTGTTTAATTAATTACTGGAAGGAGGAAATCACCTTTGAGGTGAGGTTTCATCGTGTGTGTGGGGGAGATGATGAAGGACATTGGCCACACACAGTGATTGATGTGTGAGAGGTCTTTGGGCTGAACCTTTGTGCCCGACAATATATGTCTTTTTGTGCATGCAAGTGTTTACTACTCAACAATCTGAAACTATTTTAGACTACATGTTTTTCATATTCAGGTTATTGCATAAATCATCCAACCAAAGGTTTCCATCCAACTCCACACTGTGTTGTCATTATTAATCCTACTGACAGTATCAACACTGAGTTCATCAAACCCATCAGGACCGGAGTCTCTGACAGGGTGCAGACTGCATCTGGCAGGACCGGAGTCTCTCACAGGGTGCAGACTGCATCTGGCAGGACCGGAGTCTCTCACAGGGTGCAGACTGCATCTGTGCAGGACCGTAGTCTCTCACAGGGTGCAGACTGCATCTGTGCAGGACCGGAGTCTCTCACAGGGTGCAGACTGCATCTGTGCAGGACCGGAGTCTCTCACAGGGTGCAGACTGCATCTGTGCAGGACCGGAGTCTCTCACAGGGTGCAGACTGCATCTGTGCAGGACCGGAGTCTCTCACAGGGTGCAGACTGCATCTGTGCAGGACCGGAGTCTCTCACAGGGTGCAGACTGCATCTGTGCAGGACCGGAGTCTCTCACAGGGTGCAGACTGCATCTGTGCAGGACCGGAGTCTCTCACAGGGTGCAGACTGCATCTGTGCAGGACCGGAGTGTCTCACACGGTGCAGACTGCATCTGTGCAGGAAAAAGGAGCTTCAAGAAAATATTGAAACATAATTGGAGAATTGACCATTAGAAAACCAGCTTATATTTTGTTTTCCCAGCATGGAGGTCTGGTGGCAATATGAAAGAGATTAAACCTTTCTGCTGCTTCAAATCCCGGGTTTGTCAGGGTTGGGAAGCTGGGTAGCAGGGCTGGGTAGCAGGGATGGAAGAGTCAGGAAAAGAGGCACCCTGCCAAGCGTGAAATAAAAACTCAGATCCCAGTCAGTCCCTTGGTCTTATTCTCACAGATCCTTCAAACACACCATTCATTTACCCCACACAGTACTCATGTCCTAAAGGCTGGCAGTGTGAAAGGATGTGAGCTGTATCCCCGCCTCTCTCCCTCCATCCCCGCCTCTCTCTCTCCCTCCATCCCCGCCTCTCTCTCTCCCTCCATCCCCGCCTCTCTCTCCTTCTCCATCCCTGCCTCATCATCAAGATTGATGATGTTGGCAATTTACAAACATGATACAACAGATACCAGCCTATCTTTAGTCCCTGACCTACAAGCTTTTTCATATGAAGGTGAATGTGATATTTAAAGTGACAGACAATGACATAGGCAGGGGGTGATGGGTCAGCCCTGGTGATGGGGTATGTGTCTTTTTAATAAAGAAGTACATGTAATCTAGTCAGGACCAAGCTGTTTATTAGAGCACATAAGCCTCTTTGCAAATATTGTGTAAATTATTTTCAACCTTATGGCTAGGGTTGCAAAATTCCGGGAATATTCAAAGTTGGAAACTTTCCACGGGAATTAACGGGAATTAATGGGAATAAACGGGAATTAACGGGAATTAACGGGAATTAACAGGAATAAACTGGAAATATAGGGGTAATTTAACTGTATTTACCTTGTCATAAGCAGACATGCATGCAAACATTTATAATACAACTTTTTTAAATGATTTTTGTGACATTTTGTGAGTAGTAGTTGCCCAACTCGCGCTTGTTGATGGACCCCGAAAGCCGAAGCTCATCTGTTTGGCAGGTTGGGCAGAGGAGGGCAGATCTTACAGATCCTGTGTACCTGGGTCAGGGTGATGAAACTAAGTGTCTCGTTTCACTATGGCTGCCGTTCCACAGACAGTTCCACTTCCTGGGAAAGAAAACTGCAGTGTTCAGAGTAAACTACTATAAACCATAATCATGATGAAAATAAAAAAAATATATAGTTAAATTTAACTACTATTCAGAAACTTCTCTCAGGGTAAACTGTAAAACCAGATTAGTTTTAGATCGAGAATTCTCAAAATTCCAGAATTCTCAAAATTCCAGAATTGTCAAAATTCCGGAACCCTCGTCAAAATTCCGGAACCCTCGTCAAAATTCCGGAACTCTCGTAAAAATTCCGGAACTCTCGTCAAAATTCCGGAACCCTCGTCAAAATTCCGGAACCCTCGTCAAAATTCCGGAACTTTCGTCAAAATTCCGGAATTCTCGTCAAAATTCCGGAACTCTCGTCAAAATTCCGGAACTCTCGTCAAAATTCCGGAACTCTCGTCAAAATTCCGGAACCCTTGTCAAAATTCCGGAACCCTCGTCAAAATTCCGTAACTTTCGTCAAAATTCCAGAACTTTCGTCAAAATTCCAGAATTCTCGTCAAAATTCCAGAATTCTCGTCAAAATTCTAGAACTCGTCAAAATTCCAGAACTCTCGTCAAAATTCCAGAACTTTCGTCAAAATTCCAGAACTTTCGTCAAAATTCCAGAATTCTCGTCAAAATTCCAGAATTCTCACAATTCCAGAATTCTCACAATTCCAGAATTCTTATGCCAAATCAAAATCCCTAAAACAAAGACAACATGACAGTATTCGAAATCAGGTTGAATAACAAGTTATCAACTCGTACTGGTGCTCTTGTTTGGTTGTGCCTGTGTTGCAGAGTGTGTTACCTACTTTATTACAATAAGAAACACTAGAGAAATGCCTTCAGGGTAACGCTGGTGTTCAAATTGGGAGATACGGAGATGTCCAACACATTTTTTGGAATGACAAAAACACAATGACAAACGTTTTTTTGCTAGGAATGATTAATTCCATTCTTTCTTGGATATTTGACCCTCCTTCACCAAATCTACCATAGAACCTAACAAACATTGCTTCCTGTTCTATATTTATCATGTATTTGTTTGCAGATTGAGGCCTATGCAGAAACAATTACAGAACAGTTGGATGCTAGTGAAGCATAAATAAATACTTGTAAGTTCCTTTCCCACCAGCACAGATAGTATAACTCTGACATGCACATTGTCAATGATGAGCTATATAACTAGTCAAGCAACTCTCTACTCAGGAAAAAAAGCTAATTTACTCCACAAATGATGAAATAAATGACAATTTCACCCAGCAAGCAAAGCAAGATCCATTTCACACCTCATGTGGCTTTGTTATACAGTTATACAAATGGTTGTATCGTTGCCAAAGAGAGTGTCATCAGAGGAAGGATCTATATACAGTCCTGACAACACTCTTGGCACAAACACATCAGCTATGCTATTACTCTCTACCGTAAGTCCCAATAGAAGGTAACGATGACACCTCCGCCACAGTGCCTCCACAGCACATTACTAACTTGATCCTTAAAAGTCAAGATCAGATACGATTTTACACAATGTTTTACAGACTACCATAAACGTCGTCGGGTTACGACTGGTTGCGCAACTGAAAACAGACAATCCCGTCTCCGTCTCGCATTCCAGCAGATAAAACACGGTCACAACACACCCAGACACATTAACTTTCCTTTACAACTTGTTTTGGAATCAAGGCAACTGTCTCCAATAAAGGAAACGTGGAGAAACAACAAAGTTCCTCCATGTCTTCATCTCCTAGCCTCATCAAAGTGGTTCTGCCACCCGACGAAAGGACCTCTGATTGGGGAAGCGATTGATGTGAGACCTCATGGCTGGGTGGGACTCTGGTACGGAGATTCAGCTCTCCTGAACAAGGAGACCCCCCACAGCTCGGAGACATCTCCACGGAGGAGGATAAAGAAGAAGAAACTGCCACACAGAGACGTCTCAAAATAAACTCTCAGGAAACAGAGACCCAGTGCCTAACCCCCCCCCCTGTAGAGTTTGTAGAGAAGAAGACCTGCTGTGCATATTAATGATTCTGCTCACAGACAAGGTGGTACAGTGTTGGCAGTATTGGAAGTTCATATGCCACCACACAAGTTGCCACCAGCTTGATGTTTCACTCCAGATGTGACTGCGTTGCACAAACTGCTGTACCCTCAAGAACACCAATGCTGTAAAACGTCACACCCACATTTACAGTCCGTTAGACCAGACAGTGTGCCTACGTTGAGCCCGACTCTGCTTCGTCTAGCGTGTTGAAACACATCCTTCCTAGGGTTGCAAAATTCCGGGAATATTCAAAGTTGGAAACTTTCCACGGGAATTTACGGGAATAAACGGGAATAAACGGGAATAAACGGGAATAAACGGGAATAAACGGGAATAAACGGGAAATATAGGGGTAATTTAACTGTATTTACCTTGTCATAAGCAGACATGCATGCAAACATTTATAATACAACTTTTAAAAATGTAATTTTTGACTTTTTGGACATTTTGGTACCAAATAAACTTGGTATTAAAATGAACATGGCTTCAGATTACCAAGTAATCAATAGGCTAGGTAATGACAAACAGGGTTGGGAAAGTTCACTTTCTACATGAACTAGTTCAGTTCATAGTTCACAAATTTTAAAATGAACTAGTTCAGTTCATAGTTCATAATTCAAAATGTTTAACTAAGTTCACAGCTCCAAAAATGTATTTCAATATGTTGCAAGCTATAATTGAAATCTCTATCTGTTTGCAATACCGCTCTTGGCCTCTACGCAATTCGGCGCTCTCACACTTGCCAGGCATAGGGTTGAAACGTTCAGACGCAACACTGATGACAAAGACGTTCAAAAACAACAGAACGTTTTATGTTTACGTTTATGTTTCTGGCAGACAATGTTTCCAACCAGCTGCATTCAGGGTCCAGCTGAGCTAGGCGTGCATAGACTTGTTCTCAACTACATTTAAGTTCCCCGTTATATGCTTTTGCAAAAAAACGTTGGCTGATTTTTGTTTTCAAAATTCCCAAAATTCCCGAGCCAAAATTCCCGTGGAAACTTTCCGGAAACTTTCCGGAAATTTACCGGAAACTTTCCGCCCCTTTGCAACCCTACTTGTGGCCTTATGTTTTCTTGTTGTTTTCTTGTTATTGTTTTCTTGTTATTGTCTAAATGATCAAGTTTCCATCTTGAAGACCTCAGGGCCACACAGAAAGAAAAAGGTTCGACCCAAAATAGATCCCACCCCAGAATCATAGGACCTTCTCACCTGCTGTAGAACTGAGTGAGAGGGCTTGTCCTGAGGGCTACAGGTCAGTGCCTTTACCCACCAGGTCCAGTCATATCAAGAACTCGATAATCCCTGCGATAATCACAAACTGACGGTGATAAAGAAGAGCTCTGTCCATTTCTTTAGGAACAGTGTGACTGTTCATTTGGGTTCTGGGTTTGTAAGTATTTGCAAACTGCAGACTGGAGAGAGAGTTTAACAAACACCTTGACATAAAAGATTAGCAATTGAGACACACAGCGGCACTATGCAAAGTCTTTCTGAGACATGAAGATCAGAAGACAGTGTTTATAGTAGAAAGAGAAACAGAAAGATAACATAAAGCCAATAGGTGAATCCTACATCATAGACCTGTCATCAGAACACTATAGGTTGCAGTAGACATGTATTTATATGAATAATGTGACAGAATACATACTCAGTTCCCACTTTAGTGATCATTAGCTTTGGAACGCTTTCCATTCA
Organism: Mallotus villosus; assembly: GCA_903064625.1. Classification (NCBI taxonomy): domain Eukaryota; kingdom Metazoa; phylum Chordata; class Actinopteri; order Osmeriformes; family Salangidae; genus Mallotus; species Mallotus villosus. Next base: position 196,061 of record CAEFZP010004577.1, on the reverse strand, counting down.
TCTACGTCAGTTTAGCAACCCAATTACATCAATTCCTGCTTCTCCCTAGTCTCTGCCTGTTGAGAGATGTCCAGGTGCTCAGCTGTCTTCGCTCACCTGCTCTTGTTTTGTTGTTGGAGGTGATGATTAAGAAGCCCATTATTTCTAATTAGCACTCTTGTGCATAATTAATGAGTGGAGAGACATGGCCAGATGGGTGTGTGGTCATCCAGACATTACTCATCCCTTTGAAAGATTTCAGCTCGAGATGCAAATGTACTAAATATATTTGTTAAAGTGTGTGCTTTAGTATATACAAGTTAGTATACATCTCAGTCATTATATTCACAAAGACAAGAATGAAAAGAGAGACGGTTCCCTCCTCTAGATGAATGAACTCCATGGGAGGACTAATCAGGCTGACATAACCCCAGACCTCAGCCGACCTCGAACCCCAGACCTCAGCCGACCTCTAACCCCAGACCTCAGCTCCTCAGCTGCCGTGTTTCATCACCAACTTTCCCCTCAATCCTGAAAACTAATTAAAGTCGGTGGCAGAGACAGACCTGGTGAGACATGAGAATGTGAGCTGGCGCGGACCAGAGAAGTTGGAGGAGAAAGATTAACAAGCGGAGGCCTTGTGAAGGCAGAACAGCAGAACAGTGTCTCTCATGCGTTAATCCTCTGAGGTGTAGATATGCGGTGAGCAGGGGCCCTTGTCTGGGTGAAGTCGTCCTCTGATCTGCCGGTCTGCATGTCTCCCATCGCACGCCCAGGACCAGGGATAAACTCTGCTCTCTCCAGGCTGAGATGAAGGGCTGTCGGGGTTGAAAGAGGCGGCTCGACGACTTGCCACTGCACTCTCCAGATGAAAGCAACAGGGGAGCAAAAAGAAAGAAGAGCTCCAGATTCCCAACAGTGTTTACATGTCACAAGGTAACGCAAACAGATTTTCCACCTCATTAAAAGTTCTATCCTTGCAGAAGTTTAAAAGTTCTGACTGGCTCCAATCTCAGTTTTGGAGCACAGTCCATTTGTGAAGTGCAGTCAGCAGAGACCTGTCACCTGACCCTAATGATTGGTCTTGATTGGTCTTGACCAATGCCTTGCAATTGGATTGTGGCCTTGCCCCTCTTTGCTCCACAGTTAGAGTGATATATCATTTAATGTATTGTGCCACGCCTAAGGCCACAAGGATTTTTTTCAACGGGCAATTCTAAGTGTTGTGATCCTGCGTGGATCAATAAGCCAGTTATGTCTTAGTATTGGACTCAATTCTCTTGAACTCATGATTTAGAGAGCAGCTCGCCTGCATACTTATGCCAATCAAAATTACAGTAGACATGGCCAGGGCCAAGTATTATAACTAATTGATGTGAGTGGTCTGGTGTGTGAGGAGGTCTGGTGTGTGAGGAGGTCAGGTGTGTGAGGAGGTCAGGTGTGTGAGGAGGTCAGGTGTGTGAGGAGGTCTGGCCAGTGTCTGTGGTATCTGAGTGGTCTGGTGTGTGAGGCGACAAGGTTTTCTCATCTGAGTGGCTTGCTGAGAGCCGGTTTTCATAAGTTATGACATCTGTCAAAAGCGCCAGTGTCTGTGGTTCCATTTCAATAATTGACAGACCTTATCGCGCCTCTTTAAGCAGCTTCCTACTTCACTGGGCCAGATGAAATATTCATTGATTGCATAACCCTAGGACCTGATTGCATTGAGTTTCCTGAAGACATTAGCATACAGTAGTGCAAAGCCCCTGTAGAAGGTGATTAGCGTATTGGAGTTAGTTGTTTATCATGTTTGGCTCATTGTTTATGCAACGTTAAGCCGGTTGAAAATGAGGAAATGAGTGTAAGTGTGTTTGAGATAAGTAGGCAGAATCCCTTGTCTTATACTGTCAATCATTTATTTATTGAGATTTGCAGTTAGCATATTTCAACATTGTATTCCTTTCATACTGTATGTATGGCCCAATATGTTAAGCATGTAAGGGTTAGGTATATTAAGGTAATGCTGAACAGGCTAGGTTAATAAGCCAACAAAAAATATGGTTTTCAAGTGGATAATGATAACATTAACATAAATATGATAATGAGAATAATAGACATCACTCTTCCAGTGATGCACAAAACAGTATCATTAACGGATCGTATCCATGCATGTTTAGCTGACAACAGATATAAAGTCGAATACTTGTAGTCATGTACATGCAAATTTCGACACTAGTACTGTCTATAGTGTATGCCAACTCAGACAGTCCAAGGCCTTTTGCTACTATATTTAGAATTTGTTGTTGTTGAAGAAAAACGTATTCTCTTCACTGTGTGTGTGATTTTTTTTTCAAAAGGTTTGAAACATTTTCGAAAAAAACTTTCTAAATAACGACCTCTCATCTCCTTTCACAGTATGTGTGAGAAAAAGTTTCAAAAGGTTGAACAAATATTTTTGGAAAAAGTTTCTAAACAAAAGTTTTTTTATCATTGATGAGTACTTCATGATGACTCTACTATACTCTATTGTACTCTGCTCTACTCTGAATTTAAAAAAGAAAAAAGTTTAGCAAGGTTGAAAGAAGTTTCTCAACAAAGATTTGCACCATTGATGAGTACTTCTTGAGTAAACTCTACTAAACTATTTTTTTTAATCAGTGAAAAAATATTTTCGAAAAAAAGTTTATAAATAACGTCCTTTCTACGGAGTCCCTAAGATGGAGAAGAAAAATAAATCTTGTACGCACCAGAAGGTTTTTCGTGGTCATGTCCATAGGGGTTTAGAAGGGTTCACACAAAAAAGGTTTCAAAAGGATTAAATAAAATTGTATACAAAAAGTTTCAGAACAAAAGTTTTCATCATTGATGTACTCTATTGTACTCTGCTTTCATCTGCTCTGTTTTAGGCTTCTCTGTTCTCCTCCTCCTCTCTTCTCTGGCTTCTCTGTTCTCCTCCTCCTCTCTTCTCCTTTCATTTCAGTGTGAAAAAAAAGGTTTGAAAGGTTGAAATCCTTCACTACGTATAATCATTTTCAGTTGTGTAACAGTTGAGGAAGGCTGGAAGACATTTCCAGACACATCAACGCGGCGCTGCTCTGAAGCGCTCAGCCCAGCAGAGCCTCTGCATTCATGAGCTGCTTGGTTTCACACTTGGTTATCTGGGGTCTCTTCTCAGACAGCTGGGTCTCTATCCAGAACGCTGTGGTTAGCTGCATGGATAAACCAGAGACAGCTGAGACGCTGGAGGAAGGAGACTGTGTCCACTTGGAATACTGACAGTGGATGTCTGCACAGAGTCAAATTTAAAGAATTACATTCTCAGATGCACCCCTAGGTTCAGAGGTACTTCCTAGTTGCTTAGTCAGAATTACAAGTTTGAACATAATGAAACTCTCATTATTGTCCAAAAATATGATGACAAAAATATATAAGCTAGATGGAAAGATGTAAGCTAGGAGAGATGTAAGCTAGATGGAGAGATGTAAGCTAGATGGAGATATGTAGAGCTAGATGGAGAGATGTAGAGCTAGAAGGAGAGATGTAAGCTAGATGGAGAGATGTAGAGCTAGATGGAGAGATGTAAGCTAGATGGAGAGATGTAAGCTAGATGAAGAGATGTAAGCTAGATGGAGAGATGTAAGCTAGGAGAGATGTAAGCTAGATGGAGAGATGTAAAGCTAGATGGAGATATGTAGAGCTAGATGGAGAGATGTAGAGCTAGAAGGAGAGATGTAAGCTAGATGGAGAGATGTAGAGCTAGATGGAGAGATGTAAGCTAGATGGAGAGATGTAAGCTAGATGAAGAGATGTAAGCTAGATGGAGAGATGTAAGCTAGGAGAGATGTAAGCTAGGAGAGATGTAAGCTAGATGGAGAGATGTAGAGCTAGATGGAGAGATGTAAGCTAGATGGAGAGATGTAAGCTAGATGGAGAGATGTAAGCTAGGAGAGATGTAAGCTAGAGGAGAGATGTAAGCTAGATGGAGAGATGTAAGCTAGATGAGAGATGGAGAGATGTAAGCTAGAAGGAGAGATGTAAGCTAGATGGAGAGATGTAAGCTAGATGGAGAGATGTAAGCTAGGAGAGATGTAAGCTAGAGGAGAGATGTAGAGCTAGATGGAGAGATGTAAGCTAGATGGAGAGATGTAAGCTAGGAGAGATGTAAGCTAGATGGAGAGATGTAAGCTAGATGGAGAGATGTAGAGCTAGATGGAGAGATGTAAGCTAGATGGAGAGATGTAAGCTAGAAGGAGAGATGTAGAGCTAGATGGAGAGATGTAAGCTAGATGGAGAGATGTAAAGCTAGATGGAGAAATGTAAGCTAGATGGAGAGATGTAAGCTACATGGAGAGATGTAAGCTAGATGGAGAGATGTAAGCTAGATGGAGAGATGTAGAGCTAGATGGAGAGATGTAAGCTAGGAGAGATGTAAGCTAGATGGAGAGATGTAAGCTAGATGGAGAGATGTAAGCTAGATGGAGAGATGTAAGCTAGGAGAGATGTAAGCTAGAAGGAGAGATGTAGAGCTAGATGGAGAGATGTAAGCTAGATGGAGAGATGTAAGCTAGGAGAGATGTAAGCTAGAAGGAGAGATGTAAGATAGATGGAGAGATGTAAGCTAGATGGAGAGATGTAAGCTACATGGAGAGATGTAAGCTAGATGGAGAGATGTAAGCTAGATGGAGAGATGTAGAGCTAGATGGAGAGATGTAAGCTAGATGGAGAGATGTAAAGCTAGATGGAGAAATGTAAGCTAGATGGAGAGATGTAAGCTACATGGAGAGATGTAAGCTAGATGGAGAGATGTAAGCTAGATGGAGAGATGTAGAGCTAGATGGAGAGATGTAAGCTAGGAGAGATGTAAGCTAGATGGAGAGATGTAAGCTAGATGGAGAGATGTAAGCTAGATGGAGAGATGTAAGCTAGGAGAGATGTAAGCTAGAAGGAGAGATGTAAGCTAGATGGAGAGATGTAAGCTAGATGGAGAGATGTAAGCTAGGAGAGATGTAAGCTAGAAGGAGAGATGTAAGCTAGATGGAGAGATGTAAGCTAGATGGAGAGATGTAAGCTACATGGAGAGATGTAAGCTAGATGGAGAGATGTAAGCTAGATGGAGAGATGTAAGCTAGATGGAGAGATGTAAGCTAGATGGAGAGATGTAAGCTAGGAGAGATGTAAGCTAGAAGGAGAGATGTAAGCTAGAAGGAGAGATGTAAGCTAGAAGGACAGATGTAAGCTAGACGGACAGATGTAAGCTAGAAGGAGAGATGTAAGCTAGATGGAGAAATGTAAGCTAGAAGGAGAGATGTAAGCTAGATGGAGAGATGTCAGCTAGATGGAGAGATGTAAGCTAGATGGAGAGATGTAAGCTAGAAGGAGAGATGTAAGCTAGATGGAGAGATGTAAGCTAGAAGGAGAGATGTAAGCTAGATGGAGAGATGTCAGCTAGATGGAGAGATGTAAGCTAGATGGAGAGATGTAAGCTAGAAGGAGAGATGTAAGCTAGAAGGAGAGATGTAAGCTAGAAGGAGAGATGTAAGCTAGATGGAGAAATGTAAGCTAGATGGAGAGATGTAGAGCTAGATGGAGATTCAGATTCAGATTCAGTCTTTATTGTCATTGTGCAAACAGTACAACGAAATTAGGGTGGTGCTCACCACCCACAGTGCAAATTAGCATACATGCATACACAGACAACAATAGGCAACAATAATTTAATAACTATGCTAAATAAAAATCTGAGTGACTGTTTAAGAAAAATAATTAAAAATAGAGGATTTCTTATGTCCAGTAGGGGACGGGGGGAGGGGGGGTTCAGGCATTTAATAGGCGAATAGCCCAGGGGTAAAAGGTGTTCCGTAGCCTGTTTGTTCGGCTCCCAAGGGACCTGTATCTCCTACCGGAAGGGAGGAGTTGGAAATGGCTGTGGCCGGGGTGGGATGGGTCAGCCATGATGCTCCTTGCCCTATTTAGTCCACGGGAGGTTGCAATGTCCTCCAAGGAGGGCAGGGGGCAGCCAATGATTTTTCCTGCTGTCTTTATAACCCCCTGTAGGGTTTTCCTGTCTTTGGCTGCGCAGTTTGCGTACCACACTGTTATGCCATACCCAAGAACGCTTTCAATGACAGAGTGGTAGAAGGTCTGCAGCAGCTTAGTCTCCACCTGGCATTTTCTCAACAGTCTTAAAAAGTAAAGCCTCTGCTGAGCCTTACCAACCACCGCAGCCGTGTTGGTGTGCCAGGTTAGGTCCTTACTGACCTGCACCCCCAGAAACTTAAAGGAGGAGACCCTCTCCACGCCGACCCCGTCTATTTGCAGAGGGGCGAGGTCACCTCTCGTCCTGCTCCAGTCGAACACCATCTCCTTGGTTTTGCTGGTGTTCAGCAGGAGGTTATTTGCTGAACACCAAGCTGTGAGCCTCTGGACTTCCTCCCTGTACGCTGACTCGTCACTGTTGGAGATCAGACCCATCACTGTAGTGTCATCCGCAAATTTGATGATGACATTTGAGTGATGGGCCGGGACGCAGTCATGTGTGTAGAGAGAGTACAGGAAGGGGCTCAGCACACAGCCCTGAGGGGAGCCCGTGCTGAGGGTCAGGGTGGAAGATATTTGTGTTCCCATCCTCACTGTCTGTGGACGGTCCGTCAGGAAGCTGTAAATCCAGTCACAGGTGGGGGCAGGGAAATCCAGGTCAGTCAGCTTCCTGATGAGAATGTTCGGCAAGATGGTGTTAAACGCCGAACTAAAATCAACAAAAAGCATCCTGACATAATTCCCCTGTTTCTCCAGGTGACTCGCTGCAGTGTGGTGGACAGTGGCGATAGCATCAGCTGTCGACCTGTTTGCTTTATAAGCAAACTGATGCTGGTCAAACCTTTTAGGGATGCAGGACTGAAGATGGTGGAGGACGAGCTTCTCGAAGCACTTCATGACGACAGAAGTTAGTGCCACTGGTCTGTAGTCGTTTAGACTGCCTATGGTGGATTTTTTAGGAACAGGAACAATGGTGGCTGCTTTGAGGGATGATGGGACCGTAGCCTGTACCAGGGAGGTGTTAAAAATCCTTGTTAGGACCCCTGACAGTTGGTCTGCGCAGGCCTTGAGTACTTTCCCCAGTACTCCGTCTGGTCCTGCTGCTTTATGCGGTTTAATGGCCTTCAGGACTCTTCTCACCTGGTGTTCCTGCAGCTGGTGGGTGGTCAGGGGCTGGGAGGTCAGAGGAGGAGGAGGAGGAGCAGGAGCAGGGTGGGGCTTTTTAACTTCAAAGCGGGTGAAGAAGTTATTCAGCTCTTCCACCAGCGAAGTGGCAGCAGTTACCGCCTCCGATGGGGTGCCCTTGTAGTTTGTCAGGTGTACTGAAAATCCGGTGTAATGTCGATTTTACATGCAAATCCGATGTTCATCAACTCTGCACTGGTGTATGCAAGTTTGAACCCATTTACACATGTTATTTCACACACACAGAACCATACACTCAACAATAAGAAGCACTGGGGTAGAGAGCTCCGAGCCGCAGCGTCCGTGCGCGCCGCCATTAGCGCCATTAGAGCACTCTGTGACCAGAGAGATGTAAGCTAGGAGAGATGTAAGCTAGATGGAGAGATGTAAGCTAGATGGAGAGATGTAAGCTAGATGGAGAGATGTAAGCTAGATGGAGAGATGTAAGCTAGATGGAGAGATGTAAGCTAGATGGAGAGATGTAAGCTAGATGGAGAGATGTAAGCTAGATGGAGAGATGTAAGCTAGATGGAGAGATGTAAGCTAGATGGAGAGATGTAAGCTAGATGGAGAGATGTAAGCTAGGAGAGATGTAGAGCTAGGAGAGATGTAAGCTAGATGGAGAGATGTAAGCTAGATGGAGAGATGTAGAGCTAGATGGAGAGATGTAAGCTAGATGGAGAGATGTAAGCTAGATGGAGAGATGTAAGCTAGGAGAGATGTAAGCTAGAAGGAGAGATGTAAGATAGATGGAGAGATGTAGAGCTAGATGGAGAGATGTAAGCTAGATGGAGAGTTGAAGAGATCGGTGAGAGCACCAGGTAATATGATTTGTGCTTAAGTAAAAGAGTGCATGGAATCAGAACCTTTGGTTGCCAAAGCAACAGGCATCCTGTAATCAAGGTTCCGCTTATTATGGGCAATAAGAAACAAACTAAAACACCAGCACACATCAACAAAATGATTATTTTCTGAAAATAAACATTTTAATGAATTGAAATTCTGGACCGTAAGAAACCAAACTGAACCATATGAACCATTCACAGCATGTTCACAATCACAATCATATCCAGTTATCAAATGTATTTTGTTCTACGTACATACCTTTGATAATCCATTCAAAAAGAGAATTTGCTGCATCTGTCTCAAACACAAAATAATAAAAATATTAAACTACTAAAGCAAGACTCTTGCCCTATTTCATGACAGAAAAATATTAATGTCCCAATATACTACTACACTATTTAGTATGCCAGATTATAATATCATCATTTGTCATTTAGGGGGGATAAGGGAAGCTGCAGTAACTGCATAAAAAAAGAAATCTGTCTAAAATAACAATAATACAAATTTGGAAAGCTGTTTTTGTGTCTGATGTTGGACATGAAACTTGCACCTAACAACCCCTTCTTGTTGAATGAGCTGGTATTAAGGGACAACAGCATGCGTTAGGGCCCCATTAACACGCTGAATCTAAGAAGTGCTCGTTTACAGCCTGCCACTCCCTGACTAGCTGTTCTTGAGGAGACTGGCAAAAGATTGCACATGATTTGTAGCACTTGGTGAGAGAATAATCACACACACTTAATACATCCTGAGCAAGTGTGCGGGAAAGCTCTCGTCTGTCTATTTACTGAGAACTAAAAGTGTTGGCTAAAAAATGATAGGAAAGAAAAAAGATAAAGGAAAAGTAGAAGAAAGAAATACGTTTTTTGTCCTTCATTCCCATTAGTGTCCCTGTGTGATAGGTTGAGGGCTGTATGACAGTGCTTGTCATCATGGTGTCCCTGTGTGATAGGTTGAGGGCTGTATGACAGTGCTTGTCATCATGGTGTCCCTGTGTGATAGGTTGAGGGCTGTCTGACAGTGCGTGTCATCATGGTGTCCCTGTGTGATAGGTTGAGGGCTGTCTGACAGTGCGTGTCATCATGGTGTCCCTGTGTGATAGGTTGAGGGCTGTCTGACAGTGCGTGTCATCATGGTGTCCCTGTGTGATAGGTTGAGGGCTGTCTGACAGTGCGTGTCATCATGGTGTCCCTGTGTGATAGGTTGAGGGCTGTCTGACAGTGCGTGTCATCATGGTGTCCCTGTGTGATAGGTTGAGGGCTGTCTGACACTGCGTGTCATCATGGTGTCCCTGTGTGATAGGTTGAGGGCTGTCTGACACTGCGTGTCATCATGGTGTCCCTGTGTGATAGGTTGAGGGCTGTCTGACACTGCGTGTCATCATGGTGTCCCTGTGTGATAGGTTGAGGGCTGTCTGACAGTGCGTGTCATCATGTCTGTCTGTCGTCTGTTTCAGGCTCTGACAGCAGCTTCAACGCGTCTCGGTCTGTTGAACTAACAACCCACTGGTGTCAGACACTCCACACCAAACTAAAGATCTTTTGTTCTTGACCTTAACAGTTGATTAGGCACTAAAACACCTCCCTCAGCACTGTGGTCTGTGTTGCATGTGCAGCCCTCCAGTGACCATGTGGAGGCCGTGAGGTAGTAGTGTGCCAGTCACAGGGAGCATGCCCAGTGATGTGATTCATGAGCTCAGGGCAGATGGACAGGCCAGCAGACCATAGGCTGTGTACCTTCACCTGGGTGCAACATTTCCACAGCCCTGCCTGCTCTAGTCTCTACTGCATGGCTTTGGGGTGGCGAGTTGAACTCGCTAACTCTGCGTGAAGTACCTTCCACTTTATATCAAGGTCTGTGACATCAGATGTTGATATGAGATTCTGTCTCTTTCACAAGGATGTTGTACACTTTAATTCAGCTTGTGTTTGATATTCTTGCTGCTCTGGCAGTAAGTATCCGTCTAGGCAAGCAAGACAAGATGATATTGTTTGGTCTCTGTGTTGCTGTGGTACTCCTGAGTTACTCCTGAGTGCCGTTGACCTGCTTGAGAACAACACTCAAAGTTCTGGCCATTGAAACAATTCAAACTTTACAATCAAGCCAGAGAGGGCAATCTTCAAAAGAGTCAAGTGGACAGAGAATTGTTTCAACTATGATTAATTCAATTATCTTGAAAGGCTGCAAAATAAAGAAAGAAATACACCTTCTGGGGAGAGAAAGACCAGGAGTGACAATATGACCCAGTCGGTTAGGGGGAGGGGGGGGAGGGGGGGGAGGGGGGGGGAGGGGGGGGGAGGGGGGGGAGGGGGGGGGAGGGGGAGGGTCTGGCTGTGCTTTGGGTTGTTTAAACATGAAATGAGGCAGGGACTCATATAACCACTGCAGTGACAGGACGGCTGTCAATCTGTCATCTCTAAGTCGTAGAAACCGCAGGATATTTGATATGAATGAGGAATGCAGGCTGGGTACTCTGCTGTACCATGGAGTATTACTCTTACTGACCCTGGAGTCACAGCCTTACTAGCCTTCTCAAAATTAAACCAGAGTTTGGTTAGGGCAATAAAATATTAACAATTTATTCAACAGACGGAATCATAGTTTGTTATTCTTAACAGCTCCTTTATGGATCCAATCACAATTGTTAAGTTTAAAGGAGTTGAGGTTGTCTGAAAAAGCGTTGAGTATGAAGTCACATCCGATAATACATCTCCAGGTGCAGTTGTGTCAGACTGGCTGTGTGCGATGATCTAGCTGGGTGGGAGGAAGGAACACGGAGATGGACTCTGATCAATAAGAGGTGAACTGGGAGAGGTGACAGGAAGTGATTGGATAATAAGCTGTCACCAATTTCACAAACTGATTATGGGGAAATTGCAGGATGATGGGCAGACAGATTTTGGACACAAATGGCTGATGTTGGCTGTCGCTGCTCTATAGTAAAAATGTTGCATTGTGTCTCTGGAAGCATGCCAAGCAGTCCATCTGCCTTGGAAACACAGAGAAGGCTGAACATATGAACACAGAAGGCATACACAGTCTTCCCCACACACATCCACCAGCTATGCACATCCAATTGACTTGTTTTCTATAACCTAAGACTTAATTGTAGCTAGTCTGTTTTTCTGTCTAAACTAAGTTTATGTATGCCAAACTAATGACATTTTGATCCAGTATTGTTCCAATTAAGAGAAATTATGTTTTACTATGTTAAACTATTTCTTTATTACAATAAGATGATTGTAACATTAACTGCAATCATGGGTTGCCAAATACTTTGACTTCACATTTATGTTTGCTACAGAATTTGGTGTGCTCTATGTATCCTTTGTTTTGTTTCCCTCATAATTCCCCCAGTGGACAGAGAACGATGCAGTCTGATGTGAGCTGTGTTCATCACTGGGAGGGTGCGGCAGGCACTGTGTCGACACGAGGTCTTGGAGGAGCTGAGAAGCTGCTGGACGAGGTCTTGGAGGAGCTGAGAAGCTGCTGGACGAGGTCCTGGAGGAGCTGAGAAGCTGCTGGACGAGGTCTTGGAGGAGCTGAGAAGCTGCTGGACGAGGTCCTGGAGGAGCTGAGAAGCTGCTGGACGAGGTCCTGGAGGAGCTGAGAAGCTGCTGGACGAGGTCCTGGAGGAGCTGAGAAGCTGCTGGAGCCTGATGAAGAGCAGGAGGATGTAGCCTACAGTCCGGATCAGAACACAGTATGACTCTGTAAATTGGTATGTACAATCTGAGGGGTACATACCAACATAGTAAATACATCCTGGAGGCTGAACATAATACACTCTTGAGGGAACTGTGGAGTAACATCGCATGTCTCTATAGAATCTTTTCTCTCTTGGCTTGTTTCCAAAGTCAGGTGACTGACAGGCTAGAACTGAATTTTGACACACAGATGTGATCACCTGAAACACGCATCTTGACACACAGATGTGATCACCTGAAACACGCATCTTGACACACAGACGTGATCACCTGAAACATGCGTCATGACACACAGACGTGATCAGATCACCTGAAACACGCGTCGTTAGTTACCTCAGACCGGGTCAGCCAAGTCAGGAACAGGTGTGTGAAGATGTCCTGTCTGTTCCACTCTTTAATTAAACACATGCTCCACAACTTCTTGTTTTTGCTATTATCAATTCATCTTATAGATAGTCTCTTCTCAGACAAATCAAAGCTCAAAGCTGGGTGTATAAAAGGAATGGCTAATTGAAAATCTAGATCAGAAACAGATTCTTATAATCTAATTTCCATGGTAACTTAACAATACTAGTTCAAAGGCCTGAGAGGAAGACTTGATATCACTTAGTGGGCTTGAACGTAAACTTAATCATCAACTAAAGTTCTATTTTGTAAATGGATTTCTCTCATGATTTTAGAGTGTTAATGAATGATGCTTGATACTAAAGTTTAATTAAAAGCAAAAAACAAACTCTATGCACATGGTGAGATATCCAAATGAAAGGATATCCAACTGAGTACCACCGATGCATAACATTTATCACATTTAAAATGAAATGTGAACCTTCTGGAGAAAGAAATTACCTTTATATGTAAAATTCAGATTAGTGTTGGGCTTAGTTCATTCAGATCGGTCATACACCTTTTCATTCGACACCATGTGGTTTGCAGAAATCTCATCAATGCTCCCTACCAGCAGAGATCTGCATCAACTGACTCAGCACAGCAGGGGGGGTCTGGTAGATCTGCAGCACAGCAGGGGGGGGCTGGTAGATCTGCAGCACAGCAGGGGGGGGCTGGTAGATCTGCAGCACAGCAGGGGGGGTCTGGTAGATCTGCAGCACAGCAGGGGGGGGGCTGGTAGATCTGCAGCACAGCAGGGGGGGGGGCTGGCATCCCTGTTGCAGCAGCAGCCAGAGGCTCCTCCCACTCTGACCTGACTCACCCTCTGTCTACCTGAAGACCTTCATGACTCCAAGCCAGGGCAGGTGCACCATGGACCAGGAGCAGTGAACATAATCAGCCTCAACATTTCAGCAGTCTGAACATGGACCAGGAGCAGTGAACATAATCAGCCTCAACATTTCAGCAGTCTGAACATGGACCAGGAGCAGTGAACATAATCAGCCTCATCATCAGCATCAGGCTTACATGGGGCCTCCACATCAGCAGCAGTCTGAATGACCTTTCCAGGGGGCCAATCAATCTGTCCCCGGGGAAAAGAAGCCAACAGGCATGACAAAGGTGAAATATGATTTTGCTTAAAAAAGCATGTTGAGGATAGCGATCACACCCAGAGTTGAGAACAAAGTTACGCTAAGACTTTTAATGCATATCAATGTCCTTCGTGACAGCGTGCAGATCAGTGCTGTCAGTGACAGCCCTGTGGGTGCTGGCAGAGACAAATTGTTCGACTGGGGATGCCAATCATTTGTGTTGAATGCTTTACATGCAGCTTCAGGGGCTCTGTGCGATTAGAGGCGTGCTTCTCCTCGGTGTGGCATCCAGCGGTGGCTCTGAACGCGTTTCTTTTTCAGGGGATTTGGAGCGTCTGTAAACACCTGCTACTTGGACCCGGGTTGTTTGGCTGTTAGAAAGAACAGCGCTACAGAAAGAGAGGCATCAAAAGGCAGGGGAGATTGCAGCCTCTGTGGCACGCGCCGCAATGAGGGATTACTGCGCCAGATGCCTGTTCAGAGAACGCAGCCACCAAACGGCTGAACCCAAGGCCCGCTCAGAAACCCAGATCACAGACAGCCCGATACAGACGCAGGATGAAAATCCATCACAACTGAGACAGATGTAGAGGGCGGCTCTGTGTGGTTACGAGGTTGAAGGTGTTTTGCTTGCAACGTTAGCATCTCATGTTGCATATTGTTTTCTAATGGGTCTGCATGTCTAAACTCTGCACATGAGAGAGACAGGTGACCGTACCAAGCTCTGAGAGCCAGCAGCATGGACACACCACCCAGGAGGTTTACTTTACACCATCAGAAGAAGCCCTTTATTCATGGGTGATATAGATATGAGATAGGAATAAGATGAGAGAGCTATGATGAGCTGCATAGATTAAGAGTGGAATCTCAGTGCTTATTTTGTAAGCTGCATATACTTCATACCGAGCAGATCAAATGTCTGCGCAGGCTGTGGTGGTGATAGGTTGGCTCAGACGCTAGACTGATTCCCAAGGACATCAATTTTCTGGGACCCATCTCTGGAGACTCAATATGTCAGATTTTGAAAAGTCCTGATTGATTTGGTGGACAGCCGTCCGTGCGGAAATCTTCCCAGGACACGCAGTGAGCCGTGAAGAAACTGTGACAGCGCTAAGTATGTCAGGCATCCAGTAAGAACTAAAATATATAAAAATATATATATAATTTTAAATAAAATCATCATTCAAGGTCCAATCTTTTTTTTCATGACATTGAAATCTGTGAAATTATATTTCTGAATGAGTGAGGATGATCCATTATCAGAATAACATTTGTGTGTTGAAAGGTGTTACAGTTGTAAAGTGAATCATTTAGCACCAAAAATGCAGGTGCATTTTGAAAAACAAAAGCAGATACATTTTGATGAGAAAAATGGGTTCACATGAATATGGAGAGTGGGCAAACATTATACTGTAAAAAGAAGGAAAGGAAAGGGGATAGAGGAGGAGGAGGATGAAGAGGAACATATCCTAGAAGCACCAAGCTTGAATGAAAGGCTGTTGGAAGCTTAGGATGAGTACTGTAATGAGACACCTGGCTCCCCACACACCACGACACCACGACAGACAGTATGAAATATAGAGAGTTGGAAAGGTGAAGATGGAGAAGTGAGGTGAGGAAGCTACTGAGACAGAAAGGGAGAGCGCACGAGAGAGAGGGAGAGGGAGGGAGAGAGAGTGGGAGAGTGGGAGAAAGAGAGAGAGAGAGAGAGAGAGAGAGAGAGAGAGAGAGAGGAGAGAGAGAGAGGGAGGGAGGAAGGGAGAGAGAGAAATGGTGTCGCCACAACGGCTCTATCCTGAGTCTCTGCTTGTGCTCATCTTGTCATCTCAGGAGCTAATTGGCACCTCCAGAGGGAAAATACAAGGTCTGCTCTCTCTCTCTTACAAACACACATACAGGGTTTTCTCTACAACCCTGTAATGGGGAAGATATTCAGCCCTGGATTCATCTGTGGGGGCCTCCTGGTGGGTGTGTGGGGGCCTCCTGGTGGGTGCCAGGTTCATCTGTGGGGGCCTCCTGGTGGGTGTCAGGTTCATCTGTGGGGGCCTCCTGGTGGGTGCCAGGTTCATCTGTGGGGGCCTCCTGGTGGGTGCCAGGTTCATCTGTGGGGGCCTCCTGGTGGGTGTCAGGTTCATCTGTGGGGGCCTCCTGGTGGGTGTCAGGTTCATCTGTGGGGGCCTCCTGGTGGGTGTCAGGTTCATCTGTGGGGGCCTCCTGGTGGGTGCCAGGTTCATCTGTGGGGGCCTCCTGGTGGGTGTCAGGTTCATCTGTGGGGGCCTCCTGGTGGGTGTCAGGTTCATCTGTGGGGGCCTCCTGGTGGGTGTCAGGTTCATCTGTGGGGGCCTCCTGGTGGGAGTCAGGTTCATCTGTGGGGGCCTCCTGGTGGGTGCCAGGTTCATCTGTGGGGGCCTCCTGGTGGGTGCCAGGTTCATCTGTGGGGGCCTCCTGGTGGGTGCCAGGTTCATCTGTGGGGGCCTCCTGGTGGGTGTCAGGTTCATCTGTGGGGGCCTCCTGGTGGGTGCCAGGGTTGGGTTTTAGAGGCTTGATGATGTACGGTATCCAACACAGTTGGTTACGGTTTGGGCGTTTTTTTTCTTTTCGTTTTTAATCTCTCTTTACGCCCACTTTAACACCCTAGAACTTGCTCGTGCTGAAAGTCTTTTATTGTTAAAAGATGATTCTGAACATATTTATATTTGTGGATAAAACTAGCATAACTAGCATATAAAGTCCCTCAGGAACACAACATATCTCAGTCTACTCAATTCTGTTCAGATGAATATTCAAAAACAGAGTGAGATCTATGTGATTAATTTTCATAAAAACACGCTATGACGATACACAATGAATAACATTAGAATCAGGTCTCTATGCAGCCAATGTGATTGGGAGTTGATTAACCAGACATCTTATGCAACAGTGTTTTGTTTAGAAACTGTCTGGAAAGTCTCTGTCTGTGAGAGACCACCTGCACATGCTGCACCGGTCTCTCTGATTATAACACGGCAGCGCTAACACTTTCCACATGTCTGTCTTAGCAACTGAGCAACAGTCACAAGTCATTCTGCAAAAAGCAATCTAAAACTTAGGGCCAATGTCTCTCCCTTTAAAGAGACAGTAAGAGAGTGTGAAGTCTAGGGCTAGAGGACTGGAGTAGAGGTTCATGTAGTCTACTTGTAGAGGACTGGAGTACAGGTTCATGTAGTCTACTTGTAGAGGACTGGAGTACAGGTTAATGTAGTCTACTTGTAGAGGACTGGAGTACAGGTTCATGTAGTCTACTTGTAGAGGACTGGAGTACAGGTTCATGTAGTCTACTTGTAGAGGACTGGAGTACAGGTTCATGTAGTCTACTTGTAGAGGACTGGAGTACAGGTTCATGTAGTCTACTTGTAGAGGACTGGAGTACAGGTTCATGTACTCTACTTGTAGAGGACTGGAGTACAGGTTCATGTAGTCTACTTGTAGAGGACTGGAGTACAGGTTCATGTAGTCTACTTGTAGAGGACGGGAGTACAGGTTAATGTAGTGTACTTGTAGAGGACTGGAGTACAGGTTCATGTAGTCTACTTGTAGAGGACTGGAGTACAGGTTCATGTAGTCTACTTGTAGAGGACTGGAGTACAGGTTCATGTAGTCTACTTGTAGAGGACTGGAGTACAGGTTCATGTAGTCTACTTGTAGAGGACTGGAGTACAGGTTCATGTAGTCTACTTGTAGAGGACGGGAGTACAGGTTAATGTAGTGTACATGTAGAGGACTGGAGTACAGGTTCATGTAGTCTACTTGTAGAGGACTGGAGTACAGGTTAATGTAGTGTACATGTAGAGGACTGGAGTACAGGTTCATGTAGTCTACTTGTAGAGCACTGGAGTACAGGTTCATGTAGTCTACTTGTAGAGGACTGGAGTACAGGTTCATGTAGTCTACATGTAGAGGACTGGAGTACAGGTTCATGTAGTCTACTTGTAGAAGACTGGAGTACAGGTTCATGTAGTCTACTTGTAGAGGACTGGAGTACAGGTTAATGTAGTGTACATGTAGAGGACTGGAGTACAGGTTCATGTAGTCTACTTGTAGAGGACTGGAGTACAGGTTCATGTAGTCTACTTGTAGAAGACTGGAGTACAGGTTCATGTACTCTACTTGTAGAGGACTGGAGTACAGGTTCATGTAGTCTACTTGTAGAGGACTGGAGTACAGGTTAATGTAGTGTACTTGTAGAGGACTGGAGTACAGGTTCATGTAGTCTACTTGTAGAGGACTGGAGTACAGGTTCATGTAGTCTACTTGTAGAGGACTGGAGTACAGGTTCATGTAGTCTACTTGTAGAGGACTGGAGTACAGGTTCATGTAGTCTACTTGTAGAGGACTGGAGCACAGGTTCATGTAGTCTACTTGTAGAGGACTGGAGTACAGGTTCATGTAGTCTACTTGTAGTGTACATGTAGAGGACTGGACATCCAGTCCAAACCTTATTAAAACGTCCTCATATTTCTTTAATATTTGCAGACAATCCACCTGTGCAGATACTAACACACTGTGTTTACCCAATTCCTCCAGCAGTTCTTCAAATTTGTTCACAATCCCATCCAATAATGAGGATGGATAACCTACAACCAGCCTTACATTTTCATTTTTGGAAGTTATTCATGAGATGTTAATAATTAATTAACGGTAATGTAAATCGTTGATAAATGATCTATGACAAATGTATTATTGTTGTAATATTAGATTTTACAAGTAAGGACGATGTGGATAAAGTAAGGAAGATAATCTAGTTTAAATGCAGCGAAGTGCAACGTGGAGGAGGAGTCTCATTAGCATAACACGTTAACTTTCAATTCATTTTATTTTAACTTTATTTCGCCATGTATACAGATACTAGGAATTTGATTTGGTATTCTCCATGTCGTCTATAGCATCACAAATAGAACAACAAGACAAAACAGAACAACACTACAAGGACAGTACCAGTATGAGCCTTTCAGCTCATCTTCATGTCCTCATGTGTTCCTTGCACATGTATTAGATTTTCTGTTGCTTTACCAAAAGAATAACTAGACTTAATCTACCCAAATATTAAACACAACCAAAGACCCAATACAATATGCTCGTGTGTCAACTGATTAAAAGCTAATTTAGAGGTTTCATTATTGGGAAGCATGAACTAAACCTTAACGGCAGTTAACAAGCCATTTAGTGAATACAATTTAGTACAAAGTTAGAACAATTATTTATGCATATGCCTAGCTTGATGGATATAGTCATCATTAAGGATTATGGATGTTGCTGTATTAAAAGTATTTTCAGCAGATTCAAGGTCACTGGATGGGGTCACATGGGGTCTGGATGGGGTCACATACAATCAAGTGACAGACCATCTGTCACAAACCAGTCATGTAGCATTTAGAAGTGTTATAATTAAAGCTTTATAAATCCTTTTCTAACCCCAGAGAGTAAAGATCAACCTTAGTTCTGTGTGACTGCTTGATGGACTCATCAGGTTCCTCAGACAGATGGAATGTGCGGTGGTCAGTGTGATGTGTCACAGCTAGAGCTCAACCACCCGCACCTCCTCTCAGTGGCTCTACGCAGAAGTCATTCTGTCATTATGCATCCACCACTTTACCAAATGAGAGACGTCCATAGAATACTAACACAGGAGCCGGTGACATGTTTGTTAAATTCACTGCAGTGTTGGGAAGGGATAGAGACAGACAGACAGAGAGACAGATTTTAGAGACCACACAAGGTAACACTGGAAATGTTCTTGGATGTTCTTGAGGCAGGCCCTGCTACATAACAATTTAAACAAATAAAACTGAGTTCAAACCAGAATATAATAGTTTTTTGCAAGCATTTTAAAACCTTTTGAAAAAATATACAAGCCTATATAAAGACATTAAAGGGCAGACGTGCAAACATACATTGAACAGAAACATGGTGCAGAGCAGGAAATATGAAGATTAAAGATCAATGTGTCACATTGCTGTTTAAAGTGTAGTGAGAGAGAGGGAGGGAGAGGAAGAGAGGGAGACAGAGAGAGACGGAATAGAACAACTAATAATTTCCTCGTCTGCCTTTCATCATGGGTGCTATGTGACAAGCTGTCAAATCCAGCCGTTGCTAGGAGACGGGGGTCACCACATTCACAACCTTGCCATCAGTTGCTATGGAGAACAAAAAAGTCAACATAGCTGATGAAGTACCTCTTTTCCCTTCCCCAACCCTCCTCTCACTCCTTCATTAAGACAGCCTAACTGTAACTTCTAAAAGGGGGGGACAGTGGTGTGGAGGTGTGCAACAGACTGATATATCTCTGGAATAGGGGATGAGAGTGGACAGTCTCCTGGCTTTGATTAGTCTCTGGATTGTGACACATCCCTTCCCTGCATGCATCTTGCGGCTGCATCCCTTCCCTGCATGCATCTTGCGGCTGCATCCCTTCCCTGCATGCATCTTGCGGCTGCTAACCAACCACTTCTACCTGAAGGTGACTAATCTGTCAGCACTGGCAGGAAAAGGCCACCAGGTAGACAGCTGTAACTAAAATCAATGGTCTTGTGTTGACATGAGCCACCTTTACATTACATTACGATCACTCTCCTGGATGCAAACTAATTCCCCCCTCCTGTCTATCCAGCTGTCACCTCAGGGCCCCGACCTCTCAGTTTAGACTTGACCTGCAGCCTCTCTCTTCCTTTAGACTTGACCTGCAGCCTCTCTCTTCCTTTAGACTTGACCTGCAGCCTCTCTCTTCCTTTAGACTTGACCTGCAGCCTCTCTCTTCCTTTAGACTTGACCTGCTGCCTCTCTCTTCCTTTAGACTTGACCTGCAGCCTCTCTCTTCCTTTAGACTTGACCTGCAGCCTCTCTCTTCCTTTAGACTTGACCTGCAGCCTCTCTCTTCCTTTAGACTTGACCTGCAGCCTCTCTCTTCCTTTAGACTTGACCTGCAGCCTCTCTCTTCCTTTAGACTTGACCTGCAGCCTCTCTCTTCCTTTAGACTTGACCTGCAGCCTCTCTCTTCCTTTAGACTTGACCTGCAGCCTCTCTCTTCCTTTAGACTTGACCTGCAGCCTCTCTCTTCCTTTAGACTTGACCTGCTGCCTCTCTCTTCCTTTAGACTTGACCTGCAGCCTCTCTCTTCCTTTAGACTTGACCTGCTGCCTCTCTCTTCCTTTAGACTTGACCTGCAGCCTCTCTCTTCCTTTAGACTTGACCTGCAGCCTCTCTCTTCCTTTAGACTTGACCTGCAGCCTCTCTCTTCCTTTAGACTTGACCTGCAGCCTCTCTCTTCCTTTAGACTTGACCTGCAGCCTCTCTCTTCCTTTAGACTTGACCTGCAGCCTCTCTCTTCCTTTAGACTTGACCTGCAGCCTCTCTCTTCCTTTAGACTTGACCTGCAGCCTCTCTCTTCCTTTAGACTTGACCTGCAGCCTCTCTCTTCCTTTAGACTTGACCTGCAGCCTCTCTCTTCCTTGGGCTCCCCTCACATCACCTGCCCCAAAAAACATGTTTTTTAATGGGTTATTGATTAAATATGAATTGAGAACATCCAGAGAAGTCAGGCAATGCACGCATATTACAAACTACCTCACCCGGGCTAAATGAAGGACTGATCAATATGGGATTAATTGTGTTCCCTTGGAGTTATGTTGCATTCTGGGTATTTGCCCCAGAGCTGAGACGGCAGCGAACAAAAGCCTGGGCAGATCTATGGTCTATCGTTCTAATGTCTTGTAATAACGCATGCACATAAATCATTAAGATTACTCCCATATTCCCTCCATGGTTGGTTAAGCGCCTGCGAAGGAACATTGATTTAGTTCTCAGGGTTGAACACCATGTGCTTATCAGGTGTTGCCAATTGTAACCTTCATCCAAAACAAATCACTGCAATTGAAATCAGATGGATCTTGCAAGAAAGAACAAGCGATAACAAAGGCAGGGATTCTGGAACCTAAACAACCTATTCTTACTGAAGAAACTGTTCATCCATTACAAAGTTATTATTTGAGGAACACTGAATAAGTCATTTTTAAAAGATAGATTTGTAATCCTTGTCTCCAGGACCACAGATTCCACACTCTGTCACAAACACCTTGTTCTACTGCTGGTTCAACACCTGAACTGACTTTCATTAAAGGGAAAATATGTTTGCTTGCTAATGCTTGGTAATGAGTGTTACAGATTTAGAATGCTAACCACAGGTCGTCAGGAAAGGACTTGTTTTGTTGCCACGTTTTGCTACTTAATGTTCCACTAACTCATGTTGATGAATTTGCTCACATTGTCTCAATTAAGACGATGAAATCATGGTTTGATTTATGGAAATAATGTATCCTTCAGACGAACAAAGTGGAAGTGGAGTTGCAGGACTTATTCAGCCAGGTGGCTGTATAGAGGGAGCAGCACATTTCCATTTTGATTGCTTCGGAACAGATAATAGAGGCCAATCTTCCAATCACGGACTCTGATCTCCCACCCTCTCCCCCAGGTCTTCCTGGTCCCGCAGATGCGTTCTTGGTTCTTGGTTCTTGGTTCTCTACATTAGAGGAAAATCTAACAAGCCAGCTCATCCACGTATGGTGCTCATTGCATTCAAACTTTTTTGCTATTCTTTTATGAAGAGAAAGGTCTTTCACAATACACAAGGAGCTATGCTAAATTAAGCATACCTATGAATATTTTAATTATTCAAACACAAGACCTCCCATTCATTATACATTTGTCTCTAAAATATTGATTAACACAGGGTCTTAAACCTTTGGGATCTTGGCACATCTTGTGCTAGAGGATATAGGGCCACAACCTACCAGTTTGGGCTTAAGAAACAACACATGTTATTGTATTGTAATAGTCTGTACAGAAGAAAACTGATTGATGTTTTAAAAGTTTCAGTGTGAAGTCCTGGGTCATCTTACCTTCAAGACCTACCTATCAATGGTAATTGTCCAGCGTGCTACGCCAAGTATAAACAAAACAAAACTGTCTACTTACTCAGACTACGGCAACTCAACACTGGCAATGTGTTCAAAGCTACATATCATGGGAATAACCTGTAGTGTGTCTTGACTGCATTATTTGTATTCGTGCCAACCTACAGTGCAAGAGACAAGAGACAGTAGAACAGCAACTACATCACAGGATGGAGTATCGCTACCTTAAAAATACCTCAGTCTATCTTTACCTCAGTTTTCCAGTTCTAAATACAAACCAGATATGGAAAGCTGTTTATGGTACTTTATCACACACTTTCAATAAAGAAATGTTGAAGTTAAAGTAATAATAGTGGAACGATATTTGATTGCAAGCTGGTCTCTGTTCCAATATGAATCAGATTCCATTATTCATGAGGGTTAGTTAATTAGTAAGATGTTTGTTATTCATGAGGGTTAGTTAATTAGTAAGATGTTTGTTGTAGTTGTTGTGCATCAGTGTTGCAGCCTTTCTGCTGTGTCTCTGAAGATCCAGCCTGAAACTCTCCAGAAAGAAATGTCAAACATGGAAAGCGACGAGAAAGATAAAATGAAGGCAACAGAGAGAAGAAAGGCAGAGGAGTCTGGATGGCTGTGTGTAATGAGAACACAAATTGATAAGCAGGTTTATTTGTTTTGATAAAAGCAAAACTTTATTGGTACCCAATTTTTTATGGATATTATGGTTTAGACCAGACAAAATGGCACATGCTACACTCAGATAAGGAATTAGTATAGACCTAACAGGCCCAATTTGATTAACTGTCAAGATACAAGCAAGGTTATTGACATTTTCGTAAAGTTGAAGACAAGTTTCTGACTTTTTAATAATCCTTAACTGGATTTTCTGGAACGGGTTTGTAACTGTTCCCTTGGTGTGATTGTGTTTCACTCTTTTTTATTGCGGTCTTGTCTTGTTTAACAGTATAGAACTGTATCAACTCATCCACTCTCCTCTCCACTGGTTCACTTTAGTACAGATTTTCCAAGGTATCTGTTGTTATTAAAGCTATATATATATATATATTTAGTTTGAGATTTTGCAAACATTCACATTGCAATGGAGGGGATAGAAGAGAATGTTTAATTTGAAACCTTAGCAGCCCACCTAGTGTAGGGAGTCAGGTGGCTGAGTGGTTAGGGAATCGGGCTAGAATCAGAAGGTTGCCGGTTTGATTCCCAGACTTGCGTAATTATGTTTTGTCCTTGGGCAAGGCACTTCACCCTACTTGACTCAGGGGAATGTCCCTGTACTTATTGTAAGTCGCTCTGGATAAGAGTGTCTGCTAAATGTAAATGTTAACATGGCTTAACCCACTTCAGATATGCTAGCTAAAAACTTATTTGTTGGTGTGAAATGACATTGATATGTATAATTCTGCCCTTTACACATACTTCACCAACATCAACACCGTGCACCTTGTTTCACTCAATGAACACAGCATCTAACACACTGGGAACCAGTGAGCAGCACAGATGGTTGTCATGACAGCAGGTGAGAGTTGGCAGCTTTGCTCTGTCACACAGAGAAACTGAGGCCAAAACATGTAAACATACATTACTCAGACTGTTCATCATATGAGGTTATCCCTTAAAGCTGAAAAGTTAGATGGATTTACTGAACATGTATGTAAACTGTTCGTCCTGTTTATTCAATGCATGTGACACACATTCAAGACCAGCACTTGTTTAACTAACCCTAAGCCTACACTAACCACAATCCTGCCCAAACAGCGCCTGGCATTGGCTGTAGAACCAGCCAAGGATGCTTGGTTCCACTGAAGAAAATCTTACTACAAATAATACAGACTGAAAATATATTACGTAAAACAAACCTCCACAAAAATTCAATATGTAGAAATCAAAATTTGAAAAAACTTTATCAGTCACCCTGAATAATAGTGACAAAAACCTCACAAACAGGAAACTGAACTCCTGTCTGGAGTTTCAGTAGATCAACCAGACAGACCCCCCTCGCCCAGGCCAGCAGGGGAGAACGCTACATTGACATGCAAAGAGCTCATCCATCCAGATACATATGAAGACATCTCTCAGCCAAACAGTGATGCCTTCATCATGACTTCCACTTTGCTAGGAAATGAGACCTTGGGACGGGAGAGAGAGCGGGAGAGGGAGCAGAGAGAAAGAGGTAGGGAGAGATGAAGACAGAGAGGGGGAGGAGGAGAGAAAGAGGGAGGGGAGGGATGGAAGAAGGGAGGGACACAGAGAGGGAGGTAGCAAGAGAGAGAGAAAAAGGGGAGCAAGAGGTCAGACAGAGAGAAAGAGAGAGAGAGAGAGAGAGAGAGAGAGAGAGAGGGAGAGAGAGAGGAGACAGAGAGATAGATGAGGAGACAGAGAGAGTGAGAGAGAGAGAGAGAGTAGAGAGAGACGAGATAATGAGACAGAGAGATGAGAGAGAGAGTAGAGAGAGAGACAGAGAGTAGAGGAGATGAGATAGAGAGAGTACATAGATGATAGAGGAGACAGAGAGAGAGAGAGAGGGTGAGAACCCACTCTGACTGGAATAACAAACAGCCTGAGGGAAGAAGGGATGTCGAACGTGAAGGACGCTGAGAATTAGTGTTAGGATAAAGACATCAGGGACCTGGCCCACAATCCAGCAGCTGTTTCTCTCCTGGAGTGGAGATGGGCAAGCGTGGTGGGGAGGCAGGCGTGGGTGGGGAGGCAGGCGTGGGTGGGTGGGTGGGGAGGCAGTGTGGGTGGGGAGGGTGGGATAGGGTGGAAGGACAGACAGGGTGATGGCAGGCAACTTTACCCACCGTGCCGAGGATGACATCAGTGGTGGTGACGGAAGCAGGACTGGAGGCCAAGCAGAGGCTGGCAGGAGACCCTGAGGATCTGGAGGCCAAGCAGAGGCTGGCAGGAGACCCTGAGGATCTGGAGGCCAAGCAGAGGCTGGCATGAGACCCTGAGGATCTGGAGGCCAAGCAGAGGCTGGCAGGAGACCCTGAGGATCTGGAGGCCAAGCAGAGGCTGGTAGGAGACCCTGAGGATCTGGAGGTCTGGACTCCAGACAGAGGAAACCCTCTGGATCCACGGCTGCTTCTCAGAGCAGGATGACGCTTCTCATTCACAGGCGATCAGTTGTGAATAACAAGGGCACTAGGGTTCAAGTCAGCTGCTACCAGTCTGTTCAGACAGACAACATCATGAAGCAAATTCTGGTCCGCTGAGTCTTGGGAGGTATAAAGTCGACTGACCCTACTGGAGGGTGACAGACTACTACTGGAGGGTGACTCATCCAAGGAGATGCTCACCTGTGAAACCTGTGCTTTGTATTTATTTCCTTTCATGCTTTTGTATTCATGTTTTCACAGCCCAATGAACTGTAAGTGTTTTTTTCCTGGTTTAATTCAGATTTAAGACATCTTGCTGCCTTGCTCCCACTATGTTGTCGGACCCCTGCCTGAATGGGGAAACTTCCTCCCAGACTGTTTTCTTCAGACTTTCATAGGAGGCGTCACCACGGTGATCTGAAGCTTCCTCAGTGTGGGGAGTGTAACAGTGGACCACTCTGTAATGTTGGCAGACTACTCAGAGATCTGCTGAAATTCATTGATTGATGAATCACTGCCTCCTGCCAGGCAGGCAGCACAGGAAAGCACAATGCTGAGCCAAACTGCTAAATAATGTCAGACAAATTGTTGATCATTATCTATAAATGTGAAAGGCGGACCTACTGAATGACAGATATGTAAATCAATGGTTTCAATGGCATGTCTCGAAGAATGGTATCAAGGTATCAAGAACCAAATACTCTTATATTAATTGCTGCTAAACTGTTTTGTAGCTGGAGAAGTGTATTAAAGAGGAACAACACCCATCCTTGGCAATTACTTATCTAATAGAAGTGTTAGCTTCAGTATTAATAAAACATCTCCATTCCTCTTGAAAGGATAGCATGCAGAACCAAAGAGAAAGGGTTTTTCTACAGTTACAAGCTGTGTTGCACTAGGGTAACATCTGACTACCTCGACTATAGATTCCTGCTCGGACTACTACCATAGAATAACTGAGGGACACTTTTGCCATTCATCTGTTAGCACATGCACTGTTATGTCAATTAGTGCAATTAGGTCAACATTAGAGTCAGATAAGTGGAGCTCTTGTCCTCATTACAAACTCCATTTATGGTCTCTGTACATGCACCAATTATTGCCGTGAAAAATGTCAGCAGTAATGTTCTTTGACAACTTACCTACCCAAGTCCTCTCTCTAGCAGTAACTGTTCAACTGGGTAGTTCCTTCTCTATAATTTCTGAAGCACAGTTCCACCTTGACTGGGTGTCAAAAGTAGCCAGCAACATTGTCATAACATTGCCCACATTTCAGTTAGATGTACGGTAGACTTTCAAAGCATTTCATTTGTTTATAAGAAACATAAATACTTCTTGGGCCTCACCCATGTTCCTTCAAATGTGAAAACCAGTATAGCTAGGTGGACTATAACACCACTACAGTAGAACAGGACAGTACTGTACCTGGAATATTCTAAATCAAGAGGCAGCACTGACCTCTTTACATTATAAAAAATTCTATAAATAAATCAAACTATTGTGTAATGGCAATTAATCTTCACCTGCCGTATTGAATATGCAATTTCCTTATGTGAATGTATTTTTATGGGTTTTGATAAATTCTCTTTATGGAGCAATGAGACATTCCCCGAAGCAACAGGACGGCAACGTGTTTTTACAACCATTACCTGAAGTCATATTTCTGTGGACAGATGTGCTGGGGTCAGTAAGCAGTGCTGAGAGCCTTGAACGCCATCTGCCTGGTTGGTTGTGAACCGAACAATGGCAGAGATGACCCTCTCCCCCCACCCTCTCCCCCCACCCTCTCCCCCCCACCCTCTCTCCCCCCCACCCTCTCCCCCCACCCTCTCCCCCACCCCTCTCCCCCCACCCTCTCCCCCACCCTCTCTCCCCACCGACTCCTCTGGGTTCCATGTGAATGCTTTCCTCAGCACACGGTGACACCAGCCTGACTTCCCCTGCTCTGGTTTCACACGCAGCAACACAGAGGGTCCATTACAAGGATGACAACCCCATTATACCTGAAGGTTAACGACACATCGTTCTATCAAGCCCTAAATGGAAGCTTCATTT
Organism: Mallotus villosus; assembly: GCA_903064625.1. Taxonomy (NCBI): domain Eukaryota; kingdom Metazoa; phylum Chordata; class Actinopteri; order Osmeriformes; family Salangidae; genus Mallotus; species Mallotus villosus. Next base: position 168,735 of record CAEFZP010004577.1, on the reverse strand, counting down.
AGCAGCTTAAGTGACCTGGCACATGTGGAGCTCGTGTTATAGGTTGGTTCCAGAGGGCTGTGTAAGCCGTGGACATTAGTGAACCAGAACTGAAGGTGTGCAAGTGGCACATGTCTACCTCATTCAAACCAGCCTACAGAATGCACACTGTGTTCATATCAGTCAGTACGATGACCCCACGCTGCTTGTTTTAAGGATAGATGTGCAGACATTGAGAGGTTGGGTGGAGAGGATGCTGAGGGGGAGAAACCCACAGCTGAAAGGTTCAGTGTGAAACACAAGAACACAATCAGACCACTTCTTGACCATTACTTATCAACATATGACTAGCAATGCTACAGTGAGTTACACAATTAAGTGTGAGAGCCATCATGTTGAGACACCCAGCCTTACACTACCTAGCTGCCTGCCAGCCTGCCAGCCTGCCAAGCATCACAGCTACAGTAAGCTGACAGGAGCTGACAGGCAGAGTCGTCTTGGTTTTAATGACCATCACCTGCTTGACAGGCCACACCCCTCAGCCCCCCTGCTGGTCTCCTCGGTCGCACCCCTGGGGAAAACAAAGTCCCCCCTCTTCCCTCTCTCCTTACCCCCCTCCTGCCTGTCCACCTTACCCCCCCTCCTCCCTCTTCTCCTTACCCCCCTCCTCCCTCTCCACCTTACCCCCCTCCTGCCTGTCCACCTTACCCCCCCTCCTCCCTCTTCTCCTTACCCCCCTCCTCCCTCTTCTCCTTACCCCCCTCCTCCCTCTTCTCCTTACCCCCCCTCCTCCCTCTCCACCTTACCCCCCTCCTGCCTGTCCACCTTACCCCCCTCCTCCCTCTTCTCCTTACCCCCCTCCTCCCTCTTCTCCTTACCCCCCTCCTCCCTCTTCTCCTTACCCCCCTCCTCCCTCTCTCCTTACCCCCCCCCTCCTCCCTCTCTCCTTACCCTCCTCCTCCCTCTCCACCTTACCCCCCTCCTCCCTCTTCCCTTACCCCCCCTCCTCCCTCTTCCTCCTTACCCCCCTCCTCCCTCTTCTCCCTTACCCCCCTCCTCCCTCTTCTCCTTACCCTCCTCCTCCCTCTCCACCTTACCCCCCCTCCTCCCTCTTCTCCTTACCCCCCTCCTCCCTCTCTCCTTACCCCCCTCCTCCCTCTTCTCCTTACCCCCCTCCTCCCTCTCCACCTTACCCCCCCTCCTGCCTGTCCACCTTACCCCCCCTCCTCCCTCTCCTCCTTACCCCCCTCCTCCCTCTCCTCCTTACCCCCCTCCTCCCCTCTCTCCTTACCCCCCTCCTGCCTGTCCACCTTACCCCCCCTCCTCCCTCTCCACCTTACCCCCCTCCTCCCTCTCCTCCTTACCCCCCTCCTCCTCTCCACCTTACCCCCCCCTCCTCCCTCTCCACCTTACCCCCCCTCCTCCCTCTCCACCTTACCCCCCTCCTGCCTGTCCACCTTACCCCCCCTCCTCCCTCTTCTCCCTTACTCCTCCCTCTTCTCCTTACCCCCCTCCTCCCTCTTCTCCTTACCCCCCTCCTCCCTCTTCTCCTTACCCCCCTCCTCCCTCTCCACCTACCCCCCCCTCCTCCCTCTCCACCTTACCCCCCTCCTCCCTCTTCTCCTTACCCCCCTCCTCCCTCTTCTCCTTACCCCCCTCCTCCCTCTCCACCTTACCCCCCTCCTCCCTGTCCTCCTTACCCCCCTCCTCCCTCTCCACCTTACCCACCTCCTCCCTCTCCTCCTTACCCCCCTCCTCCCTCTCCTCCTTACACCCCCCTCCTCCCTCTCCTCCTTACCCCCCTCCTCCCTCTCCACCTTACCCCCCTCCTCCCTCTTCTCCTTACCCCCCTCCTCCCTCTCCTCCTTACCCCCCTCCTCCCTCTTCTCCTTACCCCCCTCCTCCCTCTCCACCTTACCCCCCTCCTCCCTCTCCTCCTTACCCCCCCTCCTCCCTCTCCTCCTCTTACCCCCCTCCTCCCTCTCCTCCTTACCCCCCTCCTCCCTCTTCTCCTTACTCCCCCTCTCTCTCCTTACCCCCCCTCCTCCCTCTCCCTACCCCCCCTCCTCCCTCTTCTCCTTACCCCCCTACCTCCCTCTCCTCCTTACCCCCCTCCTCCCTCTCCTCCTTACCCCCCTCCTCCCTCTCCTCCTTACCACCCCCCTCCTCCCTCTTCTCCTTACCCCCCCCTCCTCCCTCTCCTCCTTACCCCCCTCCTCCCCCTCCACCTTAACCCCCCTCCTCCCCTCTCCTCCTTACCCCCCTCCTCCCTCTCCTCCTTACCCCCCTCCTCCCTCTTCTCCTTACCCCCCCTCCTGCCTGTCCACCTTACCCCCCTCCTCCCTCTCCACCTTACCCCCCCTCCTCCCTCTTCTCCTTACCCCCCCCTCCTCCCTCTTCTCCTTACCCCCCCTCCTCCCTCTTCTCCTTACCCCCCCTCCTCCCTCTCCACCTTACCCCCCTCCTGCCTGTCCACCTTACCCCCCTCCTCCCTCTCCTCCTTACCCCCCCCTCCTCCCTCTTCTCCTTACCCCCCTCCTCCCTCTCCACCTTACACCCCCTCCTGCCTGTCCACCTTACCCCCCTCCTCCCTCTCCTCCTTACCCCCCTCCTCCCTCTCCTCCTTACCCCCCTCCTCCCTCTTCTCCTTACCCCCCTCCTCCCTCTCCTCCTTACCCCCCTCCTCCCTCTCCTCCTTACCCCCCTCCTCCCTCTCCTCCTTACCACCCCTCCTCCCTCTCCACCTTACCCCTCTCCCCTCTCCTCCTTACCCCCCTCCTCCCTCTTCTCCTTACCCCCCTCCTCCCTCTCCACCTTACCCCCCTCCTCCCTTTCCTCCTTACCCCCCTCCTCCCTCTCCTCCTTACCCCCCTCCTCCCTCTCCTCCTTACCCCCCCTCCTCCCTTTCCTCCTTACCCCTCCTCCCCCCTCCTCTCTCATCCACCCTCCTCCTCGGGCGTTCTCCCCCTGCTCTCCACTGGTGCTTTCAGAGCCCTTGGCCCCACCATGTCTGTGATGTTGTTGACTTGTTGAGCAGGTGATGGTTAACTCTGTCACAGGCTCACCCATAGAGGGCTCTGCTCATCAAGAAGAAATCTGTGCTGACAAAGACATGCTCAGTTGACCCAGATAACACGCCTCACCACTGGTGTCTCAGTCAAAGTCCTATCTCATATCCACACTGGTTATGCCATGGGTAGAGTGAAATGATTTGTGCTGTAGCCTGTTGCCATAGGGATGAAAGGAACCTTTCATTAGGGGTTCTAAATATAATTGAGTAAGAAAACACAGACCAAAGACAAGGGTCAGTCCTCTCGGGCATTTGTTGCTAAACACTATAATTGGGTCTGTAAAGTATGTGATATCGCAGAAATGTTCTTTTTAATATTTGAAGGGAACACCTCCAGATTTCTTGACCATACAAACCTACATTTGAAATGAAAACTTATCAGGAGAACAATTAGAACAGCAGTAAACTCACGTTACACTTCCATGAGAAGAGAACTCACTCAGTTCTCCATGGAGGCTCAGAGGAGCTTGTAGTCGCTGAACAGGATGTCAAACAATGGTTCTACTGACACCATTTGTTCAAAACAGTTTGCAAAGTGGTTGAACAGAAGAACTGAAGCAGGCGAGCTCCATCTGGGTAGATAGCTGACAACAAGCTGCGAAAATAATCTCGTTTTTGACATGCTGTCAGAAGACTGAAGTGCACCACACTAATCTCACTTCTCTCACTCTCAGACATACTTTTACAGTATTCTACTCCAACAGGTGCATTTGAAGACAAAATGGTCCTGGCAGTTTGATCATGTTAAATACAGGGCACGAGTGTTTTGTTCTACAAGTGACGAGCTTAATGTGTAATGCCTGGGCCCCAACTGCATGTGAAATAGCTCAAACAATACAGCTGGTGCCAAGAGAAATACAGCTGCACTCCATCTGGTCTGTATCAGGAGATCCTGAGAGCTGTGGAGCACTTTTGGGCACACCACGACCAGGACAAAAGTAACTGACTTGAGGTAAATTAACTTGAACAAATCACATAAATAACAAGGAGCATCTTTTGCTTTTGCTCCTACAAAAGCCTGTTATTAGAGATAAAAACCTTGACACTGTGATCTGTGAAACAGTCTAGCAAGTCTGGCCTGACGAAAGGTCATCAATACACAACTATATGATCTTCTTATTGTGGACTTATAAACACTGGTTTTTATTGTCACAATGTTGACCATAACAAGGCATTACAAATTGTACACTATGTTGGAATGTTTTTGTGAAATAGCTTAATTCAATCCTTCTTCTAGCCCAGCAGTGATTGCTACCCACATAGCATGCATTTAATGAACATTGAATTACCATAAAGCTGGTTATTACACATGGCCTTATGCCTTGGGCCGGCCCTGCCTGCAGAACACACAATCAACATGTCTCTGGCTAATCACTTTCAGGACATTCAAATCTCATAAGTGTTAAAGTGTTAAAGCCGTACTTCATAAGTATCACAGTTCACTTCCTCGCTGCACGTTACCATGTTTAATGCTGTTTCAGGCAGCAAAACGGGGAAGACCCCTGACAGCGATAATGTTAACCTGACAGTCACCTCAGCAGACATTATCCTTAAACATCCCTAAACACATGACACAATCTTGTTTGGTCTGAACTGCTCTGTACCTTCATCAGTTTTCCTCTTTCTGCTTGTATTAAATGCACATTTATTTTTATTTTCCTCTAAATAGGTGGAAAGATTTTTGAGCTGCTGTGAACTTGAATACACAAGCTCTGTCAGCAGATATTCAAAGCCTTGCCAGACATGGCCAGGCTACTTTACATTTTCTTTTGTGATAATGTGAACTCCTGCTAGGAGTCTAAAATCGCAACTCAAGATGTTCCATCATTTACTATTTAATGACAAGAAAACATCCTCTCTCCTTTTATGATTCCATCTTCCGTCCCTCTTCCTTCCCTGCTGTTTCCAACGTTAGAACCTCTCTTAGTACCTCCCTGATAGACCAGCTCTGCTCCGCCCCCTCAGGCGGGTCTGCCGGTCCCTGAGAGATATCCCACAACGTTGCTTTTCCAATCTTAATCTCATGTGTACATGTTGCCCTTGGGCGTGAGAGAGAGAGACCAGAACCAGCGCTTGGTGTGTCTGTGTTTTATGGACACAGCAGAATGCGACTCGATGAAAACATCAATGTTGCTTAAAGGAAAATATTTCCTCCAGCCACAGAAATGATCTTCAAGGTTTATCTTAAAAAGGTTAGATGAAGGTTAAAACTTTAGAAGGTGACCCTGAAAACCTGCTGCTATCGCTGTGTAAAACATTCCCCAGAACAGCTCACCCAATCATTGGTATTCAGCGCAGCCTCCAGACCTCCAGACAGGGCAGTGCAGGTGCGATTGTAACGTTTACCGGTTGAGGGGGGCATTAAAATTCCTGGCACACTGGTGGACACAAAACACTGCTCATATCAAGTTAAAGAGCTGTCACATGCCCTGTCAAAATGTGCATCCCTGCCCAGCGCACATACAAATAACACACAGCAACCCAGGAGGCTGAGAGAAGTCTGTTTCCTCACTGACAAATAGTTTCTTGGCCTTGCAGAGTGGCGTGCAGACGGTTCAACTGAAGCGTTCTCGATGTGGAAGGAGAGAGAAAGCTCTCTCTGGATCTTCTGCTGGAGTGAACTGGTTTAAATTCAATTTCTAAAAGCTAACACCAGACCTTCCACTGAGTCAATAATCTCTGACTCAGTTTTACATACTCAATAGACCAGGGTGGGGGGGATCTTCAGGACGCTAAAACCTCATTACCCAGACAGACCGACCTTGGCACATGACTTGAATGGAAAATAATTGGCTCTAATATAGGACCATGCAGTGAGTCCCTCCTGTACAGACAGTTCAGAGGTGGTCAAAACCAACAGGGTGATAGGTAAAGGAAACATTGTTTTATTTTCATCAAGCAGAAAACCTGGAATACCTGCACAACACTGAACGCTAAAGTAACACAGAGAATTGTTGTTTGAGCTTAAAATTAATCTTATTTTTATGTACAGTTCACTTAAGTCCTATCAAGGGGTGCTTTTGGGTCTGGAAATTCTATTCTTGTCCTGCGAAATCACATTACCAATCATATTCCTTCCTCATATGATTGATTGATCCTGATAAGGATACCTAGCAAGGATAAGATGCTTCAGATAGAGCCAATACTTGTATGCAGTTTCAACTTGGACAGATCTTTTAGTCTGAACACAGACTGGAAAAACATGGTTTACACCAAGCAAACAAACAAACATGAACATAGGATTTAAACTAAGCCAACTTGAATATAGGATTTACACATTAAACATACATAAGTATTGGTTCACAGTAAACATACAAACATGTTTCTACTGGTAAACAGGCCCACCTCCATGTCTCTCAGTGAGGTATCTGTCTGGATGTCATGCATGAGGACTCCCGTGATCCTGGCAGGGACCGGCCTGGCCTGTCAGCCTCATAAGGACCCCCTCTCTGGCACTCTCGTTTGTGTCAGTGGAGATCGAGCCGAGCCAGCAGGATTTGCCCTCTGGCACTAACGCCCCAGCCTGCCTTGTCTGGTAGTAACACCCCAGCCTGCCTTGACGGTACGGGCGTTTCCGCTCCGCTGGGCTACTCTCTGGCATTACCCCCCACACCTCCCTGGGCTCTGAAAATGAATGAGCGGAAGTTGATGGGAGTCTGTGATACTTGCTTCTGCCAGATTCAATATTCCTTTAACCACAAGGTCAGCCTTTGGAAAAAAGGTATTTTGTTTGACCGGTGACGTGGATGAGTCTCTGAGGACTGTGGGGATGAATGGAGAACAACCTTTCAGAGGTCCAGTTGAAATTCTGAAATAGTTTTGCCCGTTCTGACTTTGACACGAGGTTCGTCTGTTGGGCCACTGGCTGGAATGACAATCTGACTGTGCTAATGCCTACAAGTAAAGAAGGAAATTACTAACTGATTTAGAGACAAAAACCTCACTCAACCAAACCTTCCCCAACTAGATTTGGCTTCTGATGAACTGACCATATCCTGTGACTATAGCTCCCGCTGCCTACTGACGCTGAACTGATGAATAAGATGAATGACATGGTGTAGCTCCACAGGTCTACTGGATCTATACACTGGGAAACAGGTCTACTGTATCTACACACTGGGAAACAACCACACAGGTCTACTGTATCTATACAATGGGAAACAACCACACAGGTCTACTGTATCTATACACTGGGAAACAGGTCTACTGTATCTATACACTGGGAAACAACCACACAGGTCTACTGTATCTATACACTGGGAAACAACCACACAGGTCTACTGTATCTATACACTGGGAAACAACCACACAGGTCTACTGTATCTATACACTGGGAAACAACCACACAGGTCTACTGTATCTATACACTGGGAAACAACCATTTTCACATTAGCAAACTGCCCTTAAGGTAATCACAAGCGTAACTGTGGTAAAAAAACTGAAAAGGCAGGAAATACAATGCCATCCCCAAGATAGAGGCTGAACTCCACATCAATACTGCAGCCCTCCTATCACTACCAGCAGTCAGAAAAAGTATTATTGTCACCAGGATTGGTGGATGTTCTGTATTTCCAGCTAAATCCCACTCTGCAGTTTTCAATTTTCTCCCCCCAACCTCCCAAATTGAATTCTCCCCGCTTTTGGAGATATCGTCAGGGTGACTTTCAAAAATGTCCATGAAGTCATAGTCATTATTTATACTGCTCCTGTCTGGGAGTGCTGGTAGCCAGGTCACCCAGTTACATGAGGAGGTACAGGATGTCCAGAGGTAAAAACATATCTAAATGAACATCCAGCATCAGATTAATAGAGCAAGAAATGGTGGCTTTGTGAATAACAACATGTCTGCATTAACTAGAACAACCATGAAAGGAATTATAGTATTTGTCACAACTGACCTATTTACTCATTTCTATATGAGTACATAAATAAACCAAAGTCTTAATTCTTCCCATAATGTCTAGCTCTGGTGTGATGCTTCCCTCTCACACCTTTACCTGAAACCCCAACAATGTCGTTTACTTCTTCAAACGTTACAGACCTCTGTGGTGTGTCTACAACAAAAGGATTGACACGCATCTGAACTCTGAAGTCAGAACAAAGGATGCCGTGTCAGACCAAACGGAGCCAAGGAGGAAATGATAGTGATCAAAGAGAAATGCACTGGACATTGCAAGGGGCATCTGGGACATTTTAGGTAGTTATACTTTTTCTTCTGAAGTTATTTTGAGATAGTCTCTTTGTCATGACTCTTGGTCCAGGAGGCTCAGTGAAGGGAATGTCTGTCAGTGACCCTCTGGTCCTGCCTGCTCCTCATGGGCTCACGTTGCCTCCCTGTCCAGTCCGTCACACACGACACCCACACTGAATTACACGCTAATCGCTTTATCGCAGTTCTTGTTTGGGATGTTTGTTGCATCGTTAAATATGTACAGGTGCTTGTCATATAATTAGAATATTCTCGATTTATAATGCAGATTTCAATTCCCAACAGGACTTGGCACCTGCACACAGTGCCAACCTGGTTTAAGGACCATGGTATCCCTGTTCTTAATTGGCCAGCAAACTCGCCTGACTTTAAAACCATCGAAAATCTATGGGGTATTGTGAAGAGAAAGATGGGGGGGGGATGGGATTTTCCTTAGTTGTCAGTTATAATCATCAACATTTTTAAAAAGAAACATTTGAATATATCAGTCTGTGTGTAATGAATGAATATAATATACACTTTTTGAATGGAATTAGTGAAATAAATCAACTTTTTGATGATATTCTAATAATATGACAAGCACCTGTATATATCCCTTAGTGACAACGTCTACAAACACTCACATGTTTATACAAACCTGACTGTAACTTGGACTCATTTAGATTCTGTCCCTGTGAATGAACGTGATACCTGCCCGGGCATCTGGGGGAGCGAGGCATTGGTGTGGCCCAGTGTGGGCCACAAGCCAGTAGGTGTAAGTGATGCATGTTCGTAATGTTGGGGGGACATCTGTTTACAGTCATTTGTCACCTTCTAGCCGTAACATGAGAGACAAGTGTTCCATTAATATGATCTTTATAGCTTCCAGGTCCCATAGAGATGATGAAGTGACCAAACCACATCCCATCATCTGCCTCTGCTCTCTCCCCCCTCTGCTCTCTCCCCCCTCTGCTCTCTCCCCCCTCTGCTCTCTCCCCCCTCTGCTCTCTCCCCCCTCTGCTCTCTCCCCCTCTGCTCTCTCCCCCCTCTGCTCTCTCCCCCCTCTGCTCTCTGCTCTCTCCCCCCTCTGCTCTCTCCTCCCTCTGCTCGCTCCTCCCTCTGCTCGCTCCTCCCTCTGCTCTCTCCCCCCTCTGCTCTCTCCTCCCTCTGCTCTCTCCCCCCTCTGCTCTCTCCCTCCTCTGCTCTCTCCCCCCTCTGCTCTCTCCTCCCTCTGCTCTCTCCTCCCTCTGCTCTCTCCCCCCTCTGCTCTCTTCCCCCTCTGCTCTCTCCTCCCTCTGCTCTCTCCCCCCTCTGCTCTCTCCTCCCTCTGCTCTCTCCTCCCTCTGCTCTCTCCCCCCTCTGCTCTCTCCTCCCTCTGCTCTCTCCCCCCTCTGCTCTCTACCCCCCTCTGCTCTCTCCTCCCTCTGCTCTCTCCTCCCACTGCTCTCTCCCCCCTCTGCTCTCTCCTCCCTCTGCTCTCTCCCCCCTCTGCTCTCTCCCCCCTCTGCTCTCTCCTCCCTCTGCTCTCCTCCCCCCTCTGCTCTCTCCTCCCTCTGCTCTCTCCCCCCTCTGCTCTCTCCCCCCTCTGCTCTCTCCTCCCTCTGCTCTCTCCCCCTCTGCTCTCTCCTCCCTCTGCTCTCTCCCCCTCTGCTCTCTCCCCCCTCTGCTCTCTCCCCCCCTCTGCTCTCTCCCCCCCTCTGCTCTCTCCCCCCCTCTGCTCTCTCCCCCTCTGCTCTCTCCTCCCTCTGCTCTCTCCTCCCTCTGCTCTCTCCTCCCTCTGCTCTCTCCCCCTCTGCTCTCTCCCCCCTCTGCTCTCTCCCCCCTCTGCTCTCTCCTCCCTCTGCTCTCTCCTCCCTTCCTCCCTTGTTTGTTGCAGAACATATTTCATATTGATGGAAAAATGTCCATAATGATCAGGGAGAACAAGACGTTTACATTAGAAAACATATTTACGGTACATCTGGTTTGTATCTTGATATCAAGCTGGCCATTGTGTTGTTGGAGGTGTGCAGTACTATAGGGTTGTATTTCTTTAGGGTTAGACCGGTGAGATTTAGGGCAAATGACCAGTGAAAGTACAGTCTGGTAAACCAAGAGCATTCTGGACAAACTTTCCATTCGGAAGCTCCTGTGGGGGGAGGTGATGATCAAAGATGCACCAACAAGGTTTTGGTGTCAGGAATATTGGCAATATCCCAGCTGGTATATTTAGCTAATCCACATGGACTTCATGGCTCACAATTAAAATGTTCAACATAGATTTAGCATGTGTTTTGTTGTGTGTTGTAACTTATGACTGGTGGCACTTATAGTAGTGACAATGTCCGAGCTTTATGGGTATGTGTCGGACGATTCAGAGTTCTTTTTGCTGTCACCTGATTGTGCTCTTGCAACATTTATCTAAATGTGTGTAAAAAAAGAAGAGTGGATTGTAGATACCCACCACTACAGCAACATCAGCAGAAAGTGGAGAGTGTATTTAGAGTGTGTGATGCTAGGAAGAGGCTTGAATAAGATGGCAGCTTGTTTACAGCCATCTGCAGGCTGGACATCTGATGAGACACACAAGTTCCAGACATTTTTCCTCTTCATTCAGCACCTTAGAAGTTTACCAGGCATGAGAAATAGCTGCTATGATTGTTTTGTCACCCTCTCCTCTTTCTCCAACATGTCATTTTCACTTTGCGACAAAACAATAGCTGTTTCAAATCCTTATTCCCTTTGATTGTAGAATCTTACATCGGCGGTTGTGTTTACTCAAATAGCACTTTGGTGAGGAGTAAAATCGTTAGTTTTTCCTCTTGGGCCCCAACCAGGGACTGCCAACTCTTAATTCTCACAAGTTGCTCAGATTCATTCAGTGAGAACGTCTGGTGCACAATCATCAGGGGTTTCCACAATATATTTCCAGCTGCTTAAAGGCTGTTGGTTGTAAAAGGCAAGTTGCTCCAGATAGGGTTTCTCTGACATGAATAATACAAACATTTTATTTTGACAACATTCTGCCGACAAGATTGCATATTACTTTTTGCAACCCTCCCCCTAGCAACAAGCTGGAGAGTTCTCACAGGATGTTGATAATAAAAACATCTCCACATTCCTGATGGAGAGGTTAATGAATGTGGACACCACTGTGCTTTCTCTATAATTCCTGAATGAATAAATGAAGGCTCTCTATTCTAGATACTCTCAGGAGTCAGTGAACTCTCAGCCCTACGACAAACCAACAATGAGATGTGGCAGCTTGTTGTCCATTCTTGTGTATGAACCCTCCACCATGCAGTGGTCTGCTACCGAGCATACACAGCTGTACTCACCCTGTGATGTTACCAAGGTTAGGGTTCACCACCCACGTCTACATCCCTAACAACACACATGTAATGTCAAACTATAACAGTATTCACATTCATATTGAATACAGATGTCAGAGGCTATTTAAGTAGAAACCTACAACGACCCTAATTATGTAAACAAACAGCCAGGGTTTCACACGGCGGCAAATACCTAGCTAGCTACTAACGGCCTGTACTGCTGTCTCAGCTCAACCCTGACACAGTTTTAGCTTAAACACAACAAAATGAAACAAGTCTGAATGTACTTAGTCAGGAAACCTTCACGTTGTACACTCAGAAGGACAAATACGCTCTGATCCGAATACAGATGTCAGAGGCTATTTAAGCAGAAACCTACAACGACCCTAATTATGTAAACAGGGTTTCACACGGCGGCGAATACCCTGCAACTCGATCTCTAGCTAGCTACTAACGGCCTGTACTGCTCTCAGCTCGACCCTGACACAGTTTTAGCTTAAACACAACAAAATGAAACAAATCTGAATTTACTTACAGTCAGGAGACCTTCACGATGTACACTCAGTAGGACACGATACGCTCTGATCCGAATACAGATGTCAGAGGCTATTTAAGCAGAAGTATTTCAGTTCTGTTGTAAGGTGCCGTTAGATGAAGTGGATAGTCTTTGTACAGTTTGAAGAGGTGCATCTTCAGGTGTGGAGGGACAGGTGCGCAGTAGAATAGGGAGATGGTTTCTCCTGTGGTGGGCAGGGTGGAGAAGCACCGCAGGTACGGTGTTCATTTAGGACCTTCTCTGATCTCAGACTCAAGTGTTAGACTCAAACGAAAAGTGTCACGTCCCGCCCAACTCCCTAGGTCATGTCTTGGTTCTGTGTGTGTGCTCACCTCTCCTTGTTTCAGTGTCTCCTACCCTGCCTGTGATCGACCTCCCCAGCCCTGATTGACAGCACCTGTTTTCAATCTAGCCCCAGTGTATTTAGCCCTTGTGTTTCAATGTCTCTTTGCTAGTTTGTCTTTGTACCTCATGTCAGAATCAGAATCAGAAAGGGATTTATTGGCCATGAAAGTTTGCACAGACAAGGAATTTGCTTTGGCAGGAAGGTGCATACAATAAACATATAGTAACCTTAAATTTAAATATGTGGACTATCTATACTAAATATCTATACTATATATCTATACTATCTAATAAAAATAAAATATACAATAAAATATAAGTTGCGTAATTTACAATATAAAAATACAAATATGACAAAAAATACAAATGTACAAGATGCAGTAATGTAGTGCAGAAAGCAATGTGTTTAGAGCAGGAAGTTATTAAAGTAATTAAAGTCAGTGTCAACCCTTGGCCTTGTTGAAGAGGCTAACAGCGGAAGGGAAGAAACTGTTTTTGTGGCGAGAGGTGTTGGTCCTGATGGACCGCAGCCTTCTGCCGGAGGGGAGTGACTGAAACAGGGAGTGTCCAGTGGGAGAAGTCGGCCACAATCTTCCTCGCTCGCCTCAGGGTCCTCGAGTAAAAACCTCCAGTAAAAACCTTTTTCATGAATACTCTGAGTCGTGCGTTTGAGTCCACCACCTATCGTTGTTAGAAAAAAGGCGTCAGTTCTCAGACCAAAAGTCGTAATACTCGATGTGAAACAGCTTCAGTCTAAGAAAATCCTCTGTCATTCTCAGACCAAACTTTGTCAAACCCAACGCCGTCAAAAAAAGCTCTCATTCTCAGACAAAACTTTGTCAGAAAAAAAGTTGTCAGAGCTAGACTAGATTAGGGAGCTGTTGACTATCTTTCTGAATTAACTAAAGTAGATATCAGCTTTTACATGGCATTTTGTCTGAGAATGACAGAGGTTTTTCTGAGACTGAAGCCGTTTCGCCTGAGTATGACGACTTTTGGTCTGACTCTGACACTTGAGTCTGAGATCTGAGAATGTCCTACAATGAACACCGTACGCAGGGCTGATGGGAAGCAACTGTTCTCTCAGGGCGTCTCTGTGGAAATACATTCTCTGCTCATTTTGCTTCGTAAGGATACATGGATGTGTGAATATATTCTGGATATATTCATCTTTTGTTGTTGCTGATCCTCCTCATCAGCTCTCAGTATTTTCCCAGCTGCTCTCTCAGGATCATACAAGCTGTTGGTTGATGTTGCGGGGAGAGAATGCCCATTAAAATGTCTGTCTATTGTTTAATTACAATTCCTTTCAGCGTGGCATTCACTGCCAGTTGAACAGGATTCAGATAGTAATTTGGGCTATGGTGGCACTGAGACCTAATTGCTGTCTGTCAGATTTTGGTCTGGACTAGTGAGGTGGAGAGCTACTTTGTGTTTGTGTTTGAGTGTGAGAAGCCAATCTTATCTATAAGTGAAACAGTGGACAAGGCAAATGTTCCATTTAGCTTAATGGGTTAGCTTCTTCCATGGGCTCTGAAATCCGTCATCCGTCATCATTCTGCTGGACCTTTCTGCAGCATTTGATACGGTTAACCATCAGATCCTGCTGGCCAGACTCTCTGAGATGGGCGTCACTGGCACTGCACTTCAGTGGATCTCATCTGCATGTCCTAAGGGTTTGCAGGCATAGATAGTGGGGTCTGTGGGTAGAAAATCAAGTTCAAAAACGTTTTTGAACTTTTAGAACTAGAAAGGTTTTGAAATGTTCAAGAAAACAAATATTTAAAAAGTTACGGCTACAGTTCCAACTTCTTATTGTGAAGTGATGGAAGTGATGTTCTAGTGCACAGACTCTGGAGGGGAGAACAGGGCAGGACTGAAGCACTTTCCTGATTCCTTCTAAACGGCCCAAAGCTGTGTGCAATAAAGCAGCAGATTACCACAATGTATCCAGATATTCTGGTTTCCTATTAAGTAAATACAAACAGAGTTGTTGACCATTACTGCATGGGTCAAGCTTTCTGACCCAATAGGAGTTGATTGAAAACAAATTGGTCAGGATAATCTCTGAAACAAACATTTGTGTTCCCGTTTCTCATCAGCATTTTGATCAGAATCACTGACAGTGAATGCAAGCAGAATCACAATCAGAATGGGTTTCATTTGCCATGAAAGTTTGCACAGACAAGGAATTTGCTTTAGCAGGAAGGTTTATACATTAAACATATGTGAATCTAACATGTAAATATGAAGACTAACTATACTAAGCGTACATAACAGGGTACATGTTGATATGTGTTAAAAGTATGAGACTAAACCTAAGGACACAGGTGGCTTAACTAAAGCTGTAATTAGTCATTAGTGAGCAACAGTGAACCCTTGGCAATGCATTTAAAATCACATTGTGAACAATGCTGTGAAGAGCTGATCTGTGCTGCACTGGACTTAGGACCCAGTATATTGAACTCGGTGTATTGACACTAGAATACACTATTCATAATGATTATAGTAGAAAGTGTATGTTTTCATACTGATATGGACTATATATACATACATAATATTATATAACATCATATATTGACCTGCAATATCTAGCAAGGGACATTTCTCAGAAACGTTTTAGTCCTGAGATTCTTTCAACAATATTTAAGATTGTTGGCTGTTAGGTTTTCCCAAAGTGTGATAGTCTCCTCGCAATATACAGCATTTGCAAACTTTCAACTAGCTCTACTTCCAGCTTCAAGCATTGTGCATGTCGTTGTTGCTTCAGGCTGAATATATCAGAGCTGACAGACTGTGATGTGGTGGAACTGAAGGAAGGCCAACTCAGCCTTCTGCACATCGGTTACCACGAGTCACATACCGAGATCTGAAGGATGACACACTGCCACGCACAAGGCAGCACCCTGTGCTGCCTCACACACACATCTTCCCAGCCTCTCTGCCTCCATCACACCAGGAAGTGCTCCTCAGGCTGTACACCTTCACAGAGTTTGAAGCCTGTCAGAACTTGCTGGGAAGGTTTGACAGCTACCTCAGTGCTGTGCTTTGTAATTTTGTAAAAATGATAATGTGCACTTTCCAGTTATTAAATATGCAATAAAGTCTGCATACTGATGGTAGTCAGTTGTACTCAGTTGGAAGCTAATGGTGAGCTGGTGCATCGTCACGGGTAACGCACAGAGACAACAAAAGGTCCAAGGACTGGACCTTGAGGGACGCCAGTGGCTAGAGTGCTGTCATCTCCACATAATAGGAGGGATTTGCCCATTAGGATGCAAACCGGGAAAGTGCAGTCTGCGATGCACTGCTGGGATGGAGATCTGGTTGTTCACTGAATCAGATAGAGATCAGGTTGTTCACTGAATCAGATAGAGATCTGGTTGTTCACTGAATCAAAAGTCACTGATAGATTGAGGAGAATGAGCAGATGAGAGGTGGGAAGAGCCTCTGTGGCAGCATGGACTGCTGTCTCGGTACAGGGATTTGCCAGTTCCAGAAAGATGTTCTGCAAGAGGTATCGAGAGATGGTTAAATACTTTAGGGTTTTGGATAGTTCTGGGTGAATGATAGATGCAGTATCATGCAGCCACTGCCTTTGGTTGAACATTAAAGTCTATTCATTCTAGGAGTAAAGGATTTCTGAAGCAGAACCGTCCGGTCTAAGAGATATGTTGACATGGATCCATTGCATACTTAAACAGTAGAACCAGTGACACAGCACTATTTCTATACCAGATGGCATGAATCTGAAGTTTTATTCAGTATGCGTTAATGAAGCGTGCTCCCTTGAAAGAGCGTTGTTTGCAAATACAAGGATGGTTCTCTCGGGTGAATTTGAGTTAACTGTGAGATGTTAAACTGTGAAATCAGGTTTTCGATTTAAAAGCTAAATTTAAAAACATCCTTTAACATAAACCCCAGTGGGAGCCGGATTGCCTTTTGTAGGACCTGCAGACACTTGGGAAGTCCCTCTGCTGAGTGAGTCTAGTGGGATTTGAATAACTACACAAGCTTGGTAATGTGGAGATAATGAATGGGGATAAATATATGGAGACGAAGCAGATTTGAGGTGCAGAGTGAAGAAGAGGTGAGCAGATGAACTGAGAAAATCAGAAAGGAGTGTAACCAGGGCCGGCCCTAGGATTTTGGGGGCCCATTTGTAAAAACATTTTATACAAATGTTTTGAGGGGGAGGCGGGCAAAACCATTCACGGGGCCCTAAACACATGTTCAGTTTGTGTAACTTAGTGGAAGAAGACATTAGTAGGAAGGAATGTGTAATTGCCTGATTTACATCAGTTATTGTATTTATAGCAAGTGTTTTGTATTTTTCTTTAATTTGAAATACGTGGGTTTTGGCAGTTGATAAGATGCATATCTCTACTCAGGAGATGTTATGTGTATTTGATTTATTCAAATCTTTGCACATATGTGATTTGCATTTGTATATGTATTTTTGTCACAGTGTACTTTATAATCTGTTCAATATATAAGGGGTTGATAATAAGCTAAGTACTCAAGTAAGCAAAGGTTTTGTAGTTCTACTCCTCTCAGAGTGAGATTGTAAAACTACAGTGAGTCTGGACTCTGGAGGATGTGATTTCCTCAAATCAGAACCCTTTATAATTTGGTTATGAGCAGTCACAATGATTGTAAAGTCTTGTTATGAGCAGTCACAATGATTGTAAAGTCTTGTTATGAGCAGTCACAATGGTCCTAAAGTCACAACTAGCTTATTGTAGTTTTTCTCTTGTCTCCAAGACGTTTCCAGTAAAAGAGAATAGTATCAATCCAGTGTTATTTATAGGAGGCCAAAAAGGCTTTAGTTGTTCCTTGTGACAGAATATGGAAGCAGGTCTCCCAAAGTTGCAAAGGACGGTCTTGACCCAGAATCTGCATATGAAGGGTATTATACCCAATCCATTGAAGACACATCAGTATGGTAGTCGTTATTATCAATAATCAATGGAGGCCTTAACTTAATGATTCATAAGTCAGTGACCCATCCTTCTTTTGGAATAAATCAGTCCTTTCACTTCTACTGACAATCAGAAAGGAGAGAGGCCACTCCCCATGTGGTCACAAGGGCACTTCCTCACTCATAATACATTTGTGTCACAGGACTTCCGTGTGCCAAGATGGCAGAGGACAGTCTTAATGCAGCAGGACCTTTGTCATTCAGGCAGCACTAATGGCTTCTGAAAAAATCCTTGTTCATCTTGAGAAAAGTGAACTCAGTATAACTCAGCATAACTGCTTTCGCTGGTCAGCAGGTCGTTTTGATCTTGAGTGCATGGGACAAACCTTTGTGTTTTTTCAGTGATAATAATTGTAATTTAATCTTGGATATTGTTTTATTGTATATTTAGAATCCACGTGATGTCTAAATAGTTGTGAATGGTAATGTCATGGAGACCCTCGTGGCAGGTGTTGGATGGTTAAGTATGGCTAGTCTTGGCTGCCCAAGACTTACTGTCTGGGAAAATGTGTCCCTAATTGACAGATAGTGGATGTTCATAATGGGATCTTGTAGCGTAGTTTGACAATCAGTTATCCCATAATCTGTTTCATGATCTGCTGAATGCACAGAAAGCTTATTTGCAAGAGGGTTTTATCCTGCACGTCCATCATCGAGTCTTTATGCTCATGTAATTGGAACACATTACAGGAAGCATGACAAACCCTTGGCCATTGGTCCATCACCATTAGTTTCCATGTGCTCTAAGAGCTGAAGTGAAAGATTATTAGGAAAGGTTTTGTTGATGAAGATTGAATGGAAAATGTTACAGATTGTACACTTGTTTTTCATGGCTGTGATGGCAGGGTCAGGACTGGCCTCACCATGGGAGATCATGTCAGTCCCAGACACCACCTGGCTCATCTGTCTGTCCAAATTGGTGTAAAATCGTTATTTTTCCTTCACTCCTCCACCTCTCTTCTCCACCTCACCTCTCCTCTCTTTTCTCCACCTCTCCTCTCTTTTCTCCACCTCTCCTCTCTTTTCTTCACCTCTCCTCTCTCCTCCACCTCTCCTATCTTCTCCGTGTCTCCTCTCTTCTCCACCTCTCCTCTCTGCTCTCCTCCACCTCTTCTCCACCTCTCCTCTCTGCTCTCCTCCACCTCTTCTCTCTCTTCTCCACCTCTCCCCCACCTCTGCTCTCCTCCACCTCTTCTCCACCTCTCCCCCACCTCTGCTCTCCTCCACCTCTCCTCTTCTCTCTCTCTTCTCCACCTCCTCTCTCCTCCACCTCTCCTTTCTCTTCTCCAACACAGTCAGGTTTTCCTCTTGATTCCAGAAATCCCATCCAACACAAACACTTGCACCAACAGTCTTACCTCCTTCCTCTCTTACTAAAGGTATATATCTCTGCAACTTTTTTTGACAGGATATAAAAACTGTCCACAGCAAAAGCTATTGTTATTTTTGTTAGCATGGTTTGCCTCGGTGTCTTGCTGCAATCATCCTCCCCACTGAGTAATGAGAGGAAGGTGAGAGGAGCCTGGGAGTGTAATTATTTTCAGTTGGAAGCTGGTGAGGGGCCAGTCTCCATTTGTCTCCCCCAGCGTGACGGCTCAGCTGATCTCGCTATCTTCCTCAGACGGTAATGAGCTCCAGGTTCTCATTATCTACCAGGGATGTCACGTTCTAAAAAGGTCCAAAAATAAATAGAACCCCTTGCTGTCCTTGTGCATAACAAGCAGTCTCAGCTCCAGCCGGACTAATTGGATGAGCAAAAAGCAGGTGAGAGTGGTGGATTCTGCCAGAGTGTGGGAATGTAAAGAGACAGGGGAGGGCAAGGTGCTGTTAGAACAGTCACAACGTGTTTACTCATAATGGAAAGCTGCCATCAACGGTCAGTTACACCTTGTTGACATGTTTCCCATTCTATCATTTAAAAAGATTCACTGCTGTTGAAATGTGCAGCTGGTTTGAAAGAAATAAATCAAATCTAAAATGACCATGATCTCAAAAGTCTCAAAAGTACATCACAGGAAGAAGGTTTGCACGCGTGTATTGGGCGATCCACAAATGCAGATTCAACACTTCACACGCGAATTGTAGATTTACAAATGACAGACCATGAGAAATGCACAAGTATTTTTAAGAAATTACAAACAATATATTTACGAATGGACATCTATGTGTACAAATCATAGCACATTTATGTAAATGTAAACTTACAAATCACGAGTAAAGATTTTAGTTTTTGTGGATCGCAAAACACATTTGTAAATTGTGAAACATTTGTGGATCATGGTACTTGCATTTATGAATACTTTTGAGACATATCTTTCTCCATAGTCTTTGGTCTTGAATTTGTCCAGTTGTGCCCTGGAATCCCTGGTCAGTTGGGCTTCTTGGGGTAGATGTGAACATCTCTTGGGTGGTGTAGAAGGTTGTTGTGAACATCTCTTGGGTGTAGAAGGTTGTTGTGAACATCTCTTGGGTGGTGTTGTAGAAGGTTGTTGTGAACATCTCTTGGTGTAGAAGGTGAATGAGACATCGTGGACCAGGTGTCTTGAGTGTGTTGGACTCATTCCGTCCCACAGTGTTGGCACACTGAACACATTTCTTCTCTGAGAAGGTGACTGGAGAGAATGCATCTGGGATTGTTATGCAACAATGCAGTTAGTTTAGACTATTTAAATTGTTTACTGTAACAAGCAAGGACAATATGATTCTTATAGTAAAGTATCAGTAATCAGTATCAAACACAAAATAGTAAAATATAGTAAGTTATTAAAATATGACATAGACCAAACCACATCACAATGACCAGTGCTTGATATCTGTAGTCCTTCAGTGTAAGAGCCTTTATCTCGAGTCTGGCAGCAGGGTTTCTTACTGGTCAGAAGAAGCCCCGCAAACCTCCAGAATTAAAATGCCAGCGATCCAAGCGAATCACAGCACAAAGGATGAAAAATTGATGCACATTATGTTCAGAAATTAAGTCTGATTTCCCTCTTGCTCCCTCCTCCTTGCTCTCATGCTCACTTTCTCTCATCAACCAACCTTTTCTTTTTTCTTTTTCTTCTTTCCAGATTGGCAAACTCATTTAGCATGAAATATTGATGAGCTCCTTCTCTGTATGGACCTTACACTCCTCCCTTCACTGAAGGATGAGATCCTGCTCTGTGTGTTGGCTAGCTGCTAATGGGTCCGGACAGCTAGCTGCTACACGGGCCCTGTGGCAGGTACATGTTAAAAAGCCCATTATGCTAATGCCGCTGCTGTTGGGGGAGGGTCATGGGGCGATCTGGGCTCCCTCATCAGCGGGAACACAGCGGGGGGCTTCATGCTACCTTGATGCACCCGCTCTGCCAGCTAGTCCCTCACAGATGAGTTTCACGGCAGGATGCAATCGAGATGGAATGTGATGAAATACATGAAATAAATCTGAAATGGTCATGTGCACAATACAACAGGTTCACTGCTTTTAGGGAAAAGACCATTATACTAATAATGGCCTTTAAGTGCAAGAATTAAAAGGATTACAGTGTGACAGTATGGTATATGTGATGATGTGTCTATCAGATTGTCCGACTTTCAGTCCAACAGTTCGTGTTTTGAAACACACAGACCATCCAGAGATGAAACAGATGTGCTCAGGAGCCGTCCAGGCTGGGTTTGTGTAGTATCAACTCCTGTGCAGACTAGCAGTACAATACCCCTTTAGTATATAATGAAATAACTACCATAAAATAAAAAACTCAGGTGAGGAGATGCAGTTTCAGTGCCATCCGAGGATGTGGGAGGAGAGACACATTTAGTGCCAGTTGATCTGCTCAGAGACTTCTACAGTCTATAGTGGGCCCATCTGTTTTGTGTATGTGTCCAAGTCAGACAATGATCCTGCAACAGCGCCTAACAGATGCCACCTGTACGCCACCCTCCTCTCCTGAACACCACCCACCTCCACCCTCCTCTCCTGAACACCACCCACCTCCACCCTCCTCTCCTGACATACCACCCACCTCCACCCTCCTCTCCTGAATACCACCCACCACCCACCCTCCTCTCCTGAACACCACCCACCTCCACCCTCCTCTCCTGAACACCACCCACCTCCACCCTCCACCCTCCTCCTGAACACCCTCCACCCTCCTCTGAACACCGCCCACCTCCACCCTCCTCTCCTGAATACCGCCCACCTCCACCCTCCTCTCCTGAACACCACCCACCTCCACCCTCCTCTCCTGAACACCACCCACCTCCACCCTCCTCTCCTGAACACCACCCACCTCCACCCTCCTCTCCTGAATACCACCCACCTCCACCCTCCTCTCCTGAACACCACCCACCACCCACCTCCTCTCCTGAACACCACCCACCACCCACCCTCCTCTCCTGAACACCACCCACCACCCACCCTCCTCTCCTGAACACCACCCACCTCCACCCTCCTCTCCTGAATACCACCCACCTCCACCCTCCTCTCCTGAACACCACCCACCTCCACCCTCCTCTCCTGAACACCACCCCACCCTCCTCTCCTGAACACCACCCACCTCCACCCTCCTCTCCTGAACACCCCACCCACCTCCTCTCCTGAACACCACCCACCCCCAGCTAATGCTACCTTCACCACAGCCTAGTCCCTATTATTAAATGTGACCAGCAATAACCTCCAACCAAGCACAACTGACAACACAAACTATTGTGTTGACCTTGAAATCAGGACTTGGCTTTCACTGCACTGGAAACATGCATGAAAATGTGATTTAACAAGTAATCTTCAAACCAGGCTATAAATGTACATTTAATGAGACAAAGCTTTGGAGAATTTGCAATCCTTCATGAAAGTCTCTGAACCTCTACAGGCCAGTAACAAAGTCATCAAAATAATAATTCAAACCAGAGATTCTTGACTCTAAAGGTTTTAGCATTATTTCTGCTTGACCGAGGCACATTCTTGTGACATGCATAGCCATCGTTGCTATGTAAAGAGTAAATAAGGAATACATGTAATCTCGGGTTTCCTATGATTTATCCAAATTCCTCTTCCAAGTCCTTTCCACTGTATTTTCATGTGGGAATACTGTGTCATGCGGGCTGTGAGATGGTCTGTCAGTCTGATCTCAAGGCCTGAGGGCACCTGGTAGGTACAGGTACGAGACTCTCCCTTTCTTAGCTTCCCTTTGATTTCCACTCTTTTCATTGTAATGACCTCAGAAGACGGCATGCTCAGTTAGGAGAGCCTGATGGAACAAGTTCCCCTCATGTCTCCTCTGAATGGGCTGCTCTCTGATCAGCTGGGTGTTAGTTTGCTTCATGTCTGCTCTGAAGGGCCGCTCTCTGATCAGCTGGGTGTTAGTTTGCTTCATGTCTCCTCTGAAGGGCTGCTCTCTGATCAGCTGGGTGTTAGTTTGCTTCATGTCTCCTCTGAAGGGCTGCTCTCTGATCAGCTGGGTGTTAGTTTGCTTCATGTCTCCTCTGAAGGGCTGCTCTCTGATCAGCTGGGTGTTAGTTTGCTTCATGTCTCCTCTGAAGGGCTGCTCTCTGATCAGCTGGGTGTTAGTTTGCCTCATGTCTGCTCTGAAGGGCTGCTCTCTGTTCAGCTGTTAGTTTGCATTGCTTCTAGCCATGGGTCAACATAATGCAGACACATATTACCACAATATCCATGATATGTCCACTACTAAGGTGTAAAATGCCCTGAATCCAGCAAACATCTGCATTCCTATGGCCAGAACGCTTCCTGAAGGAATTGTGGTGACATATTAGTTACCTTGGGTTTCTAACCTTAAGTGAAGTGGAAAGAGTGTCAAATGCTTCGTCCTAGCAGAGATCCCTTCAGTTCCAGGTGGGTTGATGAAGCCCCTCACGCTGATCTGGGAAAGTGACTCTGCTAGTTCCTGTAGTTAGCTGTGAATGATCTTGTTAGTTTGCCTGGAACATGATATTTTGTGGAAGACATAAGTGGTGTAATAACACTGTCTGTACATTTATGTTGAACATCATGTTCCAATAATGCAAAGTTAAACCTTTCTGATTAACACACATGATTTCACTACCTCTGAACACTTGTCATGGTGGTTCATGTTGTCCCTTTTATAATGAAACTAACTGTATATGATACTTATTTGTGTACTGTAGTTTGTCTTTTGTCTAACAATGGTTTAAAGGCAGATACTTATTGAAGGGTAGGGAACATGGTGTTCCCTTTGCAACAATCTATTTAACAGATATTGTCTTAGAGATTCTGCTTCATACCATAACGAAACACTTTTCTTCACATGATAACAAATGCATAAAAAATGTACCACTTATAAAATGTTTCAGATCATGAGGCTTGCACGTTTGAAGATTAAAGATGCTTTATGGAATTTCCAATTAACAGCACTAACATGAATGGTTGTGCCGTTAGGAAGAACAGGATTTTCTTTTTCTGTTCAGTTTATAATGATGCAGTACAAGCACCTGAAATCACATGGTTGCATTATGCAAAGTCTTTGAGTGAAACACACATTGTCTGTCTTAAACTGTCAATGTGTATGTTTTCCTGTCGACTGCAGTGCAGTGGTATACTGTAGATGGCTGTAGTAGGACACACTTATTTTGTAGTACAAATGCAAATGTTGACCAAAATGAATGATATTAACTCAATTGTCTGACTCTTGTGTACTGTTAGGGGAACTAGGGGATTGTACTACTGTATTTACGTTTCCTGCTGTAGATACGCATGCACATACCCTCACATTACAGAGACTAGGTTGCACCTAAACCCAACTGCAAGCGAACACAGCATAGGACAGACAAACTCAGGTCCAAAACAACAGAACAAAATGCAAAGGCTTATTTTGGTGATACATTATCCATGTGAGGTGTACTGGTGATACATTATCCATGTTAGGTGTACTGGTACACAAACCAGTTGCATCTTACGTGGAAGCTTATAACACTTTCTGTAAATCTCCAACATGTTTGATATCATCATGTTCCCTCAGCTACAGGAAGTGAACAGGACAGTCTAGAGCGACCTCACCATTCTGAAGACATGCATTAGTCATTAATGTCATCTCACATGTACTTGAATTGAATGTGACTGTTGCCTCTCGCATCCTGCCCAGGACATGAAGATGTCTGAAGGTTGAAGGTTGGCATTAGCATAGCAGCCTGACAGGTGATTAGAGAGGTCCAGCTGAGCTGCTGAGGAGGAGCTGAAGAGTAGAGATGGACATGAGCCAATCACTAGTAGAGA
This sequence comes from Mallotus villosus, assembly GCA_903064625.1. Taxonomy (NCBI): domain Eukaryota; kingdom Metazoa; phylum Chordata; class Actinopteri; order Osmeriformes; family Salangidae; genus Mallotus; species Mallotus villosus. Next base: position 144,080 of record CAEFZP010004577.1, on the reverse strand, counting down.
TGGACATGAGCCAATCACTAGCAGAGATGGACATGAGCCAATCACTAGCTTCCATCTGAATGTTGCAAGACAAGAAAATCATTCCTGGGTCGAGGAATGTTTTTGGTATTTGGAGTTCTCTCCTGAAGGGTCATATAAGATCAACTGTACAGCAAACAAATAGCTTAATAAAGGGAATGATGTATTGTTATGCTGTACATTACCTCAATATATGACAGTAAATAAACATTTGCATATACAGTTTAGCTCACCAGCTGGGACAATATACTTAAATATTGTCTAGTATCACGACTGCAATGTTCTCTAGTTAAATGGCATGAATAGAAACCCCACCACTCTGGCAGATTGCATTAAATATGCCATTTTGAAGTCTCACTGGTTCTGCTCGCTCGACAAATGAGGGCACACAATCAATACTAGTCTGTCCCGGCACCGCGGCCAATGAAAATCTCCAATCTGATTAACATCAAAAGCACAATTAAGAGATAAGCAACAAAGAAATCAGACATAATGGAAATGCAAAACACTGCAGAAGTAACAATGAGGCACCCCAGCTTCCAGGATAATGGAGCTTTGGTACACTAACTGATTTAAGGGCCAAATGACTATTTGTCAATTCATGTAATTATGGTCTCATTCCGTGCCCTCCCCTCTTGTCAGGGTAGATGTGGGTTCTTGTTATTCTGATGGAGGGAGGTACTTCTAGAGTGCTAGCATCATTTTCTCTATAAAAAGTAACTTAACGCTTCAAGAAGACAGAATAAATAGCAATTTGCTTGCATCAGCTTAATAAAAATGTATCTAAAAGGAAGGTATTTCACATTAACATAAATTCCTCCATTTAGCATTTTAGTTACAATAGAAATGTAATCGTGACTGAACTTTCAGAATCTTAGAACTTATACAGTAGCTCAGTAAGATATGTGTTTTCAATGATCATACCAACATTATACAATACATCCCAAGTTTATGAAAGTTACTTCAAATCACCACACCCCAGGGATCTATTGTAGAAGAGGAACAACTCAAGCTGAGGATTGAGACATTCCTCAGAGAGAAGAGGTTATATTTCTCCCTGAGGCTCGTGTCCTGTGCATTTAGAAATGTGAGAATTACCATAATTACCATGCTCATCTGAAAGAAGAGATGTCAACGGCAAGAAGGAACGGCAGGGAAATCTTCAAAGAGGAGCGATGGCTTTGAAGGTGGCGTTGGTGGCTTCAAAGAGGAGTTTGGGTTTGTTCCACTGGGGCCCTCTACAACCCCCCCAAGCCCACAGCCAGGGAAGAGGAGCTCTCGCGAGTCGCCCTCTCCCCGTCTAGCTCCTGCCAGCGTCTAGCTCCTGCCAGCCTTATCTGCCCAGGCGTTCTCACGCTGTCCTGATAAGGGCAGTGCTTATGAGGAGAATTGACTTGTTGGTTAGCTGATTTTATCTTGACTCGTTCAACACAATTTTCCTGGTTCTTGATTTGATAAGCCTTTGACTTATAATGTTCTCCCATGTCATTTTCACAGTAGCCATTGATGTGACTATAAACCATGAGCTGTAAAGGACTTCTCTGTGAGTTAACCCCATAATGCTCTAGACTCCACTGTGGTTAAAGGTCCTGACAGAATTACCACAGAATTACCTTTCAATGGGATAGATTATGATTCCCCATCCTGATGTTTTTCGATTCAGAGTTTATTTCTAATACCATCTGAAAGCCCTTAGGCTACCTCTCCTCTGAGATCACCAGGACCAGGTGTCAGCGCCTTGTGGTCCACCTGGTCAAAGGTCTTCTGGTGTGAGAATGAGTTTCCATCAGAGTGGATGGAACAAAGAAGAGGACCATGACAAATGGATGCAGACGAGCCTGACATCCAAGCGATCAACACTGTATACTCATGAAATGTTGCATCAAAACGAAGAAATGTTACAACACTCTGTGGGGCTTTGTTAGTAGAGGGTATTAAACAGTACATAAGTACAACAACAACAGTGTCTGTTCATGAGACGGCAAGTTTACTGGCAGATGAGAAGACATCCAAATAGTCCTCTGGCATTCTACGTAAGGTGGAGGCTCTCCAAAGAAGTCAATGGATTCTCTTTGTCATTGTCATGAGATTAAAAGTTTCTTCAGGCTAAAAAACTAAAGATGGAGTTGGAGCACAACGCCTGTTTCAATCAAGTGGTTAGTTAGGGTTAAGGTTAGTTAGGGTTAGTTAGGGTTAGTGCGCTTAGTTAGGGTTAGGGGTCAGTGGGGTGCGCCTGATGGGAAAGGCATTGTTAGAGAAACTGCTGCCTGTATTTAGAGATTTAACGCTTCCTTCCTGTTCTTTACTCAGGGCTGCTCCAAACTGAGACTGTCTGCCTCTTTACATCTCGTCAATATGTATGAGCTTCTGAACACTGAACAGAGTTTTTTAAGGGAGTAAATATAACGGAACAGCATAACAACTCAGAGATGGTGACATTATGCTACAATATGTATTTGTAGGGTTATGCTTGTCTTTTGTGGTTGTGTGTGTGTGTGTGTGCTTGTGTGAAGGGAGGCCGTAAATACTGCTATGGTGTATCAGGATTGGAGAAGGTAGGTGAACTAAGGACAGACAAAAACAACAGTCTGTAGACTTCAAACATCTTCTGGGCATCTTCTGGGCTTTACTTATCCCTTAGTCATCACAAGCAATCTGCTGCCTCAATATCCATTCTCTAACAGTGCTCTGGAAACAGATCTCCAGTAGTTTTATTGAGTACAAACTTGGCTTCAAGTCATGTGCAGCAAAGTTTTTACAGTATACTGTTTTACAACTATATACTGAGTGAAAATATAAAAGCATGTAGCAGTTTCAGAGATATTAGGTCATAGTTCATGTAAGGAAATCGGTCAATTGAAGTGAATTAAATTTGGCCCTCAATGTGAGAAGAATGTTTTTGGTGCGTACATAATCTTTGGGTGTTTGTGAAACCTGGTACCCTGGCACCATCTCTTTATCCATCACGATCAGAGTGTTTCCTCCGACTAGATTCATGCTCTGTCTTCAGGTGGCCATGTTCATTAAGGTGATTTCAAGAATCTTTACTCTTACAGTAACACCATCACTAATAAGTCATCAGGGCTGTGGAAGGGAAACATGTTCAGAACTAGAGATGAGCCGGTCAGACAGAACCTCTGAGGAGGCTGACGGGTCACTACACTAAGCCAGGGACATGGATTCCACGATGTTTTTCACTAAGGGGGATCCAAAATATATTGTGATCAAATCAGTATGCTTCATATGTGGAGATTGAGGTACCTATAGTTTGTGAGGCAGGTGTCAAACCGTGATTCCCCATATGAAGGAGTTGGAAAGCAAAGTGATAACATAATGTAGTGAGCTACTGCCACTCCAACTGCTGTCAGCATGTTGATCAAAACTACAAGGATCCCAATCTGGGGCATGGGGACCTGTGGAAGAGTGTGTCTGGTCTGACCTCCCCATGTCAGAATCGTATCACAAACTGACATGATAGCTGATGAGGTGCTGTTCTGCTAATGCAAGCATGCATCGAGCTAGCAGGGTTGTATCAGCGCTACATATTCACACACTCACATGAAATGACACACACACACTTGACTGATGATTACAGATAAAAGGAAAGTTCACGAAAATAAATGCTGCGCAGAGCTTAGTCAACTAAACAAACAGTGCTGTGGAATCAGACAAACAAGCTTTATCATCCCAACACCAAAATGAAACCCAGCACAGACATGCCACGTTGCAGTGCCGCTACACATCTTGGATAGGACTGACATCTCTTCAGTTTTACCCAAACCTGTAACATCCTCCTTAGAGTCGAATGACCAGGTACACATCATCAGTGTGCACTGAGTTAGAGTTTCAGTGTTCAGCTGCTCTTCTTGATAAGCTTCTGAAAGGCACAGTGGCGCACCAAGAAAGGAGATCTTCAACAGAAGGCGTTTAAAAAGGCCTCACATTCTCTGCCGCTTATTGCAAGGAAAAGAAATGACTTAGATGAGGATGAAACGGAGGGAAAGAAAGAGAGCTTTTCCAGAGCTGAGAGCCAGTCGTTACGAGGTAAGGGGTGGGGGAGGAAGACGATTTCAAAAGCTTTCAGTGTAGTAGTGATGAGCGTCTTGAGGGGGCTGATGGGGGAGGGGTCGTTAGCAGTGGCATGTGGGGCAGCCTTCATGCCCAGATGAAGAAAGATTTCTCTGAGACTAGTTGATAATGGACTTTACTTGTTTACTTGACATGCCATAATCAATGGTTTTCTGGTTTCTTGATACTCATTTGGCCACAAGAATCACTGGGTTTAAATATCATTGTTTATGAGAAAAAGTGATTCCCAGGTAATTGTTCCTTGATCATAGTAATACATGTGTAAGTTTATGAGTGTGCATACATTCTGCATCATATTGTCATAGAGAATAAGCATGATTCATTGTGGTGAAATACAGTTAATTAATATAACAGCTCGTTATAATTTTATACTATCCTACAATCCTGATTAGAGTATCCATTTGTTCAAGAAAAGTGCTTTTTTAAATCTGCTTACTAGATGACCTACAGACTATAAATAGGCCATATAAATCTACTCACCAATCAACAGGGAATCCTACTTGTAAGTTAGAACAGATAGATGATTTAGGCATATAAGGTATAGATAATATGAGGGGTACACATTTGCAGTGACCTAATTATGAATGATCCCTGAAGATTGATTTGAGCTGAATGACTGAATGAGTACAGAGATGGATTATAAACAAAAAGCATTAATCTTCAAAGCAAAACTTCACATTCAATTTCTCACGCCAAGCCTGTTGGTGATAAATTCCAATATTGCCTGACAGCTTTGAAAATATAAAGATTGCTCTGCTTCAGGCCCAGATCTGGATCGATGAGCTGGAATGACATTTACAATAAACCATAATCATCTTTTCTTCTGGCAGAAACATTGGTATACAGAGTGTCCTTTATAATGGAACAAATCAGTGATAGGCATATTGTCCGCTGAACCTATCTTAACCTTTCTGTTAGGCTTCCATTTGAACATGAACGATTGGTTGAGGCTTTTTCCCCCGTGTGAAGTTCTGCTGGCCTTCATATCGCTTCACATAGCTAATAGCCATGACACAGACTGTATTCATTTTAATTGGCAAACAGTTGTTCAATTAGTGAAGAGGGGGATCCATCTAGGCATTAACAATTCTAATTTAATCGTTAGTCACACAGCTCTGGGTTCTTTATGTCATGTGACACAGTACAGTGACTCCCTGTTAAGGGGGCTTCCAGTGTCGGGAAAGGCTCTATAAAACAACAATATGATTCTTATTAACTTTACTATGCCTAAAGGTATCAAAGACTAACTGGGTTAGCTGCAATCGAAGGAGACTGCTGCTGTGTCTCTAGGAGAGGAACAATGTGTTGAATCACTGAAATGAAACAGATCAAATGTATTATCTGTTGGAAAGTGTTTCATTTTGGGCTCGACTGAATTCATGTATTGACCAAAACCAAAGATTTATGTGAAGTTTATGTAGAGTTTAACCTCTTCTTTGCTGCTTCGAGGTGGAGCCACCGGAGACAGCTGCACTTCAGCCCCCCCCCCTCACTGTGTAGGAGCCCCCCCCCCTCACTGTGTAGGAGCCCCCCCCCCTCACTGTGTAGGAGCCCCCCCCCTCACTGTGGAGCAGCCTCACTGTGGAGCCCCCCCCCTCACTGTGGAGCAGCCCCCCCCCCTCACTGTGTAGCAGCCCCCCCCCCTCCCCCCCTCACTGTGGAGCAGCCCCCCTCCCCCCCCTCACTGTGGAGCAGCTCACTGTGGAGCATCCCCCCCCCTCCCCCCCTCACTGTGTAGGAGCCCCAGCAACCTTCTGAGGACAAATCATGTGGTTCCAGAAATCATTTAATTTGACTGTGACCACCCAAAGCTACGATTAAAGATTAAACTAGTCCACTGGAATAAATCAATAACAATGGTATTTGTACACAAAGTACCTCTTGTTCACTCCAGGACTGTGTGTTGCTCATGTGCTGCCTGGGCTGTTTCTGCTTTGTGCTGTTATATTGGAACTCAGTTTCAGTCTGCTGGCAGAATCACAGCTGCCTCCTTGGAGCCTATATTGTAAATGACACGTTTTGGTGAAGCACTTTTCAACAGCTTTACACAACCCGGCAATCAGCAGCTTTGGGCTGTCGTGTTGAAAGAACCGGACCCTTTGTCAGCCCCCTAGTCTTCCATCACCATCCTTCCTCCCGTTCTTCCCCCTCCACCCTCTGTCTTTTTCATCTCATTTCCTTCTTTTCTCATTCATTACCACTTCCTGGTGACTGGTGACACTTCTCCTGCTGGCTGCCTCCAGGGACCCGGGGAAGGGTGTGGATGGAAGGTTTGTGTTTTGTAGAGGCTGTTCTGGCGGCGTCGCTCGCTCTACATCATCCACAGTGATGGGCAGCATCACTTCCCCTGTCAGTCCTCCAGGCGAGGGAGCGTCTGTGCGTCTGTGTCAGGAAGAAGAACTGGAACAACAAAGTCCTCCAGTCTCTCTCTCCACTTGATCAGCCGGCACAGCCAGCCTCCTGTCATCCACATGAAGTGGACCTGAGATCAAATTGCAACAGAGACATGGGATGAAATTCATATTGAATCAGTGGGTGTGTTGCTAGCTGCCCCACAGTTAGTCTACAGTACAGCACTCTGATGAATCAGTGGGCAGGAAGAAGATCTGATGTCTGTAAACTGTGTCTCTCGTCTCGGAGGCTGCAGAATGAGTCAGTGAGGTAATAGGTCTAAAGATAACAGAATGTGAATCATCCTTGGTAATGGGTGTAGTAAATCTGGATTCAGAGATCAATGGTGAAGTGGAGGGTAAAGTTAGTGGATGATGGGATTTGTGTTTGTTTCTTATACTTTGATCCACTAATTAAAACATGATGTAGTCATCAAGAACCAGTGAGCCATGACCAGTCTGAAAGCAGAGGTGAAAATATTTACACAAACATTTTATATGGGCGGACATCATGAATAATATCCATGGCCAGGAAAGTTGGACGGAAGTGAGTTGTTTTTCCTGCTTGTCTGATCTTCTGTGTTTCCATCCACATCACGTTCGCTCTCATCAACAGAACACATGGGAAGGGCACACTGATAGCAGCTACAGTGAGAAGTGCAGTTTACTAAAACAGATTGTGAGGAATAAAAACAACTACACTTCAACCAACTGAAAGTCCAGTGACCCTATTCTAAAGATGTTTATAGAAATAAATGCACGCAACTAAATGATCATACACTTGCAGGTACAGTTGCAACATAACAATTAATACACTGACTAATACAAACAGACATAATAGCACTAATGTTGAAGGGCTAGTGACAAGGTTTGCGTTGCTAAAATGACCTTCTGTCCCCAGTTTCCTCTGCTACGAATGTGACCACCAGCGCAGGCAGACATCTGAACAGAGCATGATTATCAGGGGGGATTGAGAGAGCATTCTCACAGTATCACCCACACATCGAGTGTTGGTGGGATTGCTAATAGGTTTTCAGGAGCTTGATTTACAACTCTCTCCCTATGGTGTATCCTTCCTCTAATGTTGTGTTATGCCTCTCTCCTGGGAATACATTAACTGTCGAGGCTGTCAACTAGAAGTGCGAAGGCCCATGACTAATGCTAATTAGAAAGGCCATTTATTGTGTCTTTGTTCGGAATATATTTGTGTAAAGAAACAGTTTTTATGAGTATGTGTGAAGGAGAGACAGAACCATCAGGAGTGTGTACTGACAACAGGGATAACCTGATCCTTCCACCAGCTGCTGGAAGAACGGTCTCAGTCACAGTACAACTAGCACTCTACATCCTCACCACTACATCCTCACCACTACATCCTCACCTCTACATCCTCACCACTACATCCTCACCACTACATCCTCACCACTACATCCTCACCTCTACATCCTCACCTCTACATCCTCACCACTACATCCTCACCTCTACATCCTCACCTCTACATCCTCACCTCTACATCCTCACCTCTACATCCTCACCACTACATCCTCACCACTACATCCTCACCACTACATCCTCACCACTACATCCTCACCACTACATCCTCACCAACAGACAGTGAGACGGTGCTGTGAAGGATACTTACTCCCAGTCTGGTCCTGTGAGAGTAGGCATGAAAGGCGAGTGGGCTTGATATTTACACAGTGTGGCATAACTTTCTCACTGACCGCTCCCCCGCGACCATCCATCACAGGCATACCATCCATCAACCCTCCCCAGCAGTCCAGCCTCCTTCTGACATGCAACGTTTTTCCAATTTAAAATCTGATATTGATGGAGCACTGCGTCCAGCGCGTCGCTCAGTCCTCAGAACCATGTCCTACCTTCGGCCGGAACTCAACAAAGAGGCATTTCCATACACATTTTCTTTTCTTGATTAATAATTATGACTTCATTTTATTTTGCCTTTGAGTAAATTGTCTGTGTGCACTATCTGGGGTCAGTGTGGTCAATGATCTGATAAGAGGTAGGTCTTTCTTTCATTGGACACATTTTCCCCAAACATCAGGGTTGTTGGGGTTAGGAGAGTCCTGTATGCTGAGGTGTCATGGGGGGTCGTCCATACTCACCCCGTCCCTAATAACCAGTCCAGGAGACCTGGGGCACTAATCAGTAGGCTGCCCTGTCATGGTTCCACAGCTACAGGAGGGTTAGGAGACTGGAATACAACAGTGAGAGTCTAGTAGAATGAACCCCTCGCTGAGCAAGACCACGTTCCAGAGGCTGTTTGACCCTCAGTCTGAGGAAGGGATGAGCAGAATACGTTACGTTTCTACGTGATCTCTAAAGGGAACTTCTACGTGATCCGGAGGGCATCCTGGCTGGCTTGAAGGACTGCAATGTTGCCTTCAACCTTGGTTAATGCGTTCATGCTGTCTGCATTGCTTCTGTTCAGGTGAAATAATTTACAGCCACTGTCGCTAAACAGAGACAAATTGCTTCATTTCACGAGGCAAAGTTGTTCTGTGAATACATTACGTGCATTTTAAAAGTAAGTATGATTGTGCATACAGAATAGGCAGCAGACTATATAAAGCCTGAACCACAGACAAGCCTCCTGCCTCTCAAGGAGAGTCTGTTGATGTCTGTCTCAATCAAAGAGGTGAACCACACAGACGTCAGAAAGATTGAAGTCTGGAGGAAGTGAAAGACGAGTAGCTATTGACAAAAAGAGCAAAGATCCCAGCGTTGATGTCAAGTCTCCCAGTTTAGCATTATTGAACTGCATAAAATACAGGTACTGATGATCAAAAGCATTTCAGTCTGTTAACAGTTAGTCTCCAGCTTCTCATGGAAGTTCTTGTTTTCTGTGTATTATGAGTGCAGAGGAAACATCTACTGTATTAAACAGGTCAGAATTACATGAGAGCTTGAGTGAAGGAAAATAATATGCTGGGTGAAGGCATGTACATGTAATGCTGCAGGGGGCAATTTCATCAGAGGTTTATTTATTCTGTGAAAATAGGCAGAGGAAAAACTGAGGTAAAGAGGTAAAAATAGATTTTTGTAAAAGTGCTAAAAAAGGAAATGAAGTGGTTAATCATGTAGTCCAGGGGAGAGGGAACGTGCGGAATTCCTTTCTAGCAAATCAAACCCAGAATATATTGTTGGTTTGGGCTAAGCCCGGAATGTTAACAACGTCTGGGTCCATGCCTGATTAACACTCGGATCGATAAGCAGTCTCAAAAATGGTAGCAATATAAAAAATAATACGATCCCTTTCTGTAATCATGATACCCCCCCAGAAATGTTCACTGCACCCCCAGTCAAAGCAGGCTGCATCCAGCCCTGCCAGCTAACATCACCAAGAGAAGCAGTTCCAGCCATCACATTAGAGGTGAGTTAATTAAATGTTCGACCAAATATAGCAGGCACATTTTAAGTTGATAACTCTGTACGGCCCCGAAGGATTTTATAAATATCCAAATGGCCCTTGGCAGAAAACAGGTTCCCCACCCCTGATGTAGTACTATCACAACTGTGATGTGTGTGTGTGTGTGGATAGACAGGATTAGCTTGTCCACAAATGACCTTTATGTTGGTGTGTGTTGTCCACTGAAACCTTTTGCAACATGAATAAATAATTTGGGTTCCTTCCACTTCAGAGTCTGAGGCTACGAGGGTCTGTCACGAGTCTGAGGCTACGAGTCTGAGGCTATGAGGCTCTGCCACCAGTGTGAGGCTACAAGTCTGAGGTTACGAGTCTGAGGCTACGAGGCCCTGCCACGAGTCTGAGGCTACAAGGCCCTGCCACGAGTCTGAGGCTAAGAGGCTGTGCCACGAGTCTGAGGCTACAGGCCCTGCCACGAGTCTGAGGCTACGAGGCTCTGCTACAGTCTGAGGCTACGAGGCTGTGTCATCCATGTTTTAGCCCTGAAGCGCTACGGTAGAATATACCATCTGAGGACACTTTCCATCCTGTGTTGGAACTGGACTGATATGGCTAACCCTAACCCTAACCCTAACCCTAACCCTTTGGGTCAAATGGAAAACTAAGAGCGTAGGAATACCAACTATTTAAAAAATGTTTCTTTTAAAATCAAACCCATATTTTGGCAGTGTGTTTTTATATTGAATAAAATGTGAAATGAAATAAAAAATAGCCTAATGCTTTGGAGTTAGCGAGAGAGCAAGATCAGAACTTCGTTTGGACTCATGCCAGGCCCCAAGATTACTTTTCCGAGGCACATCATTGGCCGTTGCCTTAATGGACACACAGCATTCCGACCCTAAGTGCTTTGACATCTTGCTGCCATAAATAAACGCAGGCAGGGCCTGCTCTATTAGGCTAAACAAGGCCTTGTGTGTCCCTCCGAAGCCAGGAAGTGCCCCGCTAATGGTACGCTAATGCCTTTATTGGATTACGCTAGCATCTCCTATTCCAAAGCATGACAACTACAGGATTTCAAAGCCCCGTTTGTAATGCGGGAGGATTTGATGGAATGGCCGTTGGTGAGGGATACGCATTGATATCGTCCAGGCCCGAAGATTTACTGCAATTAAGATTATTTTGAGATGAAGATTATACTCATCTCCGATTGCTAAATGCTTTTTGCCAGCGGACTTGAGGATGTGTGTTAGGCAGCCAGATACAGGAGAGGAGAGGGCATAGCAGCACTCAGACAGGAATCAGGGCTGAAAGGGGTTCAGCTTTGTGCTTCACACCAGTGTGCATGTGTCTGTTCACATGGCACCTTCTGGAATTTGCCAAAAACCTATGTACCACCAAAGAGACAGATCTTGGGATTGACAACATTGACAAAGCACAGCATTATGATCTCAACAGGACAACAGGATATAGAAACCATGCTGCAAAACCATGTACACAACTTACATTACATTTAGTCATTTAGCAGACGCTCTTATCCAGAGCAACTTTACAGTAAGTACAGGGACAGTCTCCCCGAGGCAAGTGGGGTGAAGTGCCTTGCCCAAGGACACAACGTCATTTGGCACGGCCGGGAATCGAACCAACAACCTTCCGGTTAATAGCCTGACTCCCTAACCGCTCAGCCATCTGACCACCACCACAACTGCACGGACTGGATCAAGACTTGGAATATGACAAGTGCGTCACTTCTATTGTGTTGGCATACGCTAACACAGCTGCCCATCCTCATCTCTTTACATGGCCCATGAGGTGGACATTTCTAACCTGAACACTACGGAGCGCATGATGCAGATGGTGCCACAAATGAAGTACTTAAGAAAATGGTTTTTCCATTAGCCTGATACTTAGGTCTGTGTACGGGCCTTGGGGTGGCATCATCCTGTCGAGAGAGGATGTGTGTGTGTGTGTGTGTGTGTGTGTGTGTGTGTGTGTGTAGTGGGAAGTCCATTAGTGACCTCCGGCTGTGTCTCATCAGGAAGGTCTTGTGGACTTTCTCGCCAATTTTACTGGACCACACTCGGTGATGACAGAATGAAATGCTTTCTATGTGTGTTGCGCACCTGCTTGTGTGGTATTGTGATATTGACATCTATATGCGTTGTGTGAGTACACACACACACACACAGACACATCCCAGCGTGCTTGAGTGCACTCTCCTTGCATGGCTAATGCCCTCTATAGTGGTAATGGATCTAGTGGGTCCCCAGTTGGGGAGTTCACACCCCAGAAGAGAGTGCTGGTCGCAGGAATTACAACGTTGACAGGGGCGGTTGCCCTCCATTTTACCATCACCATAAATCCTTGCGTTCGCCTTCACACCCATCCTCCATTTTCCACTGTTTTAATCAGGAGGATTATATATCACCTCCCTCTGCTGCGTCCTCCAGCTCCTCCGGCCTCCCAGGCCTCCAGAGGGGCTTCAGCTGCTCGGCCAGATGAGCCTGTATTTCCCCCGTTCTCACTGGCTCTAATAGGAGGAAATATGTCACTTTGCTCTCTTCGGTTTATAACTTATCGAAGCAATTTTGTCATACCTAGACTGCATGATGTGCCCCAAGCACTTCCTTGCTAGGCAAATATTATTACCCCGGTAACTCTTGTGAAAAGCCACTAAGTTAAATTACAGCAGCAGGTAGCGTTAACATGTTCAGCACATAGCTCTGCTTCAGGTCAGCATGTGCCCATGGAACATCTTGACCTCTTAACGTATTGTTCTGCCACAGTGTTCAGGGCGTTGGCATAACAAGCTGCAGTCAGTTTCCCACTGCAGATGGGGCAAATTGCAGTTAGAGGCAATGGCCATATCAAGCAGCCAGTTTCCCTAGTTAAAAATAAGACATTCATCAAGACAGCGTCTCAGATGGTCGCAGTGTTATTTGTGAGAGTCCAGGTGAAGAGGTGGCGAGGGCCTCAGCCAAGCAGCTGTTACCCCGCGGCCTTCTGAAGGCTTCTGGGAAATGCTGTCCTAAATAACTCACAGTAGACTGATGGATCTACAACAGAGCTCGCTAAAAATGGACACAAGGTGACTTCAGCAAGGGCTATTTTCTCAATCTCTTGCAGGACTATTCCCATAATTGGTGTGTTAAATGAACATAGAAGATGATACCTTGGAGAGAAGTCCAAAATGGCTCAAATGCGAGATTAGCACACCAGTATGAAAGAAACAAATACAGTTGGACATCTTTATGTTCCCACTGTGAAACATTGATGTGCTAAATTGTTTTTTAAGAACACTTGGGAGACCGGTTTTCTAGGGCACTGATGTGACATTGTGTTGCCAGTCCGAGCCCTATCTGATGTGACGTTGTGATGCCAGTACTTACAGTCCCACCTACATCTGGGTAGCTGTTTCTCCTGGGCTCGTGCGTTATATGGGCCAGGAAAATATAGATGGAAAGAGAAAGCCGCTTATCAGTGATAAGCTTCAGGAGTAAAGCAGTTCATGCTGACCCAGCGGACTGAAGCACGCAGATGAAACTCGTTCCCAACGCTACTGGGGTCGCAGAGGGGCTAGACTTCGCACTCACATGAAGTATAAGATACTTTCATGTGGAAGGCCAGCAATTTATATTTGTATTGTAAATTATCGTTTTGGCAAAGTAGATCCCAAGCGGGCCACATCAAGTAAGATCCCTGGAGTTAACCCCCGCAGTCTTCATCATTTACCAACTCCCGCAGTCTTCATCATTTACCAACTCCCGCAGTCTTCATCATTTACCAAGTCTAAACAGTTCAGACTGGCAGATGGCAGGATCCCTCTGAATCTGTTGGCAGTTCATGTGTGTCATCTTGTCTACCCAGTTCTGTAGTGTGGTAACTATGGTGTTGGTGTGTTTTTTTAAATTATATTTGATAACTATTATTAGCACAGCCTCTTGGTTGATTGGTTAATCCGTTTTGCCTCATTAGTCTCTGAACATGACCTTTCCCCCTCAGCCCACAAGTGATTAATATCCATTATCATCCCAAAGCCCAAATCTCCTCCACTTTCCGTGCTTGAATCCCAACAGAGCCACAGAGTGAGACCGAGGCAGAGGGAGAGTTGAGGGAGAATAATGCCATTTCAGGATCGGCCTTATTTAATTTACTGCAGGTCGATGGAGGTTCTCCAATTGCCTCTCTCGGATTAATAAGTAACCCACACGCACTGTCCATCACTGTCCATCGCCCATTACGCCTCTGAAATGGCGCCCAAATTGCCTGGCAGGGTCGTCTCTGATGGAAAGCACACTCTCTCTCTCCTTCCCTCTCACCAGACATCTCTTTCTCTTCCAGTTTTCTCCAGTCTGACTTCTCCGTCAATGATTTACGTGTATAGGTGCTACACTAGCAGAAGGAAAAACCAAAACTCACAAGCTCTATCAGAAACATGTGCTCAAAGATCAATGCATCATAATTTAAAGGATTTCAGAGAAAGGGTTCATTGGAAAGTCGAGCGGTTTTGATGTCTGAAGCTGTTTCTCTTCAGTAAGTGGTTTTATCTAACCTGTTGGAACTTGGACATGACATATGTGTTCTATTGAAAAAACGAAGGTGAAATAAAAGTTTGGGGATTGCTTCAAAACCCTGTGAAAAGCCTTGCATACCATGTCCCTGAATGCCTTCGCTGAAATGTTGAGTGATTTATGATTGGTGCCTACAGTTCAAAGCAGCATCCATCCTGGAAACAAACAGACTGCTATGTTTTAAGGGGGGCTGCCAAGTCAACAGTAAACTAGCTCGCTCTGTGGTCATGAATAATAACCCTCTTTTGTTGAATTTCATTAGCGGCTGAGCGCGTCATTGAGCCTTTGTTGATTTTGCCTAACGCTACATGTTGCACTCAAACAATCCCATTACAGAATGAGCTAGACCTTTCCCATCCACCTCCGGCGATTCAGAGTCATTAACCAATAAGGCAACAATGTGAGAGGTCTTGAGGACACATGTAATTACTTACAGTCGCTGTGTCTAATTAGCAGGCAGCGCTTCACCAGAGAACGACGCTTTCTCTTGAAAGAGGAAAACAAATGATCTTTTATCTGAGCCTTGGCTTTGGGAAGACGTTATTTGGGAAGACTAGGCAGATGTAAGGAGCTTCCATGGTTAATTCTCTGGTTAATTGTAGATTTGTAAACTGCCCTCCTCTGCTGTTATCTCTTTGTTTCTGGTTACCGTGAGGCTGTGTTGTGTGGCCTGAGAGAAGCATGGTCGGGGTGTGATATGGTTGCCGGGACGACACTTCAATAGAGGGAATTACTTCCATTTTAGTCTCTATCAACCCCATGTATTCAAAGCAAGCTTTCTGACTACATACAGTAACACAGGCTACATTGAGTGCACAAGAGATTGGAATAGGGCAAACTAATTTACTGTTAAACAATGGAGCTGTGTTCAATAGAGCAGAGTGACTCAGAGTCGACCACGCTGGGGTAACCATCCCAGGGACAGAAGAAGCAACCACAAAAACTGTAGAACAAAACACATTTGTGGTGCTCATTTGATGTGAATGTTTTTGAAAGCTTTTGCCATCAAACTTTTAAAAACATGTTTATTTCCCTTTATAGACGTACTGACAACATGATCTACTGTCAGAAATGCAGCACGACTGTAAATAGTGACGTACACTTGTACAGCTGCAGTGGACTCAGTGAAGATGTGCACATTGATAACATCACAAGCACTGCAGGAGAGATGACGGGCTTATCTTGTTAAGACAGCCTCTCGCTGCAGCAGCAGGATGAACATGTCGTCACCTCTCCTGAAGTCTCCTACATCACTACTTTAGACACTCATCAGCTCAACAACATTTTCATTTGGAGTGCCATGTATGGCAGTAGTTGCTTTTCAAAGCAAATCCATGTTGAGATGTTTCACAGAACCCCTTCAAGAGGACAAAACCAACCAATAATAATAATTTGCACCAATCCTGATATAATGTATCCACTTGAACTTCACATCATGTATTGTACACAGGAACATATTCCACAGCTGTACCTGCATGACTGTGAAAGGTGGCAGTGAACATGATTTCAAATCAACAGTACACACCCGTACACATTGTTAGTTTCCTCCAGGATCACAATGACTCTTACCTAGAGACTTGTTGCTCTTGTTGGTTTAGCTGTTACTGATCTGGAGGACCATCTCCCTGGGCTGGCTAACATCTCATACCCCCAAACTGAAGGTGATCAATCCTCATCATAATGACTGGAGATGCCATCATTCCATTCCTGGATTTATGCATCTAACCCCAACAAAATATACTCTTTCCTTTGCACACACTCCCGTGTTTTCAATGGCTTTAATCCCCAAATAACAGTTAAATCCAAAACATTGTGGCAAGTGTGCAGACATTTGCAGACAACTGAAGGTCTTTTTTCCAGCACAAGGAGCTGCTGTCAAGATCTGCTTCAAAGGTTGGAGATCCACAAAGACGCGACAAATTAACAACTGGTCCAGACTAATCCCCTGAAGGTCAGCCGGGTCCTTGTATCCCTAACGGTGGATCTGACAAGCTGGCTGACAAACAAGCTTCAATACAAACACCACCACTCTCTACAGCCTGCCCCCCTGCCACCCTGCCCCCACACCCCCACTCTCTACAGCCTGCCCCCCTGCCCCCCTGCCCCCTTCATCCCCCACACCCCCACTCTCTACAGCCTGCCCCCCTGCCCCCCTGCATCCCCCACACCCCCACTCTCTACAGCCTGCCCCCCTGCCCCCCTGCCCCCTTCATCCCCCACACCCCCACTCTCTACAGCCTGCCCCCCTGCCCCCCTGCCCCCTCATCCCCCACACCACCACTCTCTACAGCCTGCCCCCCTGCCCCCCTGCCCCCCTGCATCCCCCACACCCCCACTCTCTACAGCCTGCCCCCCTGCCCCCCTGCCCCCTTCATCCCCCACACCCCCACTCTCTACAGCCTGCCCCCCTGCCCCCCTGCCCCCCTGCCCCCTTCATCCCCCACACCACCACTCTCTACAGCCTGCCCCCCTGCCCCCCTGCCCCCCTGCATCCCCCACACCCCCACTCTTACAGCATGCCCCCCTGCCCCCTCATCCCCCACACCACCACTCTCTACAGCCTGCCCCCCTGCCCCCCTGCCCCCCTGCATCCCCCACACCCCCACTCTCTACAGCTGCCCCCCTGCCCCCTTCATCCCCCACACCACCACTCTCTACAGCCTGCCCCCCTGCCCCCCTGCCCCCTCATCCCCCACACCCCACCTCTCGTCACGTCCGGGGAGATATCGAACACTTAATAAAACACACGCACTGAGCTCAAATGTCACCGTCCTAAGCAGGGCTCATCGATACTTCCTCCCCTGACCTTTCTGCTGTGTTTACCTTCTCAGGACGCTGGGAGAGGGAGGCATGCTGGGAAGGCTGGGGGAGGGCTGAGCTCTGGGGACCATGGTGATCTGATGAGAAGTGGAGGATGGCTGTGCTCAGCTTCCAGTTTGCTCACTTCATTCCAATTCTTTTCAGGTCTACTTTATCGTATATCAGGGTTTGCTTTGAAATGAATGAATCGACACAACGCACCATATATAAGAGAGACCGATATTAGCCCTTGTTAATCTGAACATGTGAGATGCAATATTCCTTGTGGGGGAGTGTAGGGCACTGGCAGGTCACACTATCTCACTCTAATGAATGAATAAACTATCTATTCAAGGTAGTTTGTGAATTCAAGGGGCCTGTTCAAGGGTGTGTGTGTGAGTGTGTATTTGCATAATGTGTGCATTAAGATGTCTGTATTTGTTCGGTAGAGTGTTTGTAGTGTGTGTGTAGTGTGTGTGTGTTTGCCTTATTTGATAACTTTGTAGAGCACTTTGGTCAGCGTGACTTGAAGTAACTGGACTTCACTAGGACTTGATGTCCTGCTTAGGGAACTGTTGTTTCTGACAGCATGAAAAAGGCTGTTAAATAGGGTGTTCAGCTCAGTGAGAGAGTGTTCAACTGCAGAGTTGTAGGTTGTAGGAATGTCACTTTATTAAAGTTTCTGATAAATGAACACATTATTGATAGAAACAACATTATTGTAAGACACTGCAGTGCCTAAATCAGTATCTGCTTCATAAACATGTCCAAGAACAAAACACTTCTCCATGTTTTCTTTAATAGACTCCTTTTAATTGAGCATGTGTACTAGAACGAATGCAAAATTGTATAAAATATGTATGCAATCAAAACTTTAACTGAACAGCGAGTACATTTTTTATCTCCCTCAGAAATGATTCTTGATTTTACTCCAATTTTAACAGTTATTTATTCTAAAAATAGAAAACTCTTCGCTCCAATCTAGGCTATATTAAATCATCTAATGACAACTCTTCTAGTCAGGACTGAAGAGGGAGACGACAACAGAGACGCTCCAATGAAACCAAAGACGGATGCTAAGTTGCTATGCGTCAGGGAGTCAGAATTCAATTTTCAACTCAAATTACTTTGTGGCTAATAACCATGTCATGTTCTACTACTTCTCACATGGAAATAATGGAGGATCATGAAAGCATCCCCTCCTCTATCTCCCAGACGAGGCGACCTCTTCAAACTGACAAGAACATATGTATTTCAGATCAAACTGAACCATGCAAGACTAGGACCCTAAAGGAGATAGACTGTTGCTAAAGGATTACTACAGGATCACCTCATTAAACATACTAAGTGAGTGAAAAACTCTAATCAGCACTTTTACCAAAGATCAAATCAAACCAAAATGTATTTGTTTAGCCCTTTTTACAAGCAGGCAAAGAGGGCTTTACATACGCCCATAGAACTGCCCCTCAACCAACCTAAACCCTCAAGGAAGACAAGGAAAAACTCCCAGAAAAACATGGAAGAAACCTTGGGAGGAGCAATTCAGTGAGGGATCCCCTCCTCCAGAGACGGTTGGTGAAAAGAAAGTGAATCTGAAAGATGCCTTCAGACCAAAGCTAAAGGGACCTGTCCTGCACAAAACACCTCTGTTTTGAAGTCCCCCCAAGAAACACACAAACATGCACACACTCACCTCTCTGGTGTGGCACTGCATGGGAGCGTCACTGTCCTTTTACTGAACTAGCTTCACATTCTCATTAAAGATTGGGACTTCCAGTCAGGTTCTCTTTGCCCTTCAAGCTCGAGGAGAGAAAGTCTCCATTCAGTCAGGATGATCATGCAGTCAAGCACAGCTGAAGGGCTCCAGCTCCGCTCAGCTTTAAACGGTGTTAATACTAATCAAGTGGAAGGGGCACCAAGCACACAGGCATGAGATGAATATCAATTCCTGCCTGTGTATGTCACTCTTATAAAAGTATTTCCCTCACTGGACTATTCTGAGTCACAAGCTTTTTCCAAATAAAGCCCCAGTTAGCCAGCCACAGTTTCAGCCATCAAGTTCAGATAGGAAGGGATGTACAGGTGTATCTCTCCTGCTGAAGGGATGTACAGGTGTATCTCCCTGCTGAAGGGATGTACAGGTGTATCTCACCTGCTGAAGGGATGTACAGGTGTATCTCACCTGCTGAAGGGATGTACAGGTGTATCTCACCTGCTGAAGGGATGTACAGGTGTATCTCACCTGCTGAAGGGATGTACAGGTGTATCTCACCTGCTGAAGGGATGTACAGGTGTATCTCACCTGCTGAAGGGATGTACAGGTGTATGTCACCTGCTGAAGGGATGTACAGGTGTATCTCACCTGCTGAAGGGATGTACAGGTGTATCTCACCTGCTGAAGGGATGTACAGGTGTATGTCACCTGCTGAAGGGATGTACAGGTGTATCTCACCTGCTGAAGGGATGTACAGGTGTATCTCACCTGCTGGAAGGCTGAGTTTGTGACCACTTAAAAAGTGAATACTTTAGTTTTTAAAAGCATAGTGAGATTACAATAACTCAAATGTGACAAATGTCGAGGTGTGGATTGTTGTTAGACACGAGGACAGATTCCAGAAGAAAAGCTCTCGGTGTGGTGTTGTTCTCAACGGTCACCAACAGCAGCTGTTTCCCTCCTTCGCCCTCAGGACACGGGGAGAGCCGAGAGCAGAGACACCTGGTGCTCTGTCTGCTGGTAGCCATTAGCCATAGTTTAGAAAAGTGTTTTGATGTAAATCACCACCATCTGCTGGGTTTGGAGAGGTGACCGGACTGAAGCTGTGAGCAGCTCCTTCTGCCAGGTGAAGGTCTGGGAGGACTTTAAAAACGACTTCTTGACTTGGAGATTCAACTGTTTGATGGTGGGATGGGAGAGCAGACTTTAAAAGCTGCAGTCTGGGCAGAGGAAGTGCAGTGTAAATCAGGCAGGCATGGGGTCAAATATAATTATCTAAATGCAGATAACGGCAGTAATGTGTGGGTTATTTGTAGCTAACTTGTGCTCTGTGGTGTGTGTAGAAATGTGTTGGCTGCAAAAGGCATTGTTGCTGGCGGCAATCTTTGTCAGTTGTAATGGCTGTGTAGCCGTTTTAAAATCAGAACACTCAGTATGCATTAGAGCTCATACTAAGCAAAAAGGCTATTTAAGCACACACACACATACACTCCTACATACTGTACATGCAGTCTCAAACTCCTACCCACATACGTAGGTCTTTGAAGGCTTGTGAATCAGTGAATTACGGTGACCAAATCCAAAATGTGTTTTTTCTCCATTTCCTGTGTACAGATCCGTGTTCCTCAGGGTCAGGCTTGTCCTTCATCTGATGTGTGGTGCAGCCATGCTGTCGGCCTTCACGTCCTTAACTAGATGAATAGCCTGTTCCTGGCATGACATGATTGGCTTGTGATGTGGCTCTTTAAAGGAGCGAGATGAAGCTTGATGATGGGACTGGATTCAGACCCCCATCCGAGGGAGGAGGATTCATGAGGCTTTCTGAAGATTGGGATTAACCACAGAGAGCCTATCTGCTGCAGTACTGTGTGTGTGTACGTGCATGCTTAGGTGTGTGTGCATGTGTGTGTGTGTGTGCATGAGAGAGCGTAAATGTCCGCCCTCACATGCTTGCTGGTGAATTGTCTTTTTAATCACAAGCACACGCAACATGCCTAAACCTCCACTCCTGCCTCATTAAAAGAACATGATGCAATTTGGATCAAATGTTGATAAAGGTCCACATGCGTCGGGGACTCGTCCAGTCAGCGTGGCTCACCGTGGGGTCCGGAGGGTTGTGTAACCACATCAGCTGAGGGGCATTTCAGCCTTACTGCAGGACAATTTAATCTCCTTTTTTCAAACGGAGTAGAGTGCTTCCTCCTGCAGAATCTAATAAACCGTGTATTGCTCCCAAAGTGCAACCTCCTCGAGCAGTCAGCTTAGATACAAGAGTAAACAGGGATCAGAGAGAAGTGGAGAGTCGTGGACCTGAGCCTGCTTCCAGGGGAACACCACAGCTTAAGTACGGGTTCATATGAGGAGGTTCTGCTGTAGGTGAGTCACATCATCAGGGGGAGGATGTCAACACAGTGGGGCTGAAGATAAAGGGTCACAAGTTCAGTCCCAGCAAAGTGTGCTCAAATGGACCAAAGTGACATCTGAGAGCATGTCGTTAGGGGACCAAACATACACATAGTTCTTCATAGTGGTGATGCCATGACAGCTTTGCATTATTTTTCCTAGCTTAGTAACCTTGTTGTAGGAATCCTTTTAAGAGCTGCTTCTTTTGTCTTCATTCTGCCTCCGTCCTTTTCTCCCTCTCCCTCTCCCTCTCCCTCTCCCTCTCCCTCTCCCTCTCCCTCTCCCCTCTCCCTCTCCCTCTCCCTCTCCCTCTCCCTCTCCCTCTCCCTCTCCCTCTCCCTCTCCCTCTCCCTCTCCCTCTCCCTCTCCCTCCTCCCGCCCAGGCATGGGCTTGCTCTAATGTTGGTATTGATTGTACTTCTCCCTTGCGTGTGGAGCTACCAGAGTCTGATCTGATGGAAGGAAGATTTGTTCACATTTTCCTGCTGGGATTTCCCTCCAACAGGCAGCTGATCACCTGACATCTGGCCCTTCCCTCACAGGCAGGCTGCTGTGTGTATGAACGTGTACGTGCATGTGTGTTTGTGCAAGTGTTTGCTTGTGTGTGTGCGTGTGTACATGAGTGTGTGTTTGCTGTTGTGAATGAAGCTGTGTGTTTCAACATAGAAAGTCGAAAAGATAGTGTGTCACTCCAACGACAATGCTCCAGCACGTAGAGAAAGGTGAGATGGTGAAGATCCATCCAAAAAGAAGCCTTGTGTGGGGAGACGACACAGGATCGTAACACTGGAGGTGAGGAAGAGAGAGATGAGGAAGACAAGCCTGGACAGGAGCTGCTTTCAGTCTCCCACTCATTTGTAGCCCTCATCTCACACCTGCCGTCACACTGGTGTCCTGGACACACACACACACACACACACACACACACACACACACACACACACACACACACACACACACACACACACACACACACACACCGTCACACTGGTGTCCTGGACACACACACACACACACACACACACACACACTGGTGTCCTGGACACACACACACACACACACACACACGCCGTCACACTGGTGTGCTACACAAACACCATCACACTGGTGTCCTGGACACACACACACACACCTAGCGTGCTCCTCCCACGCTTTGAGCTACCATGATGAAAGCAATCTGACCCCTGGGTCTTCTGTATCTGGCTCTACTCTCCTCCTCCTCCTCCTCCTCCTCACCTCACCTTCTCCCCTCCTCCCCCCTTGTGTCTCTCCTGATGAAACAGCTGGTTTGGGGGGGTGAAGGGCTTCCTCATTATTTTTCAAAACACTAATGAAGAGACCCAGTACTGGGAGGGCAGGCGAGAGGGAACTCACTGTGTGTGAGTGAGTGTGTGTTTGAATATGTGGGATACATGTGTTCCTTTACAATCACATTAACAGGTATCTGTAAATCATCCATGAAAACAAATACTATTAGAGGGATTCTCTGTATGTGTTTATACAGTATGTTGCACATTCCTAACCTGTCTTGAACTTGTTACTGAAGGGACTGTAGGGTGAGAAGTGTTGCAGTAGGTCTTTAACCCTCCCAGCAGATGCTGTCTAACCCACCTTCCTTCCAAACAACATGGAAACTAGAAACAATAAATGTCAGCAAGTTGTAAAACAGATACACCCACATCTCTCATAACAAACCAACATCTCTCATAACAACCCTAACTCAAAGAGCTGCTTTGCTTCACCATAGTGAGCCTTCAATTATCTCCCCTTCCCTTTCTTGAGAGGAGATCCATGAAAGCAGGATTATTGGTTCTTAAACACTGATTCACCACACGCACTGACATTAGTGCATTAAGGATAGAGGGGATGTGAAACGGGTATCAGGTAGAGACAAAGCTCTGCAGGTTCTGCTGTTTGGGCGCTGGGTGAAACGCCCCCTGGAGGACTGAAGGAGAATGAGGTGCTGTAACAAACTACAGCAGGATCCATCAGCTGGCATCGACTGATCCACCACATTCATCCTGTGGTATTGTGTTTTTATAGAGACATTCCTCTTCTCTCCTTATCTCTGTCTGTCTAGGTGTGTGTGTGGAGGAGGGTGTACAAATCTATGATAGAGTGTGTGTGTGTGTGTGTATGTGTGGGTAGGTTTGTGTAAGTGTGTGTGTGTGGGGATAGATGTGTGTGTGAGTAATGCCCAAGAAGTGATAACATCCTGTCATCCTATATCCGCATAATCGTGTATTGATTCTACTTTTTGTGCGCCTGGCCATATATTCCCACTCTCTGAACACAGACTGTCAGAGCTAAATAGGACTTCTCTCCATACTAGGGGACAATGGAGGTGGAGAGGCGGGAAAAAGCAAGTTCAACGGCTGTTCAAGCTGCTGCTGATGAACCGTGGCAGGTTTGAATCCCAGAGCAGGTCATGAAGAGGGTTTTATCTTACAGGTACTATAGGTGGGTTACTAACCAGACCAAAGTTGTCTCGGAGGCCTGTTCCTTGAAGGCCCAAACCTGACAGGATAGTCTGGTTAAGCAAGAACACGGTCTAAGCCGACAGTTAGCATGCCCCGGACCAGGCTAGTTTTGAAAGCATAAGTTACCATAGTAACCGAGTTCAAACTACGTTGAGCTAGCTTTATGGAACCGAATGAATTAGAAATGAGTCAGACTAACTGACATAAGTTGGCTTATTCGGTAAACTCTCTTTATGGAACAGGCCTCAGCTCTGGTTTGTGCAGAAACTCTGCTCTGAATATGTTACCCAGATCACAAAAAGAACAATAATGCAAATAATGTGGAGACTCTTGGCTGCTTGTGGGTGGAAACAGTGTTGTGAAAAGTCTTCAGGACTGTACAAAAGGCATACTGTTCACAATGCCCGATTCATACTCCTATTTTACACAAAATCTGAATAAACAGGAAACATTTAGAAGTAGACAGCAGAGAACAAAAAGAGAACAGTGAGGTCAGAAACAGCTTTCCAGACGTTTATTATGATTTGCAAATGAATACTGTAGCAGATGTCTTACTGACTACAGCCATGGAGTGGAATGACATTTCAGAAGTCATGTGTTGATTAACTTTCAACAAACATGCAGATTCTGGGGGCAAGGTCCCAGTGCACGTCATCATGAATATTAGATTGAAACGCATGAAAGCAGCGACCTGTGCTAAGAAATGTGGCTTTTATTACCAAGACCCCAAGCATTGCACTCCATGAAACCAATCTAATGTGTTTACCTTGATTTCATCCAACTAGACGGGATGGAAATGTAGATAATTCATGCAGAAAAAGGCTTCCTAGTAACTATTTTGGTTCCTTGACATTTAAAATGTTCCTCAGCTAATTCCACCAGCACAGCCAGAATGAAACCGAGTCTTGTAGTTCAGTACCAACACCTCCTGACTGTTTCTATGACCTTGGTGGTATTAAGAGAAGGGGAAGCAGGCTTAATAAATGTTGATGACTTATCAACCTGCCTTTGCTTCCCTTTTCGAAAAGGATCCCTTGGAGATAGAATTGTCCTGGATCTCTGTGTGATGCAAAGCCTGGAGAAGTTTAAAATATCGTTTGGCAAGTAGGACATTCAGGTGTTTGGGTTTGTTTTCCCCATTTCCTGTTTCATGTGATCCTACTTCCATCATCCCTGATAAAACTGAAACCGCTAAACATGCTAAAATAACTCTGATGTCTGAAAAATGTTATTGAGACATTTTAAAGAGAATTAAAAGTGTATTTAAAAGCTATGGTATTTTCCCATTAGTCCCTTTATTGCACATAGACATTTTAGCTTTTGTTAAAGCCTTTCTAAAAAGAGTCCTTACTATAAGGATTAGTCTCTTTATATGCCCCACTGGCACCCATGTAGGGTGGAGCCCCTTTGTTGGTCGGCCCCTGAAGAACTGCACACTGTGCTTTAGAACAAGAGGCTCCAAACCAGGAATAAGGTAAGTCACTCACTCACCCCACATAAAGAGGGGGCTCAGCAGGGGTCTCTCCCCTGTTCATAAAGTGCCAAGTACTGCATGCAAAATGTGCACAAAAAAAAGTTCAAAGATGGACAAGGTCCACTCTGAATAAAACCATAGGAGAAAAGACACTTGGCCCCCCATAAAAGAATAAACAGAGAACTTCTGACATTTCACCTTCATAAGGCCTCCTCAGAGAAGAACTGAGTTGAATGAGGTGGACAGGAAGTTAAATAGAGTTAGAGAGGAGGGGGCTTGCCCACTTCCTGTGGCTTCTGATTGGCCCACTTGGCCATACCCCTCTCAATCTACTGTGTTCAATTAGGCCTAATTAGGGCCAACACTTCCCTCAGTTAGCACGATTTAGCACGTATTTGGCTTGTTAAAAAAGTCGTCTAGCTGCTCAACTCCTCTCCGACCCACCTAAAATTAGATAAGAAGTGGGGGAAAAGTATTAAAATCAATAAAACATTAGACTAGACTCTGGGTTAGGTTTATGAAGAGGTCTCAGCCCAATATTGGGCTGGAGTTGCACTGCACAAGTCTTTCATGTTTTTATTAACTAATTAATGTCCCCAGAAGAAGGTGAAGAGGTGGATTAAGTTCCCATCCAGGTAGGTGTCCAGGTAGGTAAAGTATCCAGGTAGGTGTACAGGTAGGTGTCCAGGTAGGTGTCCAGGTAGGTGTCCAGGTAGGTGTCCAGGTAGGTATCCAGGTAGGTGTACAGGTAGGTGTCCAGGTAGTTGTCCAGGTAGGTGTCCAGGTAGGTGTCCAGGTAGGTGTACAGGTACGTTTTAACTTCATATCCTGTATTTATCATCTGTGATGATCTTTTATTTCTTTTGTTCACCTTACCATGACATGCTTCCATAATGGACCTGTGAAGGATTCTGAATGCTTTCCTTTCATCCAGTTGCAGAAAGCTGTGCAAGCCTGGAACCTTCCATCTGCTCTGGCAGTTTCAGAGGCTTTCACAATGACAAAATGGCAACTGTCAAAAAACTCTGTGAGTTGCAGGCCCTCCAACTCATTTGTCTGTGTCGGTATGTGTGTGTCGATGTGTGTGTGTGAATGAAAGAACACGAAGACGCTCCTCGGATGAAAGATCCACTCCAATCTGCAGCGAACATATAGGATAAGCCTGACAATGGAGCCAATCAGCCCTGTTCACAATGGAGATGCGGGTGAGGATGCATGGAGCAGATGGGACATTAGCATACTGTTGCTGCTCATGATTACATTAGTGGAAGGTGAATTACAGTAACAATAGCCTGAGAGAAAGACCGCTAAAGAAAACCCTTTCAGTCAGGTGGAATGAAATAGGCTGCGTTTCGAACTAATGACAGTTTGATTCCTGATGTTTTTAACGTTGCGTTAAGACTACTGGCTAGCTTTTCTGACTTCCTCTTCTAGGGAAGTTAACAATGACTCGGAAAAACAACCCCCCCCCAAAAACGTTACGTCCCGGTGCGGGGGAGTCCTGGAAGAAGAGGGCCGCTCTACCTCCTGCCCTACTCCTACTGCCCTGACTCCTACCTCCTTACTGCCCTGACTCCTACCTCCTTACTGCCCTGACTCCTACCTCCTTACTGCCCTGACTCCTACCTCCTTACTGCCCTGACTCCTGCCTCCTTATTGCCCTGACTCCTACCTCCTTACTGCCCTGACTCCTGCCTCCTTACTGCCCTGACTCCTACCTCCTTACTGCCCTGACTCCTGCCTCCTTATTGCCCTGACTCCTACCTCCTTACTGCCCTGACTCCTACCTCCTTACTGCCCTGACTCCTACCTCCTTACTGCCCTGACTCCTGCCTCCTTATTGCCCTGACTCCTACCTCCTTACTGCCCTGACTCCTGCCTCCTTACTGCCCTGACTCCTACCTCCTTACTGCCCTCAATCCTACCTCCTTACTGCCCTGACTCCTGCCTCCTTATTGCCCTGACTCCTACCTCCTTACTGCCCTGACTCCTGCCTCCTTATTGCCATGACTCCTACCTCCTTACTGCCCTGACTCCTGCCTCCTTATTGCCCTGACTCCTACCTCCTTACTGCCCTGACTCCTACCTCCTTACTGCCCTGACTCCTACCTCCTTACTGCCCTGACTCCTGCCTCCTTATGCCCTGACTCCTACCTCCTTACTGCCCTGACTCCTACCTCCTTACTGCCCTGACTCCTACCTCCGTACTGCCCTGACTCCTGCCTCCTATCCTTCCAAAAACTAAAACAGAGCACAAAGGGGCTGGATCCTAAATCAGCTGTCAGTGCTGCAGGATGCTCAGTCCCACAGCCCTGTAGCCTCCATCAGCTTCTGTGGTTCAATCTGTGGGTTCTGCAGGACGTCCAATTAGGCTGCAGGTGTGCGCCGGCCATGAGGCAAGGGTTAGCAAGTGGAAATAGTTAGCATAGATGACCTTCCCCAGGTTCATGCTCTCCTCCTCCTCCCTCACTGAGTGTCACAACAAACACACATTTCCTGTCATGAGGACAACCCTTGTCCTTGCCCAATCCGACAGGTACATTCTTAACACCCAACTAACTTGTTCATGACTCCAAGGGTGTGCATACCCTGCTGCTGCCTGTTGAAACAACAGTAACTGCATCTGTCTGTGTAAAGAACTGTAAGTGGGGCCTTGTCTGAAATTGTGTGAAAATGTGTGTACATTCTTTATCATGCTTTAAAGCCACGAAAAAAGCTTCATAACTCTCACAAATTACCCATGAACAATTTGAGAACATTTCTCCTGGTGTGTTGCCTCTCACACAGCCCCCCCACTCAGCAGGGGGCTGTGGGCACCTGCACTGTCGTCTCAGACCTCATCATGTTTATTGACTCGCCTCTCGCTTTCATTTCCACCAATAATATGGGATTTGCAGCGGCCAGCTATCCATCAGTGTCAGCTCATTTACAGCCTTCTCTCAGGCAGGCAGTCCGACCGATACACCCCCCCCACCACACACACACGGGTGGGGAGCATGCCACACACACACACACACACACACACACACACACACACACACACACACACACACACACACACACACACACACACACACACACTGTAGCTGAGCCATTCACGGCCCGTCAAGCACACAGAGCACACAGGACGGTCCTAAAG
The DNA here is from genome assembly GCA_903064625.1 of Mallotus villosus. Lineage (NCBI taxonomy): Eukaryota > Metazoa > Chordata > Actinopteri > Osmeriformes > Salangidae > Mallotus > Mallotus villosus. The sequence continues at coordinate 115,618 of CAEFZP010004577.1, read as the reverse complement.
CTTCCCTCAGACACACAGGTACACAAACACACCACACAGATACACGCACACACACACACACACACACACACACACACACCACACACACAGGTACACACACTCACCATCCATCCCTCCCTTCACCCCCCCTCAAGTACAGTGTTCAAGGAAGACAGAACTCAAAGTGAATCAATCTCATAAAGCAGCCCCCTGTTCTGCCCCAGGACCATCCCAGCTCTCAGCTCGCACCCTCTGCGTCCAGGTGTGGCTGGCTGGAAGAACGCCTCGTGCTTTGAAGGATGAATAAAACATGTGAACGCCTACAGGAAATGCAGTCTTGGCTTAATCGAGGCACATTTGTACTAATTAGAGCAAACAGGCCTGAGTAGGAAGGCATTTTAGAGTGCTTTTAAAACTCCTCGCTTCACCAGCTTACATAATGCGTTCCATCAAACACCGTGGCTCTTCATGACGTCTCACCAGGCTGGTGGAGGGGCCTGCAGGACTCCTGAAGGTTTGTTTCGATAAAAGCGAGATGCCATTATGATTTCACACATAAACCTGTAGGTAGTGGTTAGTAATAGAAGTTTGGAGCTTGAGATGTGATGATCGTAAATGGTTACTTGACCGAACTGAATTATCAGGGTGCAACAGAATCAGAGTTCAGGTTTGGTTTGGACAACCACCCTTCCCACCCTCACGCCAACCTGGATCTGGACCTCTGTTCAAAAAGAAAAGAAAGGTGGACAGCCTAATAGTTAAGTATATGTTTTTTACATTATTATCATGAACTACTGTAAGTTATTTCAGATTAAGACTACATAGTAACTGCCAGTATTGTGTAGTTCTGTGCCAGTGATTTGATAAATACTATGATTTGAGAAGTGACAATAGAAGATTGGCTCATCTGTAGATGACAGTCAGTCCATCCTTACAGTGGCTTTTAGCCCACTACTGTCCTATAGATTTGATTCTAAATGGACAATTTTTGCCCATTAATCTACATTCAGTCAGAGATGGCCAAAGTACACACATCCTTAACTCAAATAGAAACACAGATACTCATGTTTGAAAAAACTCTGATAAACTCTGACTACAGTTTTTCACTCAAGTAAAGAAGTATGGGCACTTACATATGCTTAAGTAAAAAGTAGCTATTACTACAACCTGTTTAACTGTCAAGCTAGTAACAGCCAGACATCTGTAGTGTAACACTGAATACATTTACCTTTAACACACTGAAGCTGAATCCTAAACTTTTTACTTCACATCCCGCTATTTAGCCAGAGTAAGAACAAAACAGCTTTTCTTGGTCCCTACACCATAACAAGAGAATATCCCTTGATCAATCTGTTTAGGGAAATGTAGCCATTGTTTGTAAGTACCCCTGAGACTGGAGGCTGGAAGCCAGCAGATGTTTGATGCTGCAGAGAGTGACAGCATCCACCGAAGCTCCAGCCCCCAGGCTGCTCCTCAAGCCTGGAACTCACTAACAACGTCCTGGGAACTTCCTCATCCCCAAACATCTGCTCCTGAGCAGGTCAGTGGACAAACACGGGACAGGGCCGGAGGAACGGGGAGGGTGAGAGACGGGGAGGGTGAGAGACAGGGAGGGTGAGAGACAGGGAGGGTGACTTCCCCTGTCATCCATATAAACTCACCTCCCCTGTCATCCACATACACTCACCTCCCCTGTCATCCATTTACACTCACCTCCCCTGTCATCCATATACACTCACCTCTCCTGTCATCCATATACACTCACCTCTCCTGTCATCCATATACACTCACCACCCCTGTCATCCATATACACTCACCTCTCCTGTCATCCACATACACTCACCTCCCCTGTCATCCATTTACACTCAAATCCTTTATTTCTCTTTTGCTCCCTTTCATCTTCCTATTCAGCTAATCTCAATTATCCCAAATGTTCTCCTTCTCCACTTCTGCCCTAATCTTCCACTCCCTTCTTCCCCCTGAGTCCCTCCCCTCCCCTTCCCTCCCCTCCGCTCTCACACTCAACCACTTTAATACTTTCCTACCTCTCTGTCCTTCTCACTCTCCATCACTTCTATTCTGCCCTTCCCCCTCTCTTCTCCATCTCCAACTCAGTCCTTCCCCCTCCACCTCTTTTTGTCCTCCCCTTCTCTCCATCTCAGCATTGTGACTGGCACATTCTTTTTCTTATTTTTCTCTCTCTCTGTCTCAAGCGGTGTAGCTGTCAGTGCCTGCTGGCTGTCCCCTCTCTCCCTCTCCCTCCCCCTCTCTCTCTCTCCCCCCCCCACCCCCCTCTCTCTCTCTCCCTCCCCCCCCCTCTCTCTCTCCTTCTCTCTCCCTCTGATTATGCTATCACATTGCCCTGTCGATGCAGTTACCTCCCACTCAGACCCCCCAGGGACCCAGGGATCCACTTTCATATTGCCCATTAAAGTGTAACGAGACAGGCGTCGGGCGTTGGAGGCGGGTATGGGCTGATGACCCCGGGGTTCATGAATACATGGATGTAGAAGCTCTCAAACTAAATATGTGTTTATTATATATGTTATGTTCATCTATGTCAACATTCAGGCTGTGCACATCCATGTGACTGACTAGACTGGGCTCCCAATCACAGACAGGCGTGTGGTCATCAGCAGTCTCCCCTTGTCTGGATTCTCTCCCCACCACGCCTCCAAGTCTTCCATCTACCTTCTCTGGCATCATCACATTCCCACCCTGCACTCATTACTAAGCCCATAGCTCTCTGGCTCACAGCCGACCTGGAGTCATTAACAGCTCATAGATGGAAGAGAATGCACCAACAGAAGAGGCTCTATTCATATCTGTGGCACACGCACAGCACTGTTTCGGTCTCATGTTCAAAAGTATTGATTTTGCTTAAAAGCACAAAAAGCTTTTAGTTGGGAGCTGAGATGTTCAGTCAAAAGCTGCCCAGACACCCAGACACCCAGACACACAGACACCCAGACACACAGACACACAGACACACAGACACACAGACACCCTGACACCCAGACACACAGACACCCTGACACCCAGACACACAGACACCCAGACACCCAGACACACAGACACACAGACACACAGACACCCAGACACCCAGACACACAGACACACAGACACACAGACACCCAGACACCCAGACACACAGACACACAGACACACAGACACCCAGACACACAGACACACAGACACACAGACACACAGACACACAGACACCCAGACACACAGACACCCAGACACACAGACACCCAGACACCCAGACACCCAGACACACAGACACACAGACACACAGACACACAGACACACAGACACACAGACACCCAGACACCCAGACACCCAGACACCCAGACACACAGACACACAGACACACAGACACACAGACACACAGACACACAGACACACAGACACACAGACATGTGTCCACACGTCTCATGGAAGGGGAAAAACCTAGTTTTTAGTTATCATTTAATCATTCTGTAAGAAAAGTGCCCAAACTTTCAGAACAAAAAAGAAAACAATGTTGAGGAGTCTGGATGCTCTTTAATCCTACTAGTGGTCTCTATTCTAGTCTCTATTCTAGTCTCTATTCTTGTCTCTATTCTAGTGTCTTTTCTGGTCTCTATTCTAGTCTGTATTTTTAATCCGGAGGTAAAACAAGGCAAACAAATGCTAAAATAAAGAGACTCTGACAGAGAAAAGATACAGCATACTAATGTTAGAAGCATTTAGCGCCATTCTCTGTTTCAACAGTGATGATGTGAAGAGGAAAAACATACGTCTACTTGTATCATGCTGTCTTTAACTCCTAAAGTTCTTCTTTCACAGAGATAACCACAAATCACAGTTTGTGCTTTTAATGACCTAACTTTCAAGAACTGCGTCAAATGGGCTCATAAAATTTGTGTCGCTTTACATTAATGGTGGCCAGAGGCACAGAAATGTAATATCTGTGGTGTCACAGCTGAGTTTTAGCTGACGTGATGGTCTGTGGTATTGCTTGATCAAGGGCACACCAGAATCTGCAACTGAAGGGAATTTTAATAACATGTTTTCACACAAGATTGTCAAGAACATCCCCAGACCTCAGGCTGTGTGTGGATGTCCTCAGGGTGTGTGGATCTCCTCAGGGTGTGTGGATCTCCTCAGGGTGTGTGTGAATGTCCTCAGGGTGTGTGGATGTCCTCAGGGTGTGTGTGGACCTCCTCAGGGTGTGTGTGGATGTCCTCAGGGTGTGTGGATGTCCTCAGGGTGTGTGTGGATGTCCTCAGGGTGTGTGTGGATGTCCTCAGGGTGTGTGGATGTCCTCAAAGTGTGTGTGGATGTACTCAGGGTGTGTGTGGATGTCCTCAGGGTGTGTGGATGTCCTCAGGGTGTGTGGATGTCCTCAGGGTGTGTGTGGATGTCCTCAGGGTGTGTGTGGATGTCCTCAGGGTGTGTGTGGATGTCCTCAGGGTGTGTGTGGATGTCCTCAGGGTGTGTGTGGATGTCCTCAGGGTGTGTGTGGATGTCCTCAGGGTGTGTCTGAGAGGAGGAGGAGACTCAGCCGGTGTGACACTGAACACACGTCCTAGCACTCCACATGTAGGAAGCACTGGCTGCCACATACACACACCACACACACACCACACACACACACACACACACACACACACACACACACACACCACACACACACACACACACACACCACACCACACACACACACACCACACACACACACACCACACACAGACACACACCACACACACACACACACACACACACACACACCACACACACACACACACACCACACACACACACCACACACACACACACCACACACAGACACACACCACACACACACCACACACACACACACACACACACACCACACACACACACCACACACACCACACACACACAACACACACCAGACACACACCACACACACACCACACACACACACACACACACCACACACCACACACCACACACACACACACCACACACAGACACACACCACACACACACCACACACACACACACACACACCACACACACACACACACAGACACACACCACACACACACACACACACACCACACACACACACACACACACCACACACACACACCACACACACACACACACCACACACAGACACACACCACACACACACACACACACCACACACACAGACACACACACACACACACACACACACACACACACACACACACACACACACACACACACCACACACACACACACACACACACACACACCACACACACACACACACACACCACACACACACACACACACACACACACACCACACACACACACACACACACACACCACACACACACACACAGGCATGTCTGTCTCGTGTCATTTGATCCCTGATGCATCAGTAGCTGTCTCGACCTAGCCCCCATTACTGAGGGGAGCGTGTTGCATGCAGACAAGGCCTCTGGCCAGAATCACTCTGCCTCTATTGTATGTCTAGTATAGTGTATATCTAGGACAGTGTATGTCTATCATGGTGTGTGTCTAGTATTCTGGTATAGTGTATTCTGGTATAGTGTATGTTTAGTATGGCGTATGTCTATCCTTGTGTGTGTGTAGAACAGTCTAGTGTGTCTGGCCACCCATGTGACTGGCAGCAGCAGAGAGCTAATAGCATGACGCTCACCAGCCAAACAACTATCCATCACACAGGGGGGGGAGGCAGGGGGAGACAGGGGGGGAGGCAGGGGGAGACAGGGGGGGGAGGAACAAAGATGGGGGCCGCACTTCATAGTTTCAGAAGACTATTCATCACAATAGGCTCCCTGTCACCTACCCTTCCCCTACATCCAGCAGGGAATCAAGCCCCAAGCCAAACTCGTTTACAGCAGCGAGATGTGGAGAAATGGCACAGCAGGAAAAGGCCAGGAAGAGGAAGCAGGAAGGAGGGAGCAGGAAGGAGGGAGACACTGAAGGACACACAGACATGCAGAGTCAAGGTGGAGACACACACCCGGGCACAGGAGAAGCCTTGCAGTGTCCTTCCAGACACTCAAACAGGCTGTGAACAGACAGCTTTACATGGCAGAATGACCACAAGCAATAGTACAATATGAAAGATGTAATTAAGCAAAATGGTTTTCGTTGTGATGGCACAGAAACACAGAAATAAATTGAAACGTCAGAAATCAGACCTTTCCAAAGATTATTAACAACAGTTCTTTGTGTGGTCCACTCAGCACATACAAGATGATAACATCACTGCAGACTATCAAATACAAATATATAACTCCCTCAAGGTTCAGGTCTGATGTTTTTCCAGGTCAACACGTGACGTGTCGGCAGTTCTGGTTTCTCAGCTCTCTGACTGATCAATGCTGATCTAAGTACTTCACTAAGTGAAGAAGCAGCTTGTTGAAGGAATATGTAATTTGACGCTACGAAGGTCTCTGCTGATTCAAGCCTATATATCCCTGGCAAATAAATAAATAAACCGGTAACACACTAACAACCTAAGCACTGTTTCCCTGCAGCACATCGTTTAAGTTTTAAATCTATAAAAACGGTAAAAAATATTTTTCAAAAAGGTATTTTGTGTAATTTTTGGGAAAAAAGTTGATAAAACAATTGTGAAAAAGGTTTTGGGAATACACTGCATGTATATAGGGTGTGTGTGTGTGCAGGGTGTTTGTGTGTGCAGGGTGTGTGTGGGTGTGTGCAGGGTGTGTGTGTGTGTGTGTGCAGGGTGTGTGTGTTTACAGGGTGTGTGTGTTTGCAGGGTGTGTGTGTGTGTGTGTGTTTGCAGGGTGTGTGTGTGTGTGTGTGTGCAGGGTGTGTGTGTTTGCAGGGTGTGTGTGTGTGCAGGGTGTGTGTGTGTGCAGGGTGTGTGTGTGCAGGGTGTGTGTGTGTGTGTGTGTGTGTGTGTGTGTGTGTGCAGGGTGTGTGTGTGTGTGCAGGGTGTGTGTGTGTGCAGTGTGTGTGTGTGTGTGTTTGCAGGGTGTGTGTGTGTGCAGGGTGTGTGTGTGTGCAGGGTGTGTGTGTGTGCAGGGTGTGTGTGTGCAGGGTGTGTGTGTGTGTGTGTGTGTGTGTGTGTGTGCAGGGTGTGTGTGTGTGTGTGTGTGTGTGTGCAGGGTGTGTGTGTGTGTGTGTGTGTGTGCAGGGTGTGTGTGTGTGTGTGTGTGCAGGGTGTGTGTGTGCAGGGTGTCGTCTGCGTTTGACACAGTGGACCATGATATTCTGTTTAACAGACTACGGGATGCGGTCGGCATGTCAGGCCCTGTGTTAGAGTGGTTTCGATCATACCTGAATGGTAGAACCTTCTGTGTGTCCTCTAATAACATGATGTCAGTACCGGCGGACTTGCAGTGTGGGGTACCCCAGGGCTCAGTCCTTGGGCCGATTCTATTCTTGATTTATTTGCTTCCTTTAGGTGAGCTGATCCAGCAGTTCAGTGACATTTCTTACCATCTGTATGCTGATGATCTTCAACTGTACTGCTCGTTTAAGCCCAGCGAACCCCAGAGGCTGGCTTCCCTTACAAACTGTCTGTCCAAAATAAAGCTATGGCTCAGTGAGAATAGCCTCCAGCTGAACTCCACCAAAACTGAAACCCTAGTTGTCGCCCCGGACACTATTGTCCCACTCATTACCCAGCATCTCGGCAACTTAAGCAACTCAGTAAAAAAAAGTCTGAGGAATCTTGGTGTAGTGTTTGATGAAGGGATGTCCCTAGAACGGCATATGAATCAGCTGGTCAAGAACTGCAATTTTCACTTGCGCAACATCTCCAAGCTCAGACACATGGTCTCGAGTCACGAGCTTGAGATGATTGTCCACACTTTTGTGTCCTCGCGATTGGACTACTGTAACAGCCTTCTAACATGCCTTAGTAAAAAAGGCTTGGCTCGTTTACAAGTTGTCCAAAACTCGGCGGCGAGGCTCCTGACCCGCACCGACAGGAGAGCCCATATTTCTCCTATTTTGAAAGCTTTACATTGGCTCCCTGTCACATACAGAGTAAACTTTAAAATCCTGGTGCTGACGTTCAGGGCTCTCCACGGTCAGGCTCCTGATTACATTAAGGGCCTGATCCAGCCTTATGCCTCCAACAGGAGCCTGAGGTCCTCCACGCAGAACCTCCTGATGGTTCCTCGCACTCGTCTTAAAACCAGAGGAGACAGATCATTCAAGGCTGTTGCTCCTCGTCTGTGGAATGACCTGCCCCAGTCCCTGCGCATTCTGGACTCTGTGGATATTTTTAAGAGTCAGCTTAAGACGCACTTGTTCAGACAGGCCTTCTAGATCCATGTACTCTGTATTATATTGTATAGTATTATATTGTACGTTCTTAGGAAACTCTTCTTTGTAACAGACTCTGTATATGTGTCGATTTATTGTATTTTATTGTGTTTTTTAATGTGAAGCGCTTTGTGACCTTGGTCTGCGAGAGGCGCTATATAAATAAACTTTACTTACTTACTTACAGGGTGTGTGTGTGTGTGCAGGGTGTGTGTGTGCAGGGTGTGTGTGTGTGCAGGGTGTGTGTTTGTGCAGGGTGTGTGTGTGTGTGTGTGCAGGGTGTGTGTGTGCAGGGTGTGTGTGTGCAGGGTGTGTGTGTGTGTGTGTGTGTGTGTGCAGGGTGTGTGTGTGTGTGTAGGGTGTGTGTGTGTGTGTGTGTGTGTGTGGTGTGTGTGTGTGTGTGCAGGGTGTGTGTGTGTGTGTGTGTGTGTGTAGGGTGTGTGTGTGTGTGCAGGGTGTGTGTGTGTGTGTGCAGGGTGTGTGTGTGTGTGTGCAGGGTGTGTGTGTGTGTGTGCAGGGTGTGTGTGTGTGTGTGTGTGTGTGTGTGTGCAGGGTGTGTGTGTGTGTGTGTGTGCAGGGTGTGTGTGTGTGTGTGTGTGCAGGGTGTGTGTGTGTGTGTGTGTGTGTGCAGGGTGTCTCTAGTCTTCCCAGTCGCTCCCTTGGTGCCAGACAGACACAAGCATCTTTCACAGCACAAACAAGTCACCAACTCAATCAACAGACAATCAACATTCGATGTTCTAGCATCTTTGTGACTGTTTTATCAATGCGCTTGTCTACACCTCCTGTCCCTCAAGCTATCGGCAGCAAACACATGGTGGGATCAGCTCCATGTCAATAAACCCACATCAGTAGAAGCCGTCATCCTGCCTTCTCTATGGTCATCATTTGTCCACTCCACATCTTTTAGATGCACCGGGACCTGCATCGTTGTTGCATCACAGTAAATTTGGCCATGGTGGTAAATCACTTAATCAGCAAACACAATAAACAAAATAGCCAACAGGTTAACAAGCGGTCCATAATTACAATGTCAACGAGCATCTGGGGTTGATGCACCCTGGTCATTTACCTGCAAAGCACCCTGGTCATTTACCTGCAAAGCACCCTGGTCATTTACCTGCAAAGCATCCTGGTCATTTACCTGCAAAGCATCCTGGTCATTTACCTGCAAAGCACCCTGGTCATTTACCTGCAAAGCACCCTGGTCATTTACCTGCAAAGCATCCTGGTCATTTACCTGCAAAGCACCCTGGTCATTTACCTGCAAAGCACCCTGGTCATTTAACTGCAAAGCACCCTGGTCATTTACCTGCAAAGCACCCTGGTCATTTACCTGCAAAGCACCCTGGTCATTTACCTGCAAAGCACCCTGGTCATTTACCTGCAAAGCACCCTGGTCATTTACCTGTAAAGCACCCTGGTCATTTACCTGCAAAGCACCCTGGTAAAAATGAAAAGTTTTGCTTGTATAGTACTTTATGTAATGGAAAATAATTTAATGGTGTTTTCTGTCCTACAACTTTGTCATACTTGCTGTCCAACTTGCTGTCCAACTTGCTGTCCAACTTGCTGTCCAACTTGCTGTCCAACTTGCTGTCCAACTTGCTGTCCAACTTGCTGTCCAACTTGCTGTCCAACTTGCTGTCCAACTTGCTGTCCAACTTGCTGTCCAATGTAAAATTCGGTTTCAGCAGTAGATCATTAGCACGAGTGCAATTTGGTGTGCTAAAGCATTACAATACATTTGGATTGAGATTTTTTTTTGCGCTTTTTATAGCTATTTCCACCTCTGAGAAACCAATAAATCCATGTCTCCTGTCGCCGCTGTGCAGGTTGTGAAAAGAACCAAGAATGAACAAAGCATGAATGAATGTGATTGGTCTTCCCAATTTAATTTGAGTTTGGGGCAATGTGTGTCCAGGGAAATCAATATCATGTGCTTCGAATCCGTTCATGAAACAGATTCGAAAATGAATTGAGGTCCCAGAAGCAGAACAAGTTGAGAGTGTGTTAGGCTGGTCACTTTTCATCATTTTCTTACTGTACTTACACCACACACATGGCTTCTCATCATGGTGTCATGTCTGAAGGTGAGAAGAGATGGTTCTGAGAAGCAGCAGACAGTCAGTTCATGTGCCAGCTGTATTGAAGCTGTATTGAAGCTGTGTTGAAGCTGTATTGAAGCTGTGTAGGAGCTGTAAAGGAGAGTTGGCAGACAGTCCCATAGCTACAACATGAAAAGAGTACAAGCAGAACGCTGCCTTGGCATAGTGTCCTGGTGTGTGAGCACCTCTTTCAAAATTATCTAAATATTGGTGAAATCGATACAGGCTGATACGTTCTTCACCTAATGTGCTGAAGTGTTGCTGCTTCAAGAGGTCGGCCTGTCAAGGTCATCTGTTCTCAAGCCTCTGTCACATGTTAAGCTGCTCTGCCTGTCAGCAGTTTGCGACAGTACTCTTTCTTGCATCATTACTTATATCCTGTGAGATATCAACCAACTGCTGGACTAAATGTTGGGACACATCAGGGACTTGGTGTGTCTTCTTGTTTCTAGTACTGTAGTGAGAGAGGCCGTGGTGGGTAGACGTGGGTCTTGGTGAGGGGATTTCTCCCTGCTCCAGACTAGATCAAGCTTCCAAGGATGAAGACAAAGAGAAACCGCCCCAACCCAGCTTCCAACCGTCGAAGGAAGTGACACGCTGTGTTGTTACCATGGTTACACAGCCGCTCCTCGGAGGCTGGCTCTGAGGGCAGTTGAAGGAGAAGATTGTCGCTGTTTTAAAGGAGTCACAGAGAAAATCAATACTGAAGCTTTCTCTACAGAACCGTGGGGTTTCCTAGTCATTTGGGTTAACGGGTATCTTCATGGTGATCAGTGATGAAGACCAGGCAGACACTGCTCTCCATTCTCTTCTGTGTACTTGTGGATTTTGTTTTCAGTCTTCAGAGCCGTCATTCTTCCCTGCTGAACGTGTCAGGAGTATTAGAATGATTATAAATAGGTTCACCACATCTAAAGTCCCCCCTGAGCATTGTCAAGCTGCCTGAAAATAGCAATCAGCTAATCATGCTCAACAAATAGGACCCCCTGCCAACTCATCTCCATATAATCTCTGGTCCTCCAGGAGCTAACAAGCTTGTGCTGTAAGCGATTTAGCATGGCTGGCCTGAAGAGACAGGGAGCTCTATGGCAGGACAGACTGCTATGGATGACCTGAAATTGCAGACCTATTATTTAACTCTCTCTTTATCTCTATCTCTCCAATCTATTTTTCCATGCTCTGTTCACTTAACAGTGATGCTCAAGTCATGCTGCAAAATACAAGTTATTTTTTAAATGTAGTTATTATATTGTACTGTTATTATATTGTATAATATAATATAATTATATTAAGAATAAGCCTGAGAAGCCCGCGGATAAGTCGTCAGAGTATTGCTCAGCAGGGCTAATAATGTCAGTTATGTAATATATTTTATAATTAAGTACTTTTTCTACTTTCTCTTGTTTTGTAGTTTCCATTTCAATGTTGTCAGCTTGATAGGAAGTCAATAAAGGAGCAAGAAAGCTCATGTTCCTGGCTCTTGGAAAGGAGGCTCGCTGTTAACGCTAGCTAAGCACAACACAGACATAGCAGTACAGCTGTCAACGTATAACGTTAGCTACAGTACAGTAATGTTAGCTATAGCAAACAGTAGGCCTACAATACCTGTCTCTTCTGGCAGATGAGTGCATCCTTCACCGGCTGGCCGAAAAATACTTTTGGCATTTAATTCAGAAATGTTCAGTTTTGAATGCCGCTTTTGGGCACCGCTTTTAAATGTGCGTTTCATTTTTCCTACGCTACGCTACAGCTAGCCTACCTAATTGCAGCGGGCTCGCCGGTCTGTGTGATCATCTGACCTACTTCGTCACGTCACTTACCTAGCTAACAAAGAAAGCACAATTAAATATACTTTTCTTTATTTTTATATCAACTCTGGAAACACAGACAAGACAATAAGACCAAAGTGTGCATCCCATGTAATTCAAATTGGATCAAAAATGTTTAAAAAAATGGCGAGGCGAGGCCCCCCTGCGGGTGCGGGGGCTGCGGGGGTTAATCTCTACGGGCCTGTCGGCGTTCTACTGATCTACTCTGTCAGTCATTTTACCTCCAGAGATAGGACGGCTCTGGCATCTGCGATCCTGTAAACAGCCTTTGAGAAGATTGGAATCAAAGTTTCGCCTCCCGATAAGATGAAGAAGTTGATACCAAACCTGTTAATGTTTATGTTAATGTTAATTAACCTGTTGGAACACTCAAGAGATCTTCTGGAAAAGACAAAAAAGACAGAATGAAGTCGGCGGAGCTAATACATTTATTTGATGTGTGTGGAATTAATATACTGTATAGTTGAATATGATTCATTTCAGGAACAACCAGATTGCTATTAACAAAGCTCATTACTTGCTGTACATGTTTAGTCACAGTGCTTAATGATCTTCTGTCTACTGAATCTAACTGCATAAGAAAACAACACAAATGCATATGTCAGATAGAAGTTACAAAAATGACTTGATGTTAAAAGATGAGACTATGCATGCAGCAGAATAAAGGCATGTACATCTCTTAATGTAATCCCTCAGTAGCAGCAGTTCTGAGACTGGAAGGAAAGAGACATGTTCTGTTATTGAGTTGGGTCCCACAGGACCAGCCTTGGGAGCTAGTAACTCCAAAACATTTCTCCTCCTCCATTGGTTGGTTGGTTGGCTCTGGAAAGACAGAGGGCATTTATGTATAAGATAGAGCTCTGAGATCTGAAACTGGTCCATGTGGAAAACTCAGCATTTACCTTTGAAAAGAGGAAAGAAGATGTTGAGATTCAAACCTTAGAAGTGGGTTGGAATGCAGGTCCCTAGAAGGTACTTCTCCAGCTCCTGCTCCAGTCGTGTTCTCGCTGGACACATAAACATCGGAGAGACTTCAGATCATGGAGCCACAGAGACGTGAGCATCTGACCTAGCAGCTGGGAGGAAGCCCCTCTGACCTGGGGAGGAAGCCCCTCTGACCTGGGGAGGAAGCCCCTCTGACCTGGGGAGGAAGCCCCTCTGACCTGGGGAGGAAGCCCCTCTGACCTGGGGAGGAAGCCCCTCTGACCTGGGGAGGAAGCCCCTCTGACCTGGGGAGGAAGCCCCTCTGACCTGGGGAGGAAGCCCCTCTGACCTGGGGAGGAAGCCCCTCTGTCCTGGGGAGGAAGCCCCTCTGTCCTGGGGAGGAAGCCCCTCTGACCTGGCAGCTGGGAGGAAGCCCCTCTGTCCTGGGGAGGAAGCCCCTCTGTCCTGGGGAGGAAGCCCCTCTGTCCTGGCAGCTGGGAGGAAGCCCCTCTGACCTGGGGAGGAAGCCCCTCTGTCCTGGGGAGGAAGCCCCTCTGTCCTGGGGAGGAAGCCCCTCTGACCTGGGGAGGAAGCCCCTCTGACCTGGGGAGGAAGCCCCTCTGTCCTGGCAGCTGGGAGGAAGCCCCTCTGACCTGGGGAGGAAGCCCCTCTGACCTGGGGAGGAAGCCCCTCTGACCTGGGGAGTTCTTCCTGGGATTCATGGCTGGGTCCCACCAGGCCACAGCCTCAACTCTCATGGCTGCTGTTTCCTGAAGGGCTCAGAGATGGACTGTTCCCTCGTGACGGACGTCCCTGAGGCCAGTGTGCTGTCCCCAGGAGCATGTTTACCTGCTGCTGTCCTGACAGGGCCTCATGAATCACAGCTGTCACCTGCTGACCACACACAACTTCAGTTATGCAGACAGGGACCCTGCACACTCACACACTGACACACTCACACACTCACACACTCACACACTCACACACTCACACACACACACACACTCACACACACACACAAGTTCAAGTGTTTTACTGTCAGATGCACAGAACAACACAGGGTCAGACTGGTATACTACACCTCTAAATATACATAATAACCTATACTAACCTCATAAATCTATACTAACCTAAGACAAGTGAAGTAAAATAGTGCAATATTGCTGATAGTGCAACCAGTAATTACGATCAGTAACATAACAAACAACATGCTAGGTACTCACGGAGCTCTCGACAGTGTGGCCATCCTGCAGGCGCACCAGAAACGTAAAAATCTCACACACACGCATACACACACACACACACACACACACGCATACACACAACACACACAAACTGTCAAAACGGCCATGTATGATTTGAAGCTGAGCCGGATGGTAATCTAAAAGAGCAAAACAACACACAGACAATAATGATCACATTACTCTTCCATAATCTTATTTCCCACACAGTTGTATTATTATACTTTGACATTATGTTTACTAAATAAATCCTGAAAATACATGCAGCATCCCAGCACTCCACCCCCATTAGTGATCCTGTGTTATCAGTCTCGTACATTATCTCCAGCCTCTCTCTGGGCTCCATCGACGCAGACATTCAGCTCCTATTTCAGATTAACAGCAGCAGTGACTGCTCTCTGGGCTGTGGGGACCCTCCCTTCAGCCAGGCCAGATTGACACTTTTATTGTGCTCGTGGAGAATCACGTAATTTGGAAGGTAATAATGGAGAGTATAATCTTTTGCTTGTAGTCGGTAATAGACTGTATTCACTGCCTAAGACTGGTAATAGACTGTATTCACTGCCTTAGACTGGTGATAGACTGTATTCAGTGCCTTAGACTGGTAATAGACTGTATTCACTGCCTTAGACTGGTAATAGACTGTATTCACAGCCTTTTGCAATGTACTGAAAGGTGTAAGATATATTCTGTCATTAGAAAGATGTCTGCCTTCAAGGAGGTTTGGTTGGCCATTTAGTGATTCCGATGGAGGTGGATACATGATTTCCTCAAGCAACACATTTTGCTTTCTTTATACAGATATATGACAAAGACTAGGTTGTCTTTGAATACATTTATTTTATAAAAAATGTTGATTGTGTGAACTTTACTGTAATATGTTCTATTCTCTGCAGGGGGCTACACATCTGATAATTGGTTCTGGAGTTCTGAAGCTAAACCACAGCCAAGATTAATTCAAAAGCACAACATGTATAATTATTTATTGTTTATTTTCGCTTTCTTTATTGGCCATTTCCTTGGGTTACGTTTCAGAATCAGTTCATGAGTAAAAGGATGTGAGCAAGGGAATGAGGGATGAAGAGAGAGAGAGGATGTCATCGGAGGAGAGCAGAGGAGGAGGGCTGGAGGCAGGCTTTAGAGAGAAAGAGAGAGGGGGGGGGGAGAGGGAGAGAGAGAGAGAGAGGGAGAGGGAGAGGGAGAGAGAGGGGGAGAGAGAGAGGGAGAGAGAGGGAGAGGAAGAGAGAGAGGGAGAGAGAGAGGGGGAGAGAGAGAGGAATAGGGAGAGAGAGGGAGATAGGAGCTGTGTACTCATGAATTTTATCTTGGCACAGTGGCATGCCAAACTTTAATCTTGTTAAAAGAAAGATAGCACAGCATCCTTGGCAAACATAATATTTACAGATACTTGATTCAGTATTGAATATGAATCATGAGGTGGGGGACGCTTGGGGCATTGTAGCTGGTAATAACAAACCACTCACTGAGCACAAGTTTAGTTCAGACAGAGCAGATACTGTCTGGGTAAAATGGTTGATTGTGACACACTTTTAAGATTTAACACATTTGCAGATGTTGTTTTTAAGGCCCTACCTGAGCGCCAAACGATAAGAATGGGTCGTTGGGATGGCAACAAACTGCTCTTTTCAAAACTTTTTGGAGGCCTAACCAAACTGTGGAGCTCTTCACCTTCTCTTCCTGCATGTATTTCTGTTGTGCACGTATGTTTATTTATGGGAATGTATGTGTTTATACGTGCAAATCACACATGCCAGTATGCGCACAGGAGAGTCACTGCGCTCAGTCATACTGGAGCTGATTGTCCCAAAATGAATGTTTTTTTGCTCCAAATCTCCTGTTTACCATAATCCCCTCTTTAAGAAACAAGTCATTCTATCTGGAGTTGCCAAGCCAACACACAACACTGTTTATGTAGAGGCACTGTGCTACTTTTGATTGTGTTTGGGAAAGTATGATCTCTTTTAAGGTGTTAATAATCTATGTGTATTCTAGAACATTTTCAGAGATATGTCTTTGCTGCGATAATGATATCTTGCTGGTAATCTCATTCTAGGCAAGGACCGTTTTCTACTTTTTATGCACTCTCTCACACTCACACTCACACAAGTAGTCTTGTCGTCTGTGGTTTTGAGTATGGCAATACGTAATAAAATCCATGTTCTAAACACTTAGTTGAATTAAAGAATGAATTTTGCAATCACTTCATTACACTATGGACTATAAGTGTGATCATGTCATTTGAAAGCATGTGTGTGTTGTTACTGCTACTCTACTGTGCCACACCTCTATCCATCCATTCACTCCTTTCAACATTCCTGATCAGTACAGTGTTGTGGACATTCCTGGTCAGTACAGTGTTGTGGACGTTCCTGGTCAGTACAGTGTTGTGGACGTTCCTGATCAGTACAGTGTTGTGGACAGGGTAGAGTTTCCTCTGAAAACAGAATGCTCTTGCTTCTCTCCTCCTGTTCCTCTCTGCTTCTCTCCTCCTGTTCCTCTCTGCTTCTCTCCTCCTGTTCCTCTCTGCTTCTCTCCTCCTGTTCCTCTCTGCTTCTCTCCTCCTGTTCCTCTCTGCTTCTCTCCTCCAGTTCCTCTCTCCTCCTCTCTGCTTCTCTCCTCCTGTTCCTCTCTGCTTCTCTCCTCCTGTTCCTCTCTGCTTCTCTCCTCCTGTTCCTCTCTCCTCCTCTCTGCTTCTCTCCTCCTGTTCCTCTCTGCTTCTCTCCTCCTGTTCCTCCCTGCATCTCTCCTCCTGTTCCTCCCTGCATCTCTCCTCCTGTTCCTCCCTGCTTCTCTCCTCCTGTTCCTCTCTGCTTCTCTCCTCCTGTTCCTCTCTGCTTCTCTCCTCCTGTTCCTCTCTGCTTCTCTCCTCCTGTTCCTCTCTGCTTCTCTCCTCCTGTTCCTCCCTGCTTCTCTCCTCCTGTTCCTCCCTGCTTCTCTCCTCCTGTTCCTCTCTGCTTCTCTCCTCCTGTTCCTCCCTGCATCTCTCCCTGGGTACAGGTCTGCCAGCGATGCCCTTGCCCCTATCCCAGCATCCTCTGTTCTGACAGCTGACCTCATGGTGGGGTGGTCTTGCATGGCTGCTTCTGTCTCCACAGATGTGCTCCTGCATGTCCTCCCCTGTCCCCAACCCCGTGACGGGACCTCTCCCTGTCTACCTCTTGTCTCCCCCCGGGGCGCCACACCTCTCCTCTGTCCTCTGCTGTCTCTCGTCCCTCCCTCCTTCCTCTCTCTCGTTTGTTCTGTCTGATAACTATCGCTGCCTGTGTCGCTCGTGTCTATTCTCTGTTCTCTCTTTTTGTGGAGCTTTTCATTTTCCTCCCACTCACATGTCGTTCCGTGTTCAGCCTCTCCCAGGATCTCATATCTGGAGGCTCTCTCTCCCACTCTGTTACAACAGACCTCCCTCGGTTTACTTCTTAACTCGTGGAACTCATTTTGCTCTCCGACTCTTCTTATCCCTCTCTCTGGCCTCCCTATTGCCTACCTCTGGTCCCCTTTCTCTAGCCTCCCTCTCTCTGGCCTCCCTCTCTCTGGCCTCCCTCTCTCTGGCCTCCCTCTGGTCCCCTCTCTCTGGCCTCCCTTTCTCTAGCCTCCCTCCCTCTGGCCTCCCTCTCTTCACTTATAAAGCACATTTAATTGGGAGATAGGGAGGCTGCATAGCGACGGCCCTTAAAGGTTTGAAACCTGAACACCAGGAGATTGTAATAAGTTGTCTGTCTGAAGCCTGAGAGCCCTGGTTGTGATCAGACAGCTTCTTAGTGTATTAACCATACAAGTCTGTACCTAGACAATAAAGCATGTTTACTGTAATAGGCTACTTGGATAGAAGGACATTTTACCAAACATTAAGCTCACACACAATGAGATAAAAAAGAAGCATGAATGTGTGTTTCTCTGTTATTAATGAATGTGTGTTTTTACTGTTGCCTCCGGTTGCAGAATAAAAAATCTAATAAACAACTTCAAAACTTAACTACCCCACTAAATATCCAGTGGAATAAACCCAGAGTAAGCCTGGACTGTTATTCTCTGTAAAGTATTTCATATTGTAACTTCCTGTGGTTACAACATTCATTGTTCTGGCTCATGCGCCCCACTCCGTCTCAAAAGTTACTCCAAAGTTCTCTTCCAGTGATCCCGGAGCAGAGGTGCTGGAGCTCCTCTCTGGAGGAAGGGGAGCGGAGGGCCCACAGAGTGTAGGAGGTGTAGAGGTGTAGAGGTGACCTTCTAAAATTACAGCATTTGGCCAGAATGGAAAAAGAGACGGTATTAAATTGCCCACAAAAGTCCTCTTCTCCAGTGTTCTTTGCCTTTTATTTTTTATTTACACTTTCTGTGCCGCCCTCCAGCCAGCTGGCCAGCGGAGGTGCAAGGTAACCAAGGTAACCTTTGTCTAATGAATGTTTGCAGGCAGCCAGCGCGTCAGGTGGCCATATTGCGAGGGAGAACATAGTGGTCCTCTGCTCAGTGGGGGTTAGAGGCTGTGGGGGGGTTAGAGGCTGTGGGGGGGGTTATAGGCTGTTCTGCCTGAACGAGGAGGACAACCCCTCACACAAACATAAACACCTTAAAACACTGACCCTGTCCAGACACCTCACACTCGCATACACATACACCTACCCTGACACTCACATACACACACTCACACACACACACACACACACACACACTTACACACACACACACACACACATACCCTCACACTCACACACCCCCCCCCCAGCCCAGCAGTAAATGGCATCTAACCCCCCTGTTCCCATAATGACTCTATGAGTCTGCATGAGGTTGTCAGTAAGTGAGCGAGCGTGTGTGGGTCAGTCTGCAGTCACACACCTCCAGCCCAGGCCCAGCTGTGCAGAGCTTAAATATCACAACATCTGACCACCATTACAATCCCAACCCGCATTCTCCAATGCATATTCTTAGGAATCTGATAACGGGTAAAGATTGTGGAGTTATGAACCCTGCTGGAAGGCTATTCATGACGGACGTATCGGTCGCGCAGAGAGACACAGAGATGATGGTGTGCTGTAGCAACATGGTGATACCTACATAAGATCCAGTGTTCCTCAGATGATAACAGCTGTGATCTGCTCCTGTACAGGACACAGGGATCTGGATGGGCCTCTCTCACAGCTCTGCCCGCAAAAATGAGAAACAGACCCTCTTTTATGAAAGCGGAGAAGTTCAGCAAGCCATAACAAACCTCCACTCTCTAAAAATATACCTCCCTCCCTCCCTCTCTAGCCCTCACCTCCCTCCCTCCCTCTCTAGCCCTCACCTCCCTCCCTCTCTAGCCCTCACCTCCCTCCCTCCCTCTCTAGCCCTCAGCCCCCCGCCACTCTACGCTGCTGCTTTGATTTCCTGAATGCATTTACTGCTGATTTCCTTTCCTCTGTAAACCTGATGAGGAACGACTGGAGCAGAGTGTGTGTGTGTGTGTGTGTGTGTGTGTGTGTGTGTGTGTGGTGTGTGTGTGTGTGTGGTGTGTGTGTGTGTGTGTGTGTGTGTGTGGTGTGTGTGTGTGTGTGTGTGTGTGTGTGTGTGTGTGTGTGTATGTGTGTGTGTGTGTGTCGGGCGGGGGTGGGCAGGGGGTTGATGCTGTGTGTCTGATTGTTAGATGCAGGTGAAAGTGTGAAAATACAAAATGTTCTAAAACAGTATAGCAGTACAGTATCTGTATTATGTGAAGGGCTCAGGAGCAGGTTATAAACCATCGTTGGTTATTGACATCTGATAGGTCTTTTCATAGATGTATGTTCAACAACACAATGAACCCAGTCTATAACATCCTCGTTCAGGTTCATCTGAAGTACCTCCCTTTACTTAACTATGCAGAAGGCTACCTGCACTGTTAACACAATACTCAACCACTGGTCCTAAACAGCATTACTAACTGGTCCTAAACAGCATTACTAACTGGTCCTAAACAGCATTACTTACTAGTACACAAGTGAGTATGATGGAACAAGTGCGTGAGCCCCCTGTTTATAATCATGTCCTCTCCCAGTGACACAGGGCAGTGTTCCAGTGACACAGGGCAGTGTTCCAGTGACACAGGGCAGTGTTCCAGTGACACAGGGCAGTGTTCCAGTGACACAGGGCAGTGTTCCAGTGACAAAGGGCAGTGTTCCAGTGACACAGGGCAGTGTTCCAGTGACACAGGGCAGTGTTCCAGTGACACAGGGCAGTGTTCCAGTGACACAGGGCAGTGTTCCAGTGACACAGGGCAGTGTCCCAGTGACACAGGGCAGTGTTCCAGTGACACAGAGCAGTGTTCCAGTGACACAGGGCAGTGTTCCAGTGACACAGGGCAGTGTTCCAGTGACACAGAGCAGTGTTCCAGTGACACAGGGCAGTGTTCCAGTGACACAGGGCAGTGTTCCAGTGACACAGGGCAGTGTCCCAGTGACACAGGGCAGTGTTCCAGTGACACAGGGCAGTGTTCCAGTGACACAGAGCAGTGTTCCAGTGACACAGGGCAGTGTTCCAGTGACACAGGGCAGTGTTCCAGTGACACAGGGCAGTGTTCCAGTGACACAGGGCAGTGTTCCAGTGACACAGGGCAGTGTTCCAGTGACACAGGGCAGTGTTCCAGTGACACAGGGCAGTGTTCCAGTGACACAGGGCAGTGTTCCAGTGACACAGAGCAGTGTTCCAGTGACACAGGGCAGTGTTCCAGTGACACAGGGCAGTGTTCCAGTGACACAGGGCAGTGTCCCAGTGACACAGGGCAGTGTTCCAGTGACACAGGGCAGTGTTCCAGTGACACAGAGCAGTGTTCCAGTGACACAGGGCAGTGTTCCAGTGACACAGGGCAGTGTTCCAGTGACACAGAGCAGTGTTCCAGTGACACAGGGCAGTGTTCCAGTGACACAGGGCAGTGTTCCAGTGACACAGAGCAGTGTTCCAGTGACACAGGGCAGTGTTCCAGTGACACAGGGCAGTGTTCCAGTGACACAGGGCAGTGTTCCAGTGACACAGAGCAGTGTTCCAGTGACACAGGGCAGTGTTCCAGTGCTGTTCATGGTGCTGACCGCAGGCTGAGCAGGGGGAGCTCTCCATGGTGCTGAAAGCCCTCTTCATAAGACCAGAGCTGTGTTGCTGTGTGGCTGGTCGGTCTCTTCATAAGACCAGAGCTGTGTGTTGCTGTGTTGCTGTGTGGCTGGTCGGTCTCCCGTGTGAGAACTCTCCTTCCCTCTCTGGTCCTGTGCTCTGTCTAGAACTTTACAACACATCAACATTCTGCCTTTTCATCTTCCAGACATTCTGTCTGTGTGTTTATTTGAAATCTGAATGACTGACTGGGTGTACTGGTGCTGAGCTGGAGAATTCCCAAACAAATGACTGGCTGAAGCCACACAGGAATTGTGTTTATTCTTGTACTCAATCATAGTGTTGATCCAGACCTAGGAGAACAGCATTCTGTGGAAACAAGCTGTCCCACAGGCATGGAGAACACAATGATTCAACAATCTGTTTTGATGAGATCATGGTTCAGGCAGGAGGACCCAGTAGTAGTGATTACTTGATACTTTATTACACACGACACAATACATGTTTTGGCGTAGAGCCTAATGGTTCTGCTAGCAGCTGCTTTCTGCCGCACCCAACGGAGACACTGTATCGACATCCGAGCAGAGAGCAGCGACGCATTCATGCGTGTGTGTGTGCATGTGTGTGTGTTTGTGCATGTGTGTGTGCATGTGTGTGTGTTTAAGATACTGCTGTCCTCTCACTGCCAGATGTTTGCTGTAGCAATCAAGAGACAATCAAGAAAATAGCCTTTTGAGATACATATTGATGTGTGTGTTGTTAGCTAGGCTGGATGGAAGCTACAAACCCCATATGAATGTGTTAACTGTGGGTGTGTTCAATGATCTATGTGTGGGCATGTTACCTTGAGTATCCAGCGGTGAATGTGACAATGTCTGTGAATGTGTGTGAATGTGTGTGATGGTGTGTGACGGTGTGTGTGATGGTGTGTTTGATGGTGTGTGTGATGGTGTGTGTGTGATGGTGTGTGTGTGTGTGTGTGTGTGTGTGTAGACAGGGGAGCAGGATCCTCCACAGACCACCTGCAGATCAGTAACCAGAGGCAACGTGGCCTTCACACAGGGCTGTTAGTGCCCCCCCCCCTCCTCTTAATAGCAAACAATCCTCCCTCTCCTGCTGCTGCCGTACATTAGCTCTGAGGGTCATTTACCATCCAGACACATCCTGCCCTCTGCCTCTCCTCCCCCATCCTGCCCTCTGCCTCTCCTCCCCCATCCTGCCCTCTGCCTCTCCTCCCCCATCCTGCCCTCTGCCTCTCCTCCACCCTGCCTCCCCCAGGCTGCCTGCCTCTCCTCCACCCTGCCTCCCCCATCCTGCCCTCTGCCTCTCCTCCACCCTGCCTCCCCCAGGCTGCCTGCCTCTCCTCCACCCTGCCTCCCCCAGGCTGCCTGCCTCTCCTCCACCCTGCCTCCCCCAGGCTGCCTGCCTCTCCTCCACCCTGCCTCCCCCAGGCTGCCTGCCTCTCCTCCACCCTGCCTCCCCCATCCTGCCCTCTGCCTCTCCTCCACCCTGCCTCCCCCAGGCTGCCTGCCTCTCCTCCACCCTGCCTCCCCCAGGCTGCCTGCCTCTCCTCCACCCTGCCTCCCCCAGGCTGCCTGCCTCTCCTCCACCCTGCCTCCCCCAGTCTGCCTGCCTCTCCTCCACCCTGCCTCCCCCAGGCTGCCTGCCTCTCCTCCACCCTGCCTCCCCCAGTCTGCCTGCCTCTCCTCCACCCTGCCTCCCCCAGGCTGCCTGCCTCTCATCCACCTGCCTCCCCCAGGCTGCCTGCCTCTCCTCCACCCTGCCTCCCCCAGGCTGCCTGCCTCTCCTCCACCCTGCCTCTGCCAGGGCTTACTGCCTCTTATTCCTCCAGCAGGCCTGTCTGGTGGCGGAAGGTCACCCAGAAGGTAATTGCAGAAACGCAGAAACGCAGAACCTTACCCTAACCCTAACCCTAACCCTAACCTGATCTGGTCAGACCCTGACACATAGCTAGACTGGGTTGGATGCAATTTTAGTCTAACCGAAAAAAGAAACATTTAGTAAGAACATTAAAGAGATGCTAAATGGAAAAAGTTATTGTTGCTGCCCCACATATAAAACCCTCGATAAAATCATCTCACCTCTTAAACAAAGGTCGCTATGACATTCACATGAAGTCAAAAAGTTTATAGAGCATTTTATGTGAAAAACCATAAGTGTGTTAGCTTTGCAGGTCTCCAAGCTCTCTATATTTTCATTTACCACTGATATATCACCTGGTCTTATTGATTATGTGATAAGTCACCTGCCCACTAATATAAATCAGAGGCCTGTTAAAGATAACACTGCACGTCTGTCTGTGGTCCACTCTGACCTTGTTTCTGACCCTCTCATAACTCGGATCAGAAACAGGGGAAGGCCCTGTACAGCAACACCATGCCTGATTACAATTCTCTATCTAACTTTGATACAAACCTGACTGTGTAGACGTACATTGTTACATGTTCACACACATGAAACCTCATGCATTCACACACAATTATATCCACACACATATGCACCCACACACACACACACATACATACCCACACACACACACACACACAAACACACACACACACACACACACACACACACACACACACACACACACACACACACAGTACAGCATTACCATGCCAGAGTGTTCAATCCTGACACCCATCCATCTGCTCTTTAACATAATCACATGAAAAGACACAAGATGAAGCGTACACCGTAGATACACCGCAACCCCCGAGATCAGGAGAGAGAGCCCTGAGCACTCCTGATCGACACAGATGTGGGATGCAGTTCTTTGAAAAGGTTTCACAGCCAGAAGGAACCACTATGAGAACAGAGTGAAACCTCAACCTCATTCTTTCTGTTCTCCTTTCTGTCTGGCGAATGCCACAAAGCTGCTAGCTTAGCTAGTTAGCTGCTAGCTTAGCTAGTTAGCTGCTAGCGTAAATCTGTTCTCTTCTCTGCTTGGCAAATGCCACAAAGCTGCTAGTTTAGCTAGTTAGCTGCTAGCGTAAACCTGTTCTCCTCTCTGCCTGCCGAACGCCACAAAGCAGCTAGCTTAGCTAGTTAGCTGCTAGGATAAATCTGTTCTCCTCTCTGCCTGCCGAATGCCACAAAGCTGCTAGGTTTGCTAGTTAGCTGCTAGTGTAAATCTGTTCTCCTTTCTGCCTGGCGAATGCCACAAAGCTGCTAGCTTAGCTAGTTAGCTGCTATCGTAAATCTGCGCCTGGCAGTGGTTGTTTTTTTGTCCTGGATGACAGATCACAGGTGTGAGGAAGATGTGAGGTGTGAGGAGGAGGGTTGGGAGAAAGGGAATAACAACAATGAATAACCACAAAACCAGAAAATGGGGGATACAAGTGAATAGTTTGGGGAAAGGGTGCTGAATTGTCCAAACCGATCTATAACTGTCACGTCGTGAAGTGGGGTTGGACCCAAATGCAGGGAAGTCAGCAGGCATGGTTGAAATGAAAGGGTTTAATACTGCAACTGGGACACAGACAGGGGACCACGCAGCAACAAAGGGTAATGCAAAGACAAAGACTTGACACAAAACAGGAACCTAAATACACAGAACCAAACAAGACACAGGTGGACACAATGAAACTAACGAGAACTCAACAAGACACAGGTGAAGACAATGAGACAGGGAAACACTAGGGCAGGGCAAAACCAAACAGGGGGGCACGGCTGTGGCCGTGACAGTACCCCCCTCTCAAGGGACGTCACCTGACGTCCCACAAGGCCGAGCAGGGGGTCGGAGCAGGTCCGGGGGTCGACCTGGAGGCAGGGCAGAGGGTCGGGGCAGGTCCGGGGGTCGACCTGGAGGTAGGGCAGAGGGTCGGGGAAGGTCCGGGGGTCGACCTGGAGGCAGGGCAGAGGGTCGGGGAAGGTCCGGGGGTCGACCTGGAGGCAGGGCAGAGGGTCGGGGCAGGTCCGGGGGTCGACCTGGAGGCAGGGCAGAGGGTCGGGGAATGTCCGGGGAACAGCCTGGGGCCCAGAGCAGGTCCAGGGAACCAACCGGGAGCGGCACGGTGGCGCCTGGGAGCGCGGACGAGGGGGCGCCTGGGAGCGCGGACGAGGTGGCGTCTGGGAGCGCGGACGAGGGGGCGCCTGGGAGCGCGGACGAGGGGGCGCCTGGGAGCACAGGCGGCAGACAGAAGGCCTCCGGAGGAGGAGGCGGCGGCCAGATGTCCTCGGGGTGAGGAGGAGGCGGCACGAAGTCCTCGGGCGGAGGAGGAGGCGGCCAGATGTCCTCGGGGTGAGGAGGAGGCGGCACGAAGTCCTCGGGCGGAGGAGGAGGCGGCACGAAGTCCTCGGGCGGAGGAGGAGGCGGCACGAAGTCCTCGGGCGGAGGAGGAGGCGGCACGAAGTCCTCGGGCGGAGGAGGAGGCGGCACGAAGTCCTCGGGCGGAGGAGGAGGCGGCACGAAGTCCTCGGGCGGAGGAGGAGGCGGCACGAAGTCCTCGGGCGGAGGAGGAGGCGGCACGAAGTCCTCGGGCGGAGGAGGAGGCGGCACGAAGTCCTCGGGCGGAGGAGGAGGCGGCACGAAGTCCTCGGGCGGAGGAGGAGGCGGCACGAAGTCCTCGGGCGGAGGAGGAGGCGGCAGAAGTCCTCGGGCGGAGGAGGAGGCCAGAAGTCCTCGGGCGGAGGAGGAGGCCAGAAGTCCTCGGGCGGAGGAGGAGGCCAGAAGTCCTCGGGCGGAGGAGGAGGCCAGAAGTCCTCGGGCGGAGGAGGAGGCCAGAAGTCCTCGGGCGGAGGAGGAGGCCAGAAGTCCTCGGGCGGAGGAGGAGGCCAGAAGTCCTCGGGCGGAGGAGGAGGCCAGAAGTCCTCGGGCGGAGGAGGAGGCCAGAAGTCCTCGGGCGGAGGAGGAGGCCAGAAGTCCTCGGGCGGAGGAGGAGGCCAGAAGTCCTCGGGCGGAGGAGGAGGCCAGAAGTCCTCGGGCGGAGGAGGAGGCCAGAAGTCCTCGGGCGGAGGAGGAGGCCAGAAGTCCTCGGGCGGAGGAGGAGGCCAGAAGTCCTCGGGCGGAGGAGGAGGCCAGAAGTCCTCGGGCGGAGGAGGAGGCGGCCAGAAGTCCTCGGGCGGAGGAGGAGGCCGGAAGTCCTCGGGCGGAGGAGGAGGCGGCCAGAAGTCCTCGGGCGGACTGGCGCTGGCCGGCACAACCTCAGGGCGAGGCCGGGGCACAGGGAAGGAGCGGGGCTGGGGCACAGGCAAGGAGCGGGGCTGGGGCACAGGCAAGGAGCGGGGCTGGGGCACAGGCAAGGAGCGGGGCCGGGGCACAGGGAAGGAGCGGGGCTGGGGCACAGGCAAGGAGCGGGGCTGGGGCACAGGGAAGGAGCGGGGCCGGGGCACAGGCAAGGAGCGGGGCCGGGGCACAGGCAAGGAGCGGGGCCGGGGCACAGGCAAGGAGCGGGGCCAGGGCTCCGGACAGGACCGGGGCTGGGTTCCGGCGGCAGGCGGCCGAAACTCCCAGGCTGGAACAGCCTCGGTGGTCGGGGCACTGGGCAGCACAACCTCTGGATGAGGCAGGGGCCCAGGGCAGGACCGAGGCTTGAGTCGAGGTTCGGGCTGGGGCTGGAGCCGAGGCAGGAACCAGGATTTGGGCTGGGCCCTCCGCTGCAGGCTTCGGGGTCCACCAAAGGCAAGCCTGGTCCCCAAGAAAGGGTTCGGGGAACTCACCGCTGGGTCCAATTTTGGTCTTTGCATTCTGTCACGTCGTGAAGTGGGGTTGGACCCAAATGCAGGGAAGTCAGCAGGCATGGTTGAAATGAAAGGGTTTAATACTGCAACTGGGACACAGACAGGGGACCACGCAGCAACAAAGGGTAATGCAAAGACAAAGACTTGACACAAAACAGGAACCTAAATACACAGAACCAAACAAGACACAGGTGGACACAATGAAACTAACGAGAACTCAACAAGACACAGGTGAAGACAATGAGACAGGGAAACACTAGGGCAGGGCAAAACCAAACAGGGGGGCACGGCTGTGGCCGTGACAATAACATGTTTAAGAGGCTTTTCCATCCTTTCCATCCTGCCTTATTAGGCTTCTACTGAGAATATAGACAGGACAGCTGGATGCCTGTGTGGATGCTGTGTGTGTGTGTGTGTGTCTAAAGCTCATGTTACTGTCAGAGACTGAATCTCAAACATTGACTGAGGTACGTAGCACCAAACCTTTCAGGAGAATAATGGGCCACCTTTGGGGGAACATTGGGAACATTTTCAAGCACCACCAACACCACCAGTTGCACCTCGTCCCCTCTTGATTGATTTCTGAACCATTATTCACCCAATCGTCAATCATCAGTCTCACAGGGTGCCTCTACAACGACAACAAGCAGCTCGGACGCTGTGTGGTGGGAAGTCACGCACTACGGATGTTCCTCTTCTTTATGAGACACAACGAGGCGTGCTGACTACCCAGGCTCGTCCCCATGCCCCGCTCCACCCCCAGGCTCGTCTCTATACCCCGCTCCACCCCCAGGCTCGTCCCCATGCCCCGCTCCACCCCCAGGCTCGTCTCTATACCCCGCTCCACCCCCAGGCTCGTCTCCAGGCCCTGCTCCACCCCCAGGCTCGTCTCCACCCCCAGGCTCGTCTCCAGGCCCCGCTCCACCCCCAGGCTCGTCCCCATGCCCTGCTCCACCCCCAGGCTCGTCCCCATGCCCCGCTCCACCCCCAGGCTCGTCCCCATGCCCTGCTCCACCCCCAGGCTCGTCTCTATACCCCGCTCCACCCCCAGGCTCGTCCCCATGCCCCGCTCCACCCCCAGGCTCGTCTCTATACCCCGCTCCACCCCCAGGCTCGTCCCCATGCCCCGCTCCACGCCCAGGCTCGTCTCCATACGAGCGAAGCGGCCCCGCTTGGTGTCATCCAACAACTTAATTAGTTTAGAGCGGATGTCATTCATGGTGTGGAGATTGTGAGGCTGGCACCAGACTGATGAGGAACGTTGGATCGCTCATCTGGCTGTTCTGACCTGGTACATGACATGAGAAGGACTCCTGTTGTGTTACCCGCATCCTTTCTGAGTGATATTCTGTCACCTTGTGATGATGTGTTAACATGTGCCAACACATCATCAGCATCCAACATCGTAAGAGATCCTCACTCCTGATCTTGGAGGACTGAAAGCATCACAGATATCTCTAAGGTTGTCATGTGCCTTTAGTCTGAATGCATCAGAAAGAGATGAAAGGTAGCGGCGGGGTCATTTACTCTGACAGGGTTTCACTGGATTTGAATGTGTCTCTGTCAAACTGTTTTAGCAGCTTCTGAAAGACTGCATGGTGCAGGTTGTTTTAGCAGCTTCTGAAAGACTGCATGGTGCAGGTTGTTTTAGCAGCTTCTGAAAGACTGCATGGTGCAGGTTTTAATCGGCCGTTCTGACAAACCCCATTAAGACCTGTAGTGTGAAGCCAGAGGAGGAAAATACTCCTAAAGTAAATATCTGTCTTTGTGACTTCAGAGGTGGCCTAGCTAAGGCCAGAAGAACGTGCACAAGCAGCTGCAGCGTGACAGCCGTGTCTCTCACAGTGGGCGAGCACGTCTCAAACAACAACACTACATGTTAAAACAGCCTGCATAGCTGTTCTCCTTCTAATCAGTGTGCTTCACTTCCTCATTTTGACCCACTTGTTTCCAGTCCCTGCAGCTTAGTGTTGAAGAGGACCAAGTGGTAACATAAGGTTATACCAGCAGGCATGGGCGGTCCTGTTGATCCCTCCTCTGTGGCTCTCAGCAAGCTTGGTTCTTGCTGCTACGATGTGTCCTTGTCATAGCCTCAAGGACTTCAGGTCAGATGTAACAATGATCTCACCAGATCTCTGATTCCCTCGAGGTGAGTGACAGGGCTGATCTCTGATTCCCTGGAAGTGAGTGACAGGGCTGAACCAAAGTGATAGCTGACAGCAGGTGGCAAAAATATGATTAATTCCAACCAGGGAATCTTTTGTTTGTGATTCTGCCGACATTCTTTCTGATCTCAACATAAATAATTCAACTGCGCTCAATGCATTTCTTTTTCATTTATTAATGAACACTTGTCTGATTTTTCGTAAAGCTTTCTCAAAGCCGCACTGTAACCTAATTTCAATAAACAATTGACATTGCTTCCAAGCCCGTTATTAGGTAATAGTAATGTCAAGAATTCATTGCTTTACCAAATGAAAATAATGCTTGCAATTTTAAACCCATTATTGAAGAAATATTAAACTTTGTGCAAAGTTTTTGATATTTTTGAGAAAATGGAAACCAGGCTTTGTGAACAAAGTAAAAATACAATTCTAACATTCTAGCAATTTAAGAAGTCAAACTGTCCTGGGTTGTTTTGAGTGACTACCTCAGTAACAACAGATAGATAACAGCAGAGGAGCAGGGGTGATAACAGCAGAGGAGCAGGGGTGATAACAGCACAGGAGCAGGGGTGATAACAGCAGAGGAGCAGGGGTGATAACAGCACAGGAGCAGGGGTGATAACAGCACAGGAGCAGGGGTGATAACAGCACAGGAGCAGGGGTGATAACAGCAGAGGAGCAGGGGTGATAACAGCAGAGGAGCAGGGGTGGTAACAGCAGAGGGGTAGGGGTGATAACAGCAGAGGGGTAGGGGTGATAACAGCAGAGGGGTAGGGGTGATAACAGCAGAGGGGCAGGGGTGATAACAGCAGAGGGGCAGGGGTGATAACAGCACAGGGGTAGGGGTGATAACAGCAGAGGAGCAGGGGTGATAACAGCAGAGGAGCAGGGGTGATAACAGCACATGAGCAGGGGTGATAACAGCAGAGGAGCAGGGGTGGTAACAGCAGAGGAGCAGGGGTGATAACAGCAGAGGAGCAGGGGTGGTAACAGCACATGAGCAGGGGTGATAACAGCAGAGGAGCAGGGGTGGTAACAGCAGAGGAGCAGGGGTGATAACAGCAGAGGAGCAGGGGTGGTAACAGCACAGGGGTAGGGGTGGTAACAGCACAGGAGCAGGGGTGATAACAGCACAGGAGCAGGGGTGATAACAGCAGAGGAGCAGGGGTGATAACAGCAGAGGAGCAGGGGTGGTAACAGCAGAGGGGTAGGGGTGGTAACAGCAGAGGAGCAGGGGTGATAACAGCACAGGGGTAGGGGTGGTAACAGCAGAGGAGCAGGGGTGATAACAGCAGAGGAGCAGGGGTGATAACAGCAGAGGGGCAGGGGTGATAACAGCACAGGGCCAAGGGCGAGATGGGCCTACAGGAAGGCAGGGCGAAGGAGCAGGCGGCTGCCAACTCAAGGGAGTCATTATCGGATCCAGGAGAAAAAAAGTAGAAATAACCTAATTGTCTGACCTTTATCGACTGGTTCTGAGGAGAAACAGGCCGGCACGTGCTGTCCCTCGTTACTGCCGCATAATTAACAGAGATCGATCAGGCTGCTGTTTTCTCTGCCTTGATGTAGACGAGCGAGGGGAGTGAGACCTGTCGTGCGACGTGACACCAGATGAATACACAACCTGTCCGCTCAGGGGCCAGGAGCAGAGAGAGGACATCAGGGTCTGCAACCAGGCTAACCCTAACCCTATTTTCAAAGCACGAATATTATGCTTTGAAAGTAGTACAATACTACAATCACAGTCATATTTAACGCTTTTCTGAATGATGAGAATAATGTTGTTCACCTTGGGAATCATACTGAATTCCTGACAGAAGCATGGCAGAGTTATTCTGTAAACCATAACATTGTTAAGACTCCCTTGTACACACTAACCATCCTGTCCACAGTGGAGACTTGTTAGATGTCATGTGGGGAATATAGAAAGCACAATGTAAGCTCCAAGCCTCTTCAGTAGTTCTGCATAAGCCTCATCACGTTCGAGCCTTCCACCCTGATCCTGCGGCTCTCCACCTGAAGGAGACCAGGTCTTTGTTCATTCTGGGGGCTCCTCTTCCTGCCCTGTCTGGTCTCAGATACTTTGCATAAAGGTCACAGGGTCACATAGACAGTCGGAGAGCAGCTTCTGACATTTCAGTCCTGTCATAACACTCCCTCTCCTCACATCTCCCTCACTACACCTCCCTCTCCTCACATCTCCCTCACTACACCTCCCTCTCCTCACATCTCCCTCAGTACACCCTGCTTTGTCTACCTCCCTGTAGGGATTCAGAAGGCCTTACAGCTTCAGCCGCTGTTTCATCTCTATTTATACTTTCTCACAATTAGCATTGTGATGTTCAATGCGCCTTGTGTGAATAATTAGTGTTTTTAAAGAGAGCACTACCTTGCCGGGGAAAATCATGAAATACTTTCTCACAGATGTTGTCCCCAAGGAAGCTTACTCATTCAGTCTGAGATTTATGTAGCACAATTATCACGGTATTTTAGAATCCTGTATGTTGTCTTCTCATTAACTGCACCTGACAGTGCATTCTGCCAAGGCGAATGTATGCTGTATTTTATTAAGTCAGTAAAATATGCATTATTATAAAGGGCCCAGGTCTTGTTTTCAGATACAATACAGGAGAATACATCTACTCAGACTGAACACGGAAACCTTCAAGCTATGTATGTGTACACTGTTTGTATTTGAGAGTGCGTCCTTGCAATGTGTGTGTGCGCTTTACGCGTGTGTGTGCTTAATGCGTGCGTGTGTGAACTAGCAGTTCTGTGAAGCTGCTTTAACACTCTCTTCCTGGTCCTTGGTCAGGATCAGAGAGGATTTACCAGAGCTATGCTGCTGCTCCACCAGGGGGAGAGGGATCTGCTGCTCCACCAGGGGGAGAGGGCTCTGCTGCTGCTCCACCAGGGGGAGAGGGCTCTGCTGCTGCTCCACCAGGGGGAGAGGGCTTTGCTGCTGCTCCACCAGGGGGAGAGGGCTCTGCTGCTCCACCAGGGGGAGAGGGCTCTGCTGCTCCACCAGGGGGAGAGGGCTTTGCTGCTGCTCCACCAGGGGGAGAGGGCTCTGCTGCTCCACCAGGGGGAGAGGGCTCTGCTGCTCCACCAGGGGGAGAGGGCTTTGCTGCTGCTCCACCAGGGGGAGAGGGCTCTGCTGCTCCACCAGGGGGAGAGGGCTCTGCTGCTCCACCAGGGGGAGAGGGCTCTGCTGCTGCTCCACCAGGGGGAGAGGGCTCTGCTGCTCCACCAGGGGGAGAGGGCTCTGCTGCTCCACCAGGGGGAGAGGGCTCTGCTGCTGCTCCACCAGGGGGAGAGGGCTCTGCTGCTGCTCCACCAGGGGGAGAGGGCTCTGCTGCTGCTCCACCAGGGGGAGAGGGCTCTGCTGCTGCTGCTCCACCAGGGGGAGAGGGCTCTGCTGCTGCTCCACCAGGGGGAGAGGGCTCTGCTGCTCCACCAGGGGGAGAGGGCTCTGCTGCTGCTCCACCAGGGGGAGAGGGCTCTGCTGCTGCTCCACCAGGGGGAGAGGGCTCTGCTGCTGCTCCACCAGGGGGAGAGGGCTCTGCTGCTCCACCAGGGGGAGAGGGCTCTGCTGCTCCACCAGGGGGAGAGGGCTCTGCTGCTGCTCCACCAGGGGGAGAGGGCTCTGCTGCTCCACCAGGGGGAGAGGGCTCTGCTGCTGCTCCACCAGGGGGAGAGGGCTCTGCTGCTCCACCAGGGGGAGAGGGCTCTGCTGCTCCACCAGGGGGAGAGGGCTCTGCTGCTCCACCAGGGGGAGAGGGCTCTGCTGCTGCTCCACCAGGGGGAGAGGGCTCTGCTGCTGCTCCACCAGGGGGAGAGGGATCTGCTGCTCCACCAGGGGGAGAGGGATCTGCTGCTCCACCAGGGGGAGAGGGCTCTGCTGCTGCTGCTCCACCAGGGGGAGAGGGCTCTGCTGCTGCTCCACCAGGGGGAGAGGGCTCTGCTGCTCCACCAGGGGGAGAGGGCTCTGCTGCTGCTCCACCAGGGGGAGAGGGCTCTGCTGCTCCACCAGGGGGAGAGGGCTCTGCTGCTGCTGCTCCACCAGGGGGAGAGGGCTCTGCTGCTCCACCAGGGGGAGAGGGCTCTGCTGCTGCTCCACCAGGGGGAGAGGGCTCTGCTGCTCCACCAGGGGGAGAGGGCTCTGCTGCTGCTCCACCAGGGGGAGAGGGCTCTGCTGCTGCTGCTCCACCAGGGGGAGAGGGCTCTGCTGCTGCTCCACCAGGGGGAGAGGGCTCTGGGATGTGAGGGTTCACCAGGGGCCCAGACCTCTCCACCTGCTGGCCTCCACACAGCCTCCACCCAGACCTCTCCACCTGCTGGCCTCCACACAGCCTCCGTGGATTATAAGAATGTAATGTATGATATACTGTGTACCTGGTATCTAGTCCCATGGGCAAATGTTTTTCGATTGCACGATTAGGAACAAAACTAAAGTCTGATTTGAATGATGTCAATATTGTGATGTTGTGGAAAGCATTTCCTCTATTGTTGTTGATGATCTGGTGTGTTCTGGGGTGTTCTAAAGCAGGCCAGGATAGTTACTTGAAAAGGTTGCACATTTATAATGGTGCTGTTTAGCATAACAGGCAGTATTTGAAACCATTTCTTGTACATCAGCCCATTATTTCTCTTAAGTCGTTTGGACTCTTCTGGATTTGAAACCAAACAGACCAAAACATCAATACAGCAGATTGGGCAGATTTAAGTGGTTATTGATGGAAAGGAACCATGCACAGGAAAATGCACCAAAATGTTCCAGAACAAAAACAGCCTGCTTTCTCTCAGTGGCTTCCGTCTCCTAATGGCTGGTTTGAATTAGACAGCAGACAGTGAAACCAAGAACTAACCTGAGATTTATGAAAGCAACAGTTTCCTGAATAATGAGGAAACTGAGGAACATGACTTCACTGCTGTGATTTCACCCAGGAGACACAAAGATACACACACACATGCTGGGCTGATTAAGCCCTGAGGATGCTGCCTGAAGCACGGAGTTCCTGTGATCAAGATCTGGAATTGGACTGGATTTGGAGGGTCAAAGGTTGAGGGTCTCTTCATCTAGTGCTAGGAAGCAGCCTGGCTCAGAGGTTAGAGATCATTCATCTATGACCCGGGTGATAGGCCGTGACAGATCGTGGGAGGGGCAGGGTTACCCTTAAGGCTATGCTGGACTTGTTGCTGGTGTAGAAGTGAGAGAGTTAAGTGCAACCATATGGTCGAAGCAAGCAAGTACGTACACACAAACACACATACAGACATACACCCACACACAGGCACACACATATACATACCCAAACACACTCCTAGATACACCCCCCCCACACACACACACCCATGCGTAGTGGGACTCGTTAAAGGCTGTGAGGCCGGGCTGGGCTCCCGGTGTGGTCCTGGGGGAGGCTGTGAGGCCGGGAACCCTGGACAGGCGTGTTATTCTCACGTCACATGTTTCCTTCACATGTAAATCACACGCCTCCTGTGTTCCCAGGGAGAGGAGGAGGTGAGACTGGGGAGAGGAATGTTCCAGAGGAGGAAAGTGGGTGATTGGGGTAGAGATGGAGAGAGAAGAAATGGGTTATAGGCTAACAGGGAAAGTATAGCAACTGGAAAAGAATAAGAGGCCTTGAAAATAAAAATGAGTTTTTCGAGTGCTCTCCAAGACTCTTCATTACAACAGAACATTAAGGTTTTTCTGAATGTTGTTTTCTTTCTATAGCAAACTACAAAACACAGTTTGAAAGCAACAGTAAACAGCTCACTGTAAGTTACAAAGAGACATGTGACATTCAGATCGTTTCAGGTTTAATGCTGCACAGCTAGAAAGGGAGCCAATACAAAGTACATCTGGAAAAGATCTGCTATACTGGCTGATATCCATGATGGATACAACCCTACATCCTGATTCCTTAGCATGTTGACCTGACCTACTGCAGGATTTAAAGATACAGCAAATCATCCCTAATATACACTAGCAGATTTCCTTTCACTTGCTTTATGAGTCCAGGGACATGTTCACCTTGCTCTCTCCTAGCTGGAGCCCCTCACAGCCGCAGGGCTGACAGGGGGCGTGGCCTCAGGGCTGACAGGGGGCGTGGCCTCAGGGCTGTGGTTCTGGATGGTCCAGATGGTCCTGACAGGGGGCGTGGCCTCAGATCACAACCTATCAGCACGCTGCACAATCAGAAACCATCAGACACACTAGACAGGGCTCTTTAGTGTGTTTAGCATAGTGGGTAAGGACCTTCTTAAAACCTTCTGTGTGTATCAGAAACACAAACAGTAGTGAGGACTACTGCAGCTTGACCTGATGAACATGAGATCATTGTGGCATTTACTGTTAGTCTGTCTTAAAAGCTACAAACACGACGTGTCTAAACCAGATCCAGCCTGCTCCATGGCCGTGAGAACAACACTATGGGCATTAACACGGGCCCAGGGGGATTATGTTGTGTCAATGATTTGTCTGCCTTTGACGTTAGAAAGGCTCATTAAGGACATAAACACACGCTGCTACTTTAAATAGGTTAATTAAGACTGTATGATGGCAACACACCATGGCATGAAAGCAGTCTTTGTCACTAATTAAAATGTGTTTGGTCCCCCATTACCAGCCTCATAATCCCACCTCACCATCTTCTGTTTTACAGGCTCACAGCGGTTTCAAACCGTACCTGGAGTAGCGGGTCACGTTTCTGTGCAGCTTCTTCACACATCAGTACGGATGTGATGTCGCGACTCAAACTGCAAACAGTTCCAGTCCTGGAACGCTGGTGTTCAGTCTGTGGATCAGCCTACATGCTGTGTGTATCTACAAACTACTTCCTGTAGGCACTCCCTGCTTGAAGAGACGGAAAGATGTTTTCACAATGTATGCTTCATGTTTTGGCTACCCGCAATGTTCGCAATAATCTCGTTAATGATCAGTGACCTATGCACTTTTGTAAAGCTCTCTTTTGGAAGTTGCTTTGGATAAAAGCGTCTGCTAAATGCATAAATGTAAATGTAAAGATCATGTGTACAAACACAAGCAGGATATGTGCTGACATCATCACCAGCCTCGTCACAGTCAAGAACATCCAGGGTGAGGTCAAAGGTCCAATCACATCTCAGGATGCAGACAGAGTCTAGCTGTTGCACCATCAGGCTCCCAGCTGCTGCCAGCGTCTCCAGACAGGTCCACACACAGGCACAGCAGGTCCACACACAGGCACAGCAGGTCCACACACAGGCACAGCAGGTCCACACACAGGCACAGCAGGTCCACACACAGGCACAGCAGGTCCACACACAGGCACAGCAGGTCCACACACAGGCACAGCAGGCAGGTCCACACACAGGCACAGCAGGTCCACACACAGGCACAGCAGGTCCACACACAGGCACAGCAGGTCCACACACAGGCACAGCAGGTCCACACACAGGCACAGCAGGTCCACACACAGGCACAGCAGGTCCACACACAGGCACAGCAGGTCCACACACAGGCACAGCAGGCACAGGGACAGCATCAGCAAACTGGACTGTATAAAACCCCTTACACGTTAAGCAAGGATTATTCTTCAATCGATTGAAGAATTTAACAAATATAGTTTGCATGGTACTTTGCTTAGTTTCCATGCACAACCGTTGATGCATATTAAATACATCATAAATACAAATCAATGGCTTTAAAACTTTTTCAAAGGCAGCCAAGAGAACATTTATGTAAGATGTTAATGGCAAGTACCTCAGCCCTACTGTCTTGATCTCTTTCCCAGTGCACACAGTGACAAGGTGCTTTTTGGCATTCCATATTTTCCACAAGATATTTTGAATAACAGTAACAGCCTCCAGAAACAGCCATATGCTCACGGAGAGTGTGAGGAGTTTTCACTCTGCTGGGGGGGGAAACGCCATCCAATATCAGCTGTGATCAAAAAGCATCAAGTCAATGCTAAGCCTCCTGGGAAGCATGTGCTGCTAATCACAGAGACACACTCACCCAGTGGCTCTGAGGGAGGAGGCGCTCGGAGAAGAGGCTATGTACAGCAAAGATAAGAGAAATGCCCTTGATGGTGTCACTCTGCAGTCTACGGGCTGCAGCCCCCCTGACTGCAGTCGCCGTATCAGAACTGTTACAATGTTACAACAACATTATGATGACAGGTTAGCTAGCAGTTGATTAGCGATATCATTCCAGCTGTGTACATGACCTAGGGAATCACTTGCACTGATTTGTCCAGACTGAAGAGGGACATGTCTGTGAGATAGATGCATAGGGCCATTTGAGTGGAAAACTGGATCAATTTAGTAAACAAATCCTCAGTGTACCTGTACATACAAACATCCTCCCCTGTTCATATCCTGTTAGGCTTCACTTCAGAGCCCTGCCAAGATCTACCCAGAACGTCTGGTGCATCACCTCTGCTAAACTGCAGTGATGAAGTCAATATAAGGGACTCAAATTAATCACAGAAAACGTATTAACCTATATTAACATTCATAAGCAAGGCAAATATCTCACATTAATCATTGTAATAAGATTCTCCTTTGAATGTATGCCTTTTGTTTTATTTATTGTGTCCTTAACCTCTGTCTATTATTTTTGCTGTGAATTTGTTATTGTGAAATTCCTCTCGACGTGCCCTAGTTCCCTTGCAGATAACCGTCTGAACACAAGTCTGCATGGCTTTTCTTCCAAGAGAACAGTTTGTAACAGTCTTTGTGTTTTACTATAAATCTTCCACCCTCCTGATACCAATATTATTAAAAGAGTCATTTCTGAGCTGTTGTGGGGAATTGTTCCACATGTGCAGTGGGGGGAGAGGGGGAGGAATGGGGGAGGTCAGGTGTTCTGGGTCACAAGCAGATGTCAAACGGCAAAAACTAAGAAGACTTTCTGAACTGCACCAGGTTGTTATTCAGAGACGTGAGTCTCAGAGATGAATCAGAAACAAAGTCATTACCCTCCTTACTCCTGGAATCATTTTAATAAGCAAATCCTGAGGAGGCTCTCGGCCGCTGGCTGTGGAGGAAACGGAACGAGCCAACGAGCATTGCTCAGAGAGGAGAGAGAGGGAGAGAGCGAGCCTTGCACAGAGAGGAGAGAGAGGGAGAGAGCGAGCCTTGCACAGAGAGGAGAGAGAGGGAGAGAGCGAGCCTTGCTCAGAGAGGAGAGAGGGAGAGAGTGAGCCTTGCTCAGAGAGGAGAGAGAGGGAGAAAGCGAGCCTTGCTCAGAGAGGAGAGAGCGGGAGAGAGCGAGCCTTACACAGAGGGCGGGAGAGGCAGGGAACGGCTGTGTTTGAGAGAATGACAGATAGATAGTTTGCTGCATTTTAATTGCCTGCAAAAATGTCATCTGGTGTCCCCTGGATGGGTTTGTCATTCTGAGGTAGCAAAGCCTCCCGGGGCGAGAGAGAGAGAGAGAGAGAGAGAGAGAGAGAGAGTTAGAGAGAGAGAGAGACAGAGAGAGAGAGAGAGAGAGAGAGAGAGAGAGAGAGAGATGTCCTGTCTGTTGGGGGGGGGATGATAATGGAGTTGTGACCCAGAGAGAAATGGCACTGAAGGGAAGCGACTAGGAAGGTCAAAAACAAAATGTCTTTCAAACGATGGATGGTGAGCTAATGGTTCTACCAAAGGGACAATCCTAACGATCTTTCACACCAATGATAGTTTGGGGGACAGATTGTACATTATGTATTTATACGACAGGCAGACATAATCTTTTGGAAAACCTTCTGGAAAAGAGGTTAATAGAGAGACATAAAGATGGCGTACTCTGGATGTCAAATGATTTCAACGTGACCCGCACCTTGCCATGCAAGCTGATGTTATCTGTCTTGAGCAGATATAGGCGTTTAATTCATGTGTTTATTCAGTGCTCATGGCAAATCATATATCTTGCTGTTACTTGTAAAATGTAAAGCCCTAATCTTACAATTATTTATAATCCTTTCTGTATACCTGATAAAGATACTAGCTTCAACACTACCATCAGCATTGTGAGAGCATGTGTTCAACACTTCCAAGTCTTTTATTTGGTGACTCATGACAGTGCCAACTGCACAGGCAGGTAAATCATGGATCCATAAATAGCTAATAAGGGTTAGGGTTATTGCATGTTGGGATTCAAGCCTCCTCACGTCAAGTAGCCTGAGCTACAGTCAAAGAGAAACAAAACAACAGTCTTTCCATCTGTAGAAGGTAATGCACTTTCAAAAAGTGTCTTACTCGCCATTGAATTAATTTGGCAGTATCTCAAGCCTGGAGGACCATTTAGCAAATCCTCTTTTGATTCTAAGTAGCTTCTTAATGCATCAGCCTCATTGTGGACCGGCCATTTTCAATTAAACCCTTTGCATTATGCATGATTACATTAAATAATCCAATGAATTGATATGGAGTCTCTGGCTGGGAGAAGACTGTGTTAATGGTTATAAGATGGAGTTACAGCGTCCTGGGTGAAGTCATTACTACACTCAGTGTGGCGGAGGTGCAACACCACTCACAGTTGTGTGAGCGTCCATTTTCTGTCATTTTTCTGTGGTAAGAGGTCAGTTCTGTGGGTTGGCAGGTAGAGAGGGGCTTGTGGTTTGGTATTTATTCACCAGAAACGTTTATTCAACTGTAAGACATTCCTTAGAATAAATGTTTCTACTTTCTAATTGTGTGGCTGAGTCTGTGGCCTCCTTTAGACAGCTACAGCTGTCCACTGTGTTTAAACATAATCTGCTAATATGGACAACAACAGTAATCTGCTAATATGCACAACAACAGTAATCTGCTAATATGCACAACAACAGTAATCTGCTAATATGCACAACAACAGTGGAGCATTTCCCTCAGATGTTTTTCTGTCACGAGTCAAGTGGCCAATCGTCTGAATTCAGAACGGACTGTGTTAACACTGTTTATGGAATGTTAAAGTGTTGATGCTCATCTTTAGACATCAGACATAGTGAGACAGACATAGTGAGACAGTCATAGTGAGACAGACATAGTGAGACAGTCATAGTGAGACAGTCATAGTGAGACAGTCATAGTGAGATAGTCATAGTGAGACAGTCATAGTGAGATAGTCATCGTGAGACAGTCATAGTGAGACAGTCATAGTGAGACAGTCATAGTGAGACAGTCATAGTGAGACAGTCATAGTGAGACAGTCATAGTGAGACAGTCATAGTGAGACAGACATAGTGAGACAGACATCGTGAGACAGTCATAGTGAGACAGTCATAGTGAGACAGTCATAGTGAGACAGTCATAGTGAGACAGACAGAGTGAGACAGTCATAGTGAGACAGACAGAGTGACACAGTCATAGTGAGACAGTCATAGTGAGACAGTCATAGTGAGACAGTCATAGTGAGACAGTCATGGTGAGACAGTCATAGTGACACAGTCATAGTGAGACAGTCATAGTGAGACAGTCATAGTGAGACAGTCATAGTGAGACAGTCATAGTGAGACAGTCATAGTGAGACAGTCATAGTGAGACAGTCATAGTGAGACAGTCATAGTGAGACAGTCATAGTGAGACAGTCATAGTGAGACAGTCATAGTGAGACAGACATAGTGAGACAGACATCGTGAGACAGTCATAGTGAGACAGTCATAGTGAGACAGTCATAGTGAGACAGTCATAGTGAGACAGTCATAGTGAGACAGACATCGTGAGACAGTCATAGTGAGACAGACAGAGTGACACAGTCATAGTGAGACAGACATCGTGAGACAGTCATAGTGAGACAGACATAGTGAGACAGTCATAGTGAGACAGTCATAGTGAGACAGTCATAGTGAGACAGTCATAGTGAGACAGTCATAGTGAGACAGTCATAGTGAGACAGTCATAGTGAGACAGTCATAGTGAGACAGTCATAGTGAGACAGTCATAGTGAGACAGTCATAGTGAGACAGTCATAGTGAGACAGTCATGGTGAGACAGTCATAGTGAGACAGTCATAGTGAGACAGTCATAGTGAGACAGTCATAGTGA
This sequence comes from Mallotus villosus, assembly GCA_903064625.1. Taxonomy (NCBI): domain Eukaryota; kingdom Metazoa; phylum Chordata; class Actinopteri; order Osmeriformes; family Salangidae; genus Mallotus; species Mallotus villosus. The sequence goes on along the minus strand of CAEFZP010004577.1, from coordinate 74,299 downwards.
CACAGTCATAGTGAGACAGTCATAGTGAGACAGTCATGGTGAGACAGTCATAGTGAGACAGTCATAGTGAGACAGTCATGGTGAGACAGTCATAGTGAGACAGTCATAGTGAGACAGTCATAGTGAGACAGTCATGGTGAGACAGTCATAGTGAGACAGTCATAGTGAGACAGTCATAGTGAGACAGTCATAGTGACACAGTCATAGTGAGACAGTCATAGTGAGACAGTCATAGTGAGACAGTCATAGTGAGACAGTCATGGTGAGACAGTCATAGTGAGACAGTCATAGTGAGACAGTCATAGTGAGACAGTCATAGTGAGACAGACAGAGTGAGACAGTCATAGTGAGACAGTCATAGTGAGACAGTCATAGTGAGACAGACAGAGTGAGACAGTCATAGTGAGACAGTCATAGTGAGACAGTCATAGTGAGACAGACAGAGTGAGACAGTCATAGTGAGACAGTCATAGTGAGACAGTCATAGTGAGACAGACATCGTGAGACAGTCATAGTGAGACAGTCATAGTGAGACAGACATCGTGAGACAGACATCGTGGTCCTCTCTGCCAGGTGGGTGGATGTCGGGTGCATACAGAGCAGGTCAGCTACGCCCTTTTCCATGACTGACTGCCTGCTAGCATCCCCCACATCCCCCACATCCCCCACATCCCCCACATCCCCCACATCCCCCACATCCCCCACATCCCCCACATCCCCCACATCCCCCACATCCCCCACATCCCCCAGGGCCCCCCTGCACTGTTGTCTTGGTTACTATGAGTGGCATCATTAGCATGGATCACAACTGATGAAAAGAGTGAGGAGAGAGAGGGATGAGGGGAGAGAGAGAGAGGGATGAGGGGAGAGAGAGAGAGGGATGAGGGGAGGGAGGGAGAGAGAGGGATGAGGGGAGGGAGAGAGAGGGATGAGGGGAGGGAGAGAGAGGGATGAGGAGAGAGAGGGATGAGGGGAGGGAGAGAGAGGGATGAGGGGAGAGAGAGAGAGGGATGAGGGGAGAGAGAGAGAGGAGCGGAAAAGAGGGCAAAGAGAGAAGGACAGAGAAGGAAGAGGGTAAAAAAGAGGGAGAGAAAGAGGAAGGAGGTAAGAGTGTGCTGGTCATAACAGCTACCGAGTCTCTCCTCCAGGCCATGTGAGTCAGCTCTCCTCCTGTCTCCCCTCTCATTACACTGCTCTCCACCACTCTCCCAACTGCAGACTCCCTCCTCTTATAGTTGAGCTGTTAGGGCCCATTTCTGTCAAGGACCAGTCGCTAGCTGCAGCTCTGGACAGGCTGCCAGGCCAACTGCACTCGAGTAGAAGGACTGGTGATGTGGCTATACTGAGGCATGAGCAGGACTGGTCCTGTGGCTATACTGAGGCATGAGAAGGACTGGTGCTGTGGCTATACTGAGGCATGAGAAGGACTGGTGCTGTGGCTATACTGAGGCATGAGAAGGACTGGTGCTGTGGCTATACTGAGGCATGAACAGGACTGGTGCTGTGGTTATACTGAGGCATGAGAAGGACTGGTGCTGTGGTTATACTGAGGCATGAGAAGGACTGGTGCTGTGGCTATACTGAGGCATGAGCAGGACTGGTCCTGTGGCTATACTGAGGCATGAACAGGACTGGTGCTGTGGTTATACTGAGGCATGAGAAGGACTGGTGATGTGGCTATACTGAGGCATGAGAAGGACTGGTGATGTGGCTATACTGAGGCATGAGAAGGACTGGTGCTGTGGCTATACTGAGGCATGAGAAGGACTGGTGCTGTGGTTATACTGAGGCAGGACTGGTGCTGTGGCTATACTGAGGCATGAACAGGACTGGTGCTGTGGCTATACTGAGGCATGAGAAGGACTGGTGCTGTGGCTATACTGAGGCATGAGAAGGACTGAAACAATGTTGACAGTGAGCGGTGAGTCCTGCTGGCAAGGTTCCGATTGATGAAGAAGAAGGATTAGGATGGTTTAGTGAAATGACTGAGAATCTAAATAGGAAAGCGCACTGTATCTGAGGTTAGTTTATGTGATCCGTGGTGATTTGAGGGAGAGGACGGGCATGATATAACTCAACCAAGCTGAACTGTTTTGTGACTCTGCAGGCCAGCTTTTTGTCAAACCTGAGTGGAATTTGGACAAACACACAGACCATTCCTCTCATACTCTCATAGAAGCCCCTCAAGGCAGAGGTTATCAAAGGAATTGAAAATGCTTACAATAGGACTAGCATTTATGAGAGCTGTACTTGTGTGTAAAATCTGTGGCTTTAGCACAGAAACACATTCACTAATGGACGAGCCATTGGACCAGGTTTAAAGGCTGCTCAACCATGACAGTTTTGTTGGCCTGCTCTGGGAGTTATGAGGAGTTATTAGAAAATCATATAAATTGCATCAGCGCGCAAAATACTCAACAGCATGATGTGTTTCCCACGGAGAGCACAAGTCTTTGACCAGACTTGCAACATCATTTTGCTTTGTGTGAAAATAATATTCAAAGCCACATGTAAACATCCACTGAAGCAATTGTTGGAGGTTTTATTTGTTTGTCTCGTCTCTGTTTCCATCCAGACTCCCGGCCATCCATCCATGGCTTTACTAACCTGTCGCTTTACGTTTATTCATCCATCCATCTGTCCTGACACAGAATGACTCACTTGTTCGTAGGCTGATTCATGTCTTGGTGTGACTGAGAGTGTCCTCATGATGGAACCAGCGTGGACTCCAGAGGAGGGAGACACCTGTGTTCTGGTGTGTGTTTACTAGTCTGTACAAGTCTGCCATGGACTGTGTTCACAAAATAGTTTTAAAGACACAGTGCCCTTTACATTCTCCTTACATCCGCTCTGCCGGTCTGTCCATCAATAACTCAATATTAATAATGTGTATGTATTTTAGCAGACAAATACATGTTAGAATACCCCAAAACACTCCCACAATTCACTGATCGGTCACCTAAACGCAGGGACAAAATAGCACACGACAGAATAATTACTCCACATAGTTTTGTAGACACACACCTTAGTGATACCCTTCTGCTCAAACATTAATAATAATGATAACGTTAATAATGGAAGTGAATTAAATAGGCCCTCAGGAGCGTGGTTTGATTGTGTGTAATGAATTCTGTGGCGTTAGCGATTGTTCTGGGTAATGAAAAGGGAGATGACAGTGGAGCGGCAGAGAACAGAGATTAATAGATCACATGGAACTGAACACACTTTTTTGAGTTTTAATGAGCTGTCAGCTGTGGTTCCAGAACAATAGTTTGACTGACTTGGCTGGTAGATGTTGCTGGTGGAGGGAGGAGCTGGGAGATGTTGCTGGTGGAGGGAGGAGCTGGGAGATGTTGCTGGTGGAGGGAGGAGCTGGGAGATGTTGCTGGTGGGAGTTGGGTTTTAGTAATGGTCCCCAGGTTGTTGAATACAGATCATTGTGGAATAAACCTAACCCTGACCACACAAACCATGAGCCTTTTCCCATTCAAACACTTTTTACTAAAGTGATCAAATAAAGTCAGACATTTGATAAATATATTTACATAAAATGTCAATTTCCTCAGGCTAACATATACAAATCTCTGCCATGGAAAAGCCACAAGCGTCTCGTCGGTGATTGAATTCCAACCCCAGAGACTCTCTAAGGCCTGGGTCCAACCCCGCGGTCAACGGTTACGGTTCAGACGCCAGGATGGATGTCAATCTGAATCAGACGGTTCTGTTTGACCTTCACCAGCCCCCGTCTCTATTCCAGCGGGCCAGGTGTAAGAGGAGACGTCCCTTCAGACAAGGGCGAGGGCTAAACTCATCATTCAGGTGATGTAATTCATCCCTGTGGCGTCCAAGACATACCTAATTAAACCAGGGCCTCTTCTCACAGGGAGGTTAACGAGGAGGAGACCTTCTCCTGCCAAAGATCACCAGAGAAATCTGCATCTTCAACCAGTTTATCTGAACACCTTCATGTAGTCTCCTCACTTTCAGTGAGTGTCGATCTTTTTAGTTGATCCCTTCCTCATGTTTCTGTGACCTGGTATCTTCATCCTACTAACGTGTTCTTACCTTGTTCCTTCCTGGTTTAGAGTGGGCTGTTATCTCATGAACAGCCTGGCAGCCCACAGCACTGCCAGGAAGCCTCAGTAGGGGAAACAAAGTTACTTTTGTGTGTTTTAGTTACTGAATCATAATCATTTACTGCTAAATCCCCTCTGTGAGTTGAATAACACTTTCTTTTCCGGAGCAAGTGGGAAGTGAAGAGGATGGTGGCACATATCACAGAAACCTGCGTCAGCAGAAAACCAACACAGCCAATAAATATGACTTTCATCTGTCACTAACTATAGACTGTGAGTTGAGATCTGAGAAATAGATTCACACTTACTCATTGTTTTGCTTTGTATCTTTGTGGGAATTCAATATCCTGCATAGCGCTCTCACAGATGATCCTGTCTTCACATTCTGAGATGGTCAGGAAAGACTTGATGTGCTTCACAGGTTTGTTTTCCTCAGAAACAAATACTGTTGTCCTCCTGGGATCTGAAGCTCTTAATAGCAGCTGTTAAGCATTAGGACTTGATGAAAACTATGATTAGCATCATAGCACTTGGCCAGGGCCAAGACCCTGGAACAGAGAGGAGGACTGTTACTCAGAACAACTGTAGTGAGAGGAGATTTCTCCAGAACAACTTTACTTAACCACTAAGAACCTCACTACTAGCCTGTGTCTACGGTACAGGTGTAATACCCATCGCACAGATAAATACATCTCCATGAATAATATTTACAGCTGTTTGTGAATTCAAACATTTTGATGATAACAGGCCAGAGATATGGGAAGAAGAATGGTCTGTTCTGCATGTCGTTATTGGGGTTTTTTGGGGAGGAACCTCATGTGAGCACAGGGAGAACATGCCAACTCCACACACACAGGCCCAGAAGAAACCTGAGCACAGAACAGTTTCCTTTTTAGGAATCGAACCCAGAACTTTCTTGCTGTGATGTGAGCAGTGCACTCTGCCAACCATTCTGCAGTAGGGTACAATGCCAGCATGTACGTTGGACAGACATCAAGGATGTCCCTCACCGTACACAAAGGAGGGGTGGTCAATTGTGTTTACCCTGGTCTGTAAAATAAATGGACAATTAGTCCAGATTGAGTAAGAGATTAGTGTTTTCAGGGATTACTTGAGCTGATAATTGTGATTTGGCAGCAACATGGAGTGGAGACCAGTTTTTGTGAGCCTTTTGGATTATCCACTCCGGAAATGCCAGGAGACTAATTGGTGGTTTATCATCTTCTCTGAGCAGCTTCTTTTTTTTGTTTTGTTTGTGTCCTTGTTCAATAGCCTAATCCTCAATCCAAGGCAGGGCAGGGGAGGGCAGGCCAGGGCAGGGGAGAGCAGGGCAGAGGGGGGAGGGGGAGTTAACAGCTAGCAGGTTGTTTGGATGTATTTATTCAATGAGGCATTGGCATAATCACACAGGAATCACAAAACAGTGTGTTTCCAGCTGCGATCAGTGTTTTCATCACACTAGATTTTCTTCTTTTTTTGCCACACAAATACTGCACATGGTGCGGTGAGCTCATGCTGGGTCACATGGTGCGGTGAGCTCATGCTGGGTCACATGGATCACAGCACCAGCGAACAGTGGGGAATCAAATACAAAAACTGTTCTTTCAATCTTACTGAAAACCCCCTGAATCAGTGGTAGCCATGGAAATGGTGGCAGGGATGTTGTATTTAATTGAGTGGGCAGCGAGGGCAAGGTAGGTGGTCGGGTTAGGTTTGGGTTAGGTTTGGGTTATCTACCTCGTTAGGGAGGACCACTCATGTTCAAAACTAGACAAGATGATGTTTTCATTAACACACAATAAAACCTTGGCTGAGGTGAGCTTGGAAGGTTACAATTAAGGAGTTTTGATCAGAAGTGAAAAGTAGATTTTTCCCCAACCAACGACACAGAAAAGTCACAGCCACACAAATCACCATGATATTAAACATACAAACAATATTTGCCAGCACTCCAAGTATGTGTGAACAGCACTAGCTATGACTAACACACTCACATAGCAGCTGCTTTCTCCCTTGTTACCGTGGAGAGGTTGTAACCATGAGCATGACTCTGAAGCCCCATAGCAACAGAGTCCTATGTTCAGGGAGGGAGGATCTCTCACTGAAGTTTTGCTCTTGTGGAAGTTCCTGTAGAAATCTGGTAGCTTTTGGGATCAGCAGTTGTGTCTGTCACCAGTGTCTAGTTAGTGTCAGCCAGTCTTCACCAAGGTGTATCAGGGCAGTGCCTGGAGCTGTTCTTTGAGATGTCGATGCTCTGCAGATCATACCGTTTCATGATGACATGATGAGCTGATAATGTAAGCATACATTGTTTGTGTAGACAGTACAATACAGTCTAGTCTAGTTTTGCTGTTCTGACCAGCCTGACCTCCGAAGTCAGCAGGAGTGAGTCAGGCTGGAGCAGTGTGACCTGACTGGACACAGAGCTCACTACTGGATTGAGATCACTGGCTAAAACCAATGAGAAACAGATTTGAGGATTTTTCACCTCTTTTGTAATTGTTTTCTTTTGTTCATATGATTGGAGTAGGCTACTGTACCTTGAGATGGCCTAAATCAGTATTTTGTTTTTGCCGGTGCCCTTTGAAGATATGAGGCATCGACAGTTGTAAACAACTATGTTGTAATGCCCTTCTGTGTGGATTTAACTGTGTTGCTGTATTCTATAAGAAGCCTTGCTGTGCCAGAAGAAAGATTGTGTTGTAGCTCCCTCCCTCCGCCATCAACACAATCCCAGCATTGTGTCATTTACCCCCTACGCTCGCCCACAACATCTAGAAGCTCCCGGAATCTGCATCGCACACTCTCAAATGTTCCTCTGATGGCTCCGGTCGTCCGGACATGGGCCTGGGGGCTGGTGCATTAAGAAGTATCCCAGAGATGATGGAGGAGACCAACCATCACACTCTCCCTCATCAGGAACCAGGGAGGAACCAGGGAGAACCAGGGAGGAACCAGGGAGAACCAGGGAGGAACCAGGGAGGACCAGGGAGGAACCAGGGAGGACCAGGGAGGAACCAGGGAGGACCAGGGAAAACCAGAGGCCGCCATGTCTTTGGGTCACTGCCAGTTACCTGACTGACATCTGGACACCAGAGGACATGAAGGCACTGTATGGATAGATGGATGGGCTGACAAACATATTTAACATCTTCTGTCCTTCCTTTTTGAATGGTGCCAGCGTCACACTGTGGAGTGTGTGTGTGTGTGTGGGGGGTGACACTGTGGAGTGTGTGTGTGTGTGTGTGTGTGGGGGTGACACTGTGGAGTGTGTGTGTGTGAGTGGTGAGGGCAGCCAATCCCCTGCAGAGGACCGGGAGCGTGTCATTAGCTAACTCACTGATCTTCTCCCAGCCAGATAGTAGGTGTGACAGCATTAACGTTTGGGTGAGAGAGTATACACACAACAGAATGAGTGTGGCTGGGTGAAAGATGGTTAAATGGTATTACATAGGTCATTAAACGCTTGGCAGAGGGATGGTCATTACCATCATAACGTAGAGAGCAAAGACAGATGCTGAAGACGAGCAAAGCAGAGACACAGAACGTAGCTTAGCGTGTGTTTATTCATAGCAAGCTCTCCAATCCAAAGTCATTATGTGTTTGCTTCCTGATACTAAAAGATATATTCCCTTGTCTAATTTAGAAACCACATAATCAATGACGATTATAGTCCTTAATAGATCTAGAATATTCACTGGTGGTGTTATTTAGTCTTTTTAATGATTACATTCTGTTAGTCTTGTTAGATGTTGTGTCTAGTTTACACATCCGTTAAATTATCCTTTGAATGCAGGTCAAAATAGAGGCAGGAGTGTCAATATGAACATATCTGACATACTTCCTGACAACAGGAAGTTGTGTGTTAGCTTGAGGTCAACATGGGCTATCATAGGGTTACTACCCCTACCCCCATCATAGGGTTACTACCCCTAACCCTATCATAGGGTTACTACCCCTAACCCTGTCATAGGGTTACTACCCCTAACCCTATCATAGGGTTACTACCCCTAACCCTATCATAGGGTTACTACCCCTAACCCTACCCCTAAAGGCCTCAATATGCTTCTGCGTCTCCGTTTTCGGGTGGGCGGGCTCACGGATACGCACGGATACACACGGATAGACTTCGTTTATAGTTCTCCGTAGGCTGTGGGTGCTGAAAACAATTCACCGCCAGAAGAGTAGGTGGCGCTGCACTGCGATGCTAGCTATAGGTTATCGAATACTCGGAGCAAATTTACAAATGAGCCGTTTCATCAATAAAATATGTACAGTTTCAGCGACTACACTGCCCATTTCTAGTCACATTTGAATTCAAATGCCGATTTACATGTACTGTTTAGCTGAAATATGAATTGTAAAAACTGCTTCGATCTCTTTGGTGATGTTTGTGATGCTAGCTGGAAGGGCAGCCTGCTTTGACTGGGTGTGCAGTGAACATTTCTGGGGGGTTATTATGATTACGGAAAGGGATCGTATATGTTTTTATATTGCTACCATTTTAGAGACTGCTTATCGATCCGAGTATTAATCAGGCGCGGAGCAAGGCATTGTAAACATTCCGGGTTTAGCCCAAACCAACAACGTATTGGGGCTTGATTTGCAAGAACGCAACGCTGAGCGCCTCCTTGGTCCTCTTCCACATATTAAAATAGTGCTGCTGCCAACGAATAATGCACCTAATAATATGGTGCCTGCACTGAAATGCCATGGCGGGCTGGACCAAATGATTTTTCGGGCTGCATATGGCCCGCAGGTCGGACGTTCCCGCCACCCCTGGTCTTGTTGGTCACGGCAACCCATAGCGGCAACCCCGCCCCTGATTCTTAATACGGACCAATCACCGCCAAGGGGGTCTCCGTCGCTCTCCGTCGCTCTGCGTAATTTCGACGGATAGTTAGAAAATTCAGGAGGTGCACGTCAATCCGTCAAGAGGTCTCCGAGGGCTGACGGAGAGCACGCAGAGGGCGTTCCACGGAGACGAGGGCGTTCCCTCCTCTGCGTTTTTCGAAAAACGCAGAAGCATAATTAGGCCTTAACCCTATGTAGTGAGGTGAACACGTTTAAGATAGACAAATACTTAATTTATGATCAAGTATATAATTCTCGGGGACACCACCTCTTATTTGTTTAAAGGGACAGAGGAAACCTTATTTATTAATATTGAATAATAGCCTTCGTAATAATCAGTCTAATCTTAAGTAGTGAATTCTATGAAAATAGAGCAGATCAGATAACGTGAGGGGTATGCGGGTATTATAAACAATGATTTATTTTAAGCAAATGAAATTTGGAATGAACAAATACCAGATAAGTTTATGGGTTAGTTTGGCAATAACGGTACAGTAGGTTCTATACCGTAATGGAAGCGGGATACACAATGGGACAGCACGTGGAGAGGAGAGAGGGGAGGAGGGAGAGAGAGAGATAGGCCTCAAAAGACAACTGGACAGTCGACAGTAGGATAATCCTAACGAGAGTTAGGTTAAAACATTTGTTAACTAAAATCAAAACGTAACAAATTTGCCAATGTTCACAAGTAAGAAATATAGCAAATCGCAGTTACTTTGGTCGGTTTGAAGAAGGGTAGAGTCAATGGTTTCGTTATCGTCCAACGAAACAGAACAACGGAATCCTTCGTCAGAGTTCCGGGCGCTCAGTGAATTTGCAGGTTATGAGGATAGGTTAGAGTGACGCGTTCAACTCAGTTTAATCCTACGAACAAGCAGCGAGTGATTGTTCATCTTGGGTTTTTATAATCCAAGTTGATGTGGGGTATCTCTTTTTGAGGGTGAACTTTTCCATTGGTCAGTTTACCTGACTGGGCATCATCCTGAGATAAGATAGGTGTGAAGTGGTCGGTGCGTTGAAGTCAATATTTCAAATGTCCATGGAATGCATAAACTTCAAAATATAACAATACAACTTTCAGAAATAGTTTGGTTAGTATGGTACAATCAGTTTGATATCAAGGTTGACTGACTTATCATAATAGGAAACGAAGTTATATTAAAACATCAAATTAAATCACACAGCATTTAAAGGTAAAGCATAAATTGTCACACAAATTCCAATAGTTCTTCTAGTGTCCACAAACAGTATTGTCTTTGAGAGATGTTTGTAAATCCATGAAATGTCTGTTTTGGGATAAATCCTCTAATTCAGAGTTTCTGGAGTAGGGGAGATTGAGAAAGGTGGGCCGTTGACTGGTTCTTCCCCCTCCCTTGGGGGGGAAAAACACCAGGTAAGGCATCAGCCCCTTTGAGGCTTATCCAGGAGATAGTGGCATTGTATGAGACATCATACAATGCAATCAGTCGTCCTGGTGATCAGTACTGTGTCTTACTGAGTGGATCAGAAATGGCTGTGTTGGCGGTTTGACTCTCTGCTACACCTATCATAGGGTTACTACCCCTAACCCTATCATAGGGTTACTACCCCTAACCCTATCATAGGGTTACTACCCCTAACACTACCCCTAACCCTATCATAGGGTTACTACCCCTAACCCTATCATAGGGTTACTACCCCTAACCCTATCATAGGGTTACTACCAGTGGCGGCTGGTGATTTTTTTTGGGGGGGGGGCGCAGTTGGGCGGCGGGGGGGGGATTGGTCGTTACACAGAACTTTTTTTTTACATTAAATATATATGTATTAGCTATGTTGGATGCTGTCGTCCTCTCCTACTATTTCTTCAATGCCTAACGAATCTATCTCTTGACCCTGTATGTATGTTTGAGCAGCACTGGTTGAAGCCTGAAAATATTGTAAACAATGTTTGCATATATGCAGGTAGCAACGCTAGTGCTAAATAACTATTTTGCTTGTCGGCTAGTAGGGCTCATGAGACAGCTCACCAAAAGAACGATGGGGAAGCCACTTGTCTAGCAGATTAAGACATGTTCGTAGGTACCTAGCGAAAAGTAGCCTCAACTTTCCTAGACTTAGCTACGATACTAATGCTGAAGGGTCGCTGATATCGCATAACGTCGTTGCTAACGTGTGATGTTGTGACTGTGTGTGTAACACTGAATTACTCACTGAACAACCAGCTAACCAGCTACGGTTACTTAGCATACAGGTTTGAGGAGAAGCTACGGGTGTACGTCCCGTAGGCCAACAGCCCATCATCCTTTGCTAGCTATGTTGCTCTCGTAGATACGTGATAATTATATGGGATGTGGGGGAATGATAAGGGGAGTGAAGGTCTCTGATTCGACGAATCAGATGTCAATATAAGTAAGAAACGATGTCATTGGCCAGGGGCGCACGAGTGTGCGCCCCGGCATCGCCCCTTTTTTCCGCCAATGAGAAGCCGTTCTTCTGAAATGTATGAAAATGTATCGAGAGCTCCCATTGACTTCCATTTGGCCGGCGCCCCCAGGGGGGAGTGGCTTATCTCAGTGATAACGAATGGCAATATATTATATTCGGTCACATTTAAGTGGTTGTTGACAGGGACTTACGGTCTCCCACACACATTTAACGCATTAACACAGTACATTTCTTATTTAAATAGTTTGGTATATCATATTTTTGAACGTTTTTTTTTAAAAATTTTACGAAAAATTCTAGGAGGGGCGGCGCCCTTGCGCCCTCTATGGACGCACCGCCACTGGTTACTACCCCTAACCCTACCCCTAACCCTATCATAGGGTTACTACCCTTAACCCTATCATAGGGTTACTACCCCTAACCCTATCATAGGGTTACTACCCCTAACCCTATCATAGGCCTTTAGCAACACGGAGGCAGCAACAGCAGGCAGCTTGTGGCTCCTCCTCCATCAGCAGGAGACACACCCACACAGCAGGCAGCTTGTGGCTCCTCCTCCATCAGCAGGAGACACACCCACACAGCAGGCAGCTTGTGGCTCCTCCTCCATCAGCAGGAGACACACCCACACAGCAGGCAGCTTGTGGCTCCTCCTCCATCAGCAGGAGACACACCCACACAGCAGGCTGTCCAGCCAGACTCCTGATTCAGAGCATGGAAAGAGAACTGGTCTAGAACCAGATTTAATCAATATCACACTGTGCCTTTTTTCTCTCCCCAAATCAATAGTGAGGAGGAACAAGAGGCTCGATGACAGTCCCATGTCCTTTAGTTCTGCCTCTAATGCAGTCAACATAACAAACTCAGATTCAGATGTGAAAGATTATTCATTCTTCAATGGTGTGAATGTGACCGTTATTGAAATGCACCTCTGCATGTCCAATCAGATGCCCTCTCAGGAGCTGGTCTGGAGTGATCAGTAACTTGGACCTTCTTGAGGACGGCTGGTTTCTGGGAGGCTGAATGCTGAACCCTTCTCACTGCAGGACAATCTGGACAGAATCTGGCCGCAAGCCAATGGAAAGAGGAATCAGAAACTGTTTATTTTTTTCTAGTTGTCCTTAGACATTTAGAGCTTCTGCTACTCAGAGAACCTTTATGAAATAAACATAATTAGTTAACATAAATTAAGATAAATGAAAACAGTGTTGTTGATTCAATATGGTTTTATTTTACTGCAGATAATTCCTTGATACTTTTATGCTTTTAATGTAATTGAGGGTCTTTTAATTCTAATAATGTTAATTCTGAGTGACCAGACAATTTTGTCTGAGCATCTTCAAACTGTTTCAACATTTGCAGCTCATCTTGGTCGCGATTTAAAAATACTGCGCTGCTCCTATCTCAATCTTTGTCAACCAAATGCCGAGGGCATTTTATAGGGATGAAGCTCAAATGTGTTATCACAGATCCACTCCCTGAACAGACCTCCCCTGATAACAGCATGACACAGAGACAAACAGCGGGGAACTGGAAAATAAGCTGACACACAAACACCCAAACCAGACCTTGTTAGACTGGGTTGTGTTCGTGTTCCAGTGTTAAAAACCTACATGCTGAATCACTTAGGATTGGTTTATACTACAGGAATATTAACTTCCAATTCAAGTTAATCGAATAACATAAACATTTAGATATAACATATTTCACCTTTTTTGCTCTCAGAAACCCCCGGCAGAGTTCCTGTCCTGGAGGGAGCTGAACCAGGGAGCTGAACCAGGGAGCTGAACCTGGGAGCTGAACCAGGGAGCTGAACCAGGGAGCTGAACCAGGGAGCTGAACCTGGGAGCTGAACCAGGGAGCTGAACCAGGGAGCTGAACCAGGGAGCTGAACCAGGGAGCTGAACCAGGGATCTGAACCAGGGAGCTGAACCAGGGAGCTGAACCTGGGCCCTGCGAGGTGCTGGAGGGAGCTGAACCTGGGCCCTGCGAGGTGCGGGGCGGAGCTGCCATGGAGACAGGAAGGTGTCTGAGACAAATGAATAATGTTGTAATCTGTAAATAAACCCAGAGGCTTGATTTCACCATGGCTCCAGCAAGTAATTTAGATCAGACGAGAATCCATAAAAGTGACAGATGAAGAAATGATCTGGAGTGATGGCCTCACCTGTATTAAAGCTATATGTGGCACATCCATTTGTCTTTCTCTCCCCAACCCTAAACAGTGATAAATGCATGTAGTAGCAAGACAGAGACCATGTCGAAATTCTACAGCATTTGTACACACACATAAGTAGGCCTACTTCAATGCTAGAAATAGTAGATAAAAATAGCATAGCCAAACAAAAGGATGTTCGAATGTATTGATTAACTGAGAATGATGGCATACTGTTCTGACATTCTGCCAACCATCAATATGAAAACAGTGACAGTTCAAAAAAGTATCTGATATCAAATATCGAGGCTCACACAAGGAAATTGTGCTGTGGTTTTGATTTCCTTTGTGGGAGGATTTCCAGAAAGATGTCAATACACTTTCTCTCCTCCCTGTGGCCTTTTGAATTGCAGTCTTCACATGGGCCTGTACTGTCAATGTAGCATCTCGTGTTGCAACGATCTCCACCACAACACAGGATGAGACCCTCAGCTATACTGGACCAAACTGTTTCACGTCAAATGCTGTCAAACTTTTTGAACTATTTGAATTTTTCAATATATGTTTTTATATTGATACTTTCAACAGTCAATTAACAAAACTTAGCTTACATAGTGTTCGTCTTGTTGCCTTCTGCCTTGCTCCATGGTAGCTTCGTAGACTAGCTTACATAATGTTAGTCTTGTTGCGTTCTGCCTTTGTAACTGACCAATTAAGAATGAGCCAATCAGGAGAGGGACTCCGCTCTGTACGTTGCTCGTTGAGGAGGACTGTTGTTTGGTTTTCGGTGTCGGCAAAGTTAGAGGAGAGCTAATTATTTTTTCAAATACCTTTTTTGAAATTTAAAAAAATAATGTTCGTCTTTTTGCCTTCTGCCTTGCTCCATGGTAACTTCAGACTAGCTTACATAATGTTCGTCTTGTTGCCTTCTGCCTTGCTCCATGGTAACTTCAGACTAGCTTACATAATGTTCGTCTTGTTGCGTTTACTTCTGCCTTTGTTTCGAAGGACGACCTATTCAGGCAGCTAAAACTGACTAATTAAGAATGAGCCAATCAGGAGCGGCACTCCGCTCTGAATTGACTTACGTGAAAGCCAGGAAACATAAAAAAGGCGCGCAATAACAATAATTTAAATTGATCATGCCACCCAATACAGATTAAAACTAAATGAACAGCCTGCTGTGTAGGTGTGTCTCTTTCAAACTTAAAAAACAACAACAACGTTTTTAAAAAAATGAAAAAATACGTTTTGTACAAATGTTTTGAACAAAATTTTACAACCTTGATTTCACGCAATGGCACAACCAACCTCAACAACAAACATGACGGAGATGTCTTCAAAGGCTTTCATCCAGTTTGCTGCTAGCTGCAGTGGAACCCCTCAGAGGGATGTTGGTGAAGACAGCCATGGAGAAGAACAGATCTGTAAGGAGTGTAACAATCAAACCATCCGTGAGAATATCTCTTCAGCGTTCCCTCCGCTGTTCCTTCACCTCAGCAGCATATTATATCAGTTTCTCCCAAAACCCACCAACAAATCATTCCTGGCTAATTCATGACACAGCATGAAGATGAAAGAACAATCTGGTTGATGTTGATGTCTTTTGTTCACAGTTAAGGAGATACATCTGTCTTCCAACATTTAGATTGACATCCATTCCAGCAGGGTGGGATTCTCCTGGGAACAGGGTTTACAGTGTATTGACAATGCCAACTGATTCATGTTGCTCGTAAATATTATTCAACAGTCATATTGAAACATGAATTCATTTGTGTGACATCTGACAGCTGATGTTTGGGTTTATTGTTAAATAAAACCATTTAAATGTCAGTCCTGCAGCTGTAACTAATATCCCTTCAGTTGTGGAATAGCAATCCCAGATGTTATCTTACATCAAACATGGTTCTCTGTCCTGATGGCACAAATATAGCAGACTGCACAGCAGACACTCCCACCTCTACAGCTCTGTTGGAGGATCCCAGGCTTGGACGGATGCAGACTTAAAAGAATGAGGATTGGAATTGAAACACGAATGAAACAAAAGTAACAACAAGACATCATTCTGATCACTTCCTCTTGTAGACCATTACATCAATGAATGATGTCTTTATAACACTTACTAAGGGGTGCACAAAATTCTATGTGGATTAATTGGGCACAGAGGTAGCAGACATGATAATTATGACCTTTTCACCAGACAACCATCAAAGTCCATCCCTTCCTCTGTCCGTTAGGAGCAGAGAGTCTAATGTGTCCCAGAGTGCATCTCTGTGCCAGACAGACCCTACTTCCTGCCTCTCTACTGTGTCCCAGGGTGCATCTCTGTGCCAGACAGACCCTACTTCCTGCCTCTCTGCATTCCGCTAGAGTGATCATGGCTTCCAGTCCTTGGTTCACCCCCTGGCAGACTCAGTCCCTCTCTTCCACAGTGCCTCTTCCCTCCTTTTCTCATATTCTCTCTCTCTCTCTCTCTCTCTCTCTCTCTCTCTCTCTCTCTCTCTCTCTCTCTCTTTCTCTCTCTCTCTCTCTCTCTCTTCTTTCCGTGCGCTTAGTCTCAGTTTAACCTGTTTGACACTTTCATCTCACTCAAAAAATTCATGGTTTTAATTCCCAACTTTCCCAACTTTTGTCTGTCGACTTGTGGCACAAGTGATGTGTTGGGCAGATGCTGACAGTTTGTGGGAATGTATTCATGGTCTGTCAGCTGAGAAAGCTATAATTAAATCAGTACTTTATGACTTGATAAAGATGTTGCCCAATGTGCTGTAATTAAACACAGTTTGTATTCACCTCGTACATCATGCACTGTTATAACAGTCACGTTTCAGTGGAAACTGATTCTACATGGAGCTAGCCTGATCATACATGGAGCTAGCCTGATCATACATGGAGCTAGCCTGATCATACATGGAGCTAGCCTGATCATACATGGAGCTAGCCTGATCATACATGGAGCTAGCCTGATCATACATGGAGCTAGCCTGATCATACATGGAGCTAGCCTCTAGCCTCTAGCCTCTAGACTAGCATCATTCCTACCTCCATACTGGTTTTGCTGTTTAGTTTCCTTACCTTCCCTGTCGCTGGAATGTGTCATGCATACATATGAAAGATGAATATTTAACACGCCACAATTAATTTGAAACAGGTTCATTGAATTTCACCACAGCGCTTGACTCTTCAGATCACGTCCTAAAGTATACAGAGAAAGCAATTTCCACATATTCTTGTGGGAACCATGGCTGGGAATTCATGTGTAGGTTGCCCCAGGCAACGCGGAGTGAACCCAAATGTCAAAGAGTGTGTGAAATCATTTGTCACAATTTGAGCTTTAAGCAATCACTCAACTTCTGTCAACCTCAGGTGTCAACACTCAGGTATGGAAACACATGGATAGATGAATATTCAGTCTTAGTGTGCGTGAGTATCATGTCAGTATCATGTCAGTATCATGTCAGCGGTGGAATTTGGTTGTTAATTATGCTGAATCCTGAAACTCTCATGTCAAGCGGAGGTTTAAATTAAAGTTCTGAATTAGTTTGAATTAAAAATCAAAACTTAAGGTAACATGATGGAATTCAATTGACAGTAAAACAGTGCTCATTTGAATGCATGTGATATTCTGACTCTGATGATCTATTTACAAAGAGAAGTCTGTGTGTTGCGGCTGTTGCCATAACATCTATTTTGACTCAGTGAAGATGTGGCACTTCTTTATCTCAAAGCTGACAGAAATGTTATACTGAAACATAATCTTTCTCTGGTATCTTTCAGTGCTTCTACTCAAACCAGCTCAATAAAATGAAAGGCTTGAAAATAAAAGGAAATATTTGAAAGTGGTGAAGGAGGTAAAGCAAAATCCTAGATGCCATGTCTATTTTAATGATTGCTGCACTTCTGTTGAGTATCAATATCCAAGGCCAACTGTAAAACCTCTCTGACTGCATTGTTCTGTTGTGCCTTGTTATAGTTGTTATCTTCTTCTGTCCAGCCATCTGTGCTCCAGATATCCTCTACTGCTGTTGTGCTCCTTATGCTCAGGCCTGTCCCACCACTCCACCAGGGTGCAGTTTCTACCACTCACTGCCGAAACCCTGACACCTTCACAAGTACTTTCTAGTTCTCTCTTCATTCCTCTCAGTTTTTCATCACCCTCTCTCCCCCCTCTCACCTTTATATACCCCTCTTCCTGTTGCTTCCTCTGCCTCTCCGCAGGAATTTACTTTTGACATCCCCCTGTCTGTTGTCTCCTCCATCTCCTGCCTCCTCTCATCTCCTGCCTCCTCTCATCTCCTCCATCTCCTGCCTCATCTCCATCTCCTGCCTCATCTCCTCCATCTCCTGCCTCACCTCCTCCATCTCCTGCCTCATCTCCTCCATCTCCTGCCTCATCTCCATCTCCTGCCTCACCTCCTCCATCTCCTGCCTCATCTCCATCTCCTGCCTCATCTCCATCTCCTGCCTCACCTCCATCTCCTGCCTCATCTCCATCTCCTGCCTCACCTCCTCCATCTCCTGCCTCACCTCCTCCATCTCCTGCCTCATCTCCTCCATCTCCTGCCTCATCTCCTCCATCTCCTGCCTCATCTCCATCTCCTGCCTCATCTCCTCCATCTCCTGCCTCATCTCCATCTCCTGCCTCATCTCCATCTCCTGCCTCATCTCCTCCATCTCCTGCCTCACCTCCATCTCCTGCCTCATCTCCATCTCCTGCCTCATCTCCTCCATCTCCTGCCTCATCTCTATCTCCTGCCTCATCTCCTCCATCTCCTGCCTCATCTCCATCTCCTGCCTCACTTCCTCCATCTCCTGCCTCATCTCCATCTCCTGCCTCATCTCCATCTCCTACCTCATCTCCTCCATCTCCATCTCCTGCCTCATCTCCATCTCCTGCCTCATCTCCTCCATCTCCTGCCTCATCTCCTCCATCTCCTGCCTCATCTCCATCTCCTGCCTCATCTCTATCTCCTGCCTCGTGTCATCTCCTCCATCTCCTGCCTCATCTCCATCTCCTACCTCATCTCCATCTCCTGCCTCATCTCCTCCATCTCCTACCTCATCTCCATCTCCTGCCTCATCTCTTCTCCTATTATTCATCTTGTATCATTTGGCTGAATAGTTTAATTCACTCGTTTAGAATTTTTCCAGGATTATCTAAGTCTTTACCAGACAATTGAAAGTATAACATTAACAGTGTAAATACCATATCTGGGGGAAGATGAGGGGGGTAAATGGATTCTCACTGTGGGAAATGTTTTCACCTGCTGTGGAGCAAATGTTTTCCTCCATCTTCGTATGATGGTTCTGTAACACCAAAATACTACGAGAGCATCAAGCAAAGAAGGAAGGAAGGAAATTGACAGAAGTATAAGATGTGTTCTTTTTTGAGTCAGAGTTCCATTTTGGCGCTGCCCTGGTTATCTTCTGAGAGTAAAACTTTCTGTGTCTGACCCTGTGGCTCACCAGGGAAATATATTGTCTGTCAGGGAAGGACCTGACTTCAGACAGACGGAGTAAAAGAGCTGTCAACTCTGGGAATAGGGGTCTGATTACTCCCATATACCCACACCTGGGACCCTGCAGATACACACCATACAGAGCAGCCACACTCAGGCCACACACACACACCTGGGACCCTGCAGATACACACCATACAGAGCAGCTACACTCAGGCCACACACACACACCTGGGACCCTGCAGATACACACCATACAGAGCAGCCACACTCAGGCCACACACACACACCTGCAGGCAGACACACACACACACACTGTATATACACACATAAGACTGCAATTCCACTCACGCGTACACACACTCACTCGCTAGAACAGACACTGTTAATTATTAGAAGGAAAAGCGTCTCAATTCTCCACAGTAAAGCAGAACTTTTTAACAAGTGCATGCTCTGTACAGAAACCTAGAGCCACACACACACACACACACACACACAAACACACACACACACACTGAAGCACATGCTGTACAAAGCACACCAGAGAACAGCATTCCAAATAGTGTTTGTTTTACCTCTGACAGTGACTGGTGTATTTAACTCACAGAGACAAGCTCCACTTCTCTTCCAGATGGGCACCAGCATAATTATACTTTTCACCAATGATCCAGAAAGTAGCAGTTCCCTTCCAACAGATTCCACAGATCCAGTCTGCACTGACAGGGATGGATCTGACTCACCGACAACAGCAACATACTATAATCGATTGAGTAATTGGTTGTCAGACAGTTTCAAACTGACATATGTAAGAGTTTGGATTGAAATCAATACCCCTTACTGAAAACCAGCAATTAATTTACTAAACAAAGAAAGGGGACATTTCCAGCTCAAACTGGTTGGCTTATTATTAGCATGTTATGGCAACTCACTGAGGTTCAATATCAGAAGATATTTTAAAATGCGATGAGATTAAAGCTTTCTCTACCTCCTACCTTGATCCAATTAAATCTGAACCGTTTTGTCTGCGTGCTGTAGATTTGTCTCTTTGGCCTCCACAGGTCTGACATTCCTTTTTCCAACAGACAAAATCACACATTTTAATTGTTAATGTACTATACACTTCATTTATTCCTCAAACAACATAATGAAACTGAACCATAGTCTTTTACACATAGACTGAAACAGAACACACATTCACCACATCCACTACCCCCACCACACTACTCACACCTCCCTCTGCACTATAGACTAACCCTGCCTCCCTCCCTCTGTCCCCCTCACCCTCCCTTCTTCTCACCCCACCATCTTTTCCTACCTCCCTCCCTCTCACCCTCTCTCCCTCCCTCCCTCTCTCCCTCCCTCTCTCCCTCTGACCCCTCACCCTCCTTTCTTCTCTCCCTCTCCCTTCTCCCTCCCTCCCTCCCTCTCCCTTCTCCCTCCCTCCCTCCCTCTCCCTCTCTCCCTCCCTCCCTCCACCCCTCTGAGGTTCATTCTCCCGTGGTGTTTACGCCGCCGGAACCCAATTATGCCTCACCAGCAGATGAGCCACCATTAGCAGGGTACCAGGGGGCATCAGCAAGTGGGGGGGGGCACTAGCTTTTCTGCCAGCCTGAGTTTCCTGCTCACAAAAACACTGATTAGCATAGCCGCTAATGTGTGCTAATGTAACATGCTGCTGGCTCTCTCTGCTCGCTCCCACGTCCCTCCAGGGTCGTTCCAGAGCAGCTCCAGTGATGGAACCGGAGGTCTCTGTGGGTCAGCGCTATCCTCCACCCTCCAGAACCAGGAGAGGGGTGAAGACCTCCAGAACCAGGAGAGGGGTGAAGACAGGACCAGGAGAGGGGTGAAGACAGAACCAGGAGAGGGGTGAAGACCTCCAGGACCAGGAGAGGGGTGAAGACCTCCAGGACCAGGAGAGGGGTGAAGACAGGACCAGGAGAGGGGTGAAGACAGGACCAGGAGAGGGGTGAAGACAGGACCAGGAGAGGGGTGAAGACAGGACCAGGAGAGGGGTGAAGACAGGACCAGGAGAGGGGTGAAGACCTCCAGAACCAGGAGAGGGGTGAAGACAGGACCAGGAGAGGGGTGAAGACAGGACCAGGAGAGGGGTGAAGACAGGACCAGGAGAGGGGTGAAGACAGGACCAGGAGAGGGGTGAAGACAGGACCAGGAGAGGGGTGAAGACAGGACCAGGAGAGGGGTGAAGACAGGACCAGGAGAGGGGTGAAGACTCAGAACCAGGTGAGGGGTGAAGACAGGACCAGGAGAGGGGTGAAGACAGGACCAGGAGAGGGGTGAAGACAGGACCAGGAGAGGGGTGAAGACAGGACCAGGAGAGGGGTGAAGACAGGACCAGGAGAGGGGTGAAGACCTCCAGAACCAGGAGAGGGGTGAAGACAGGACCAGGAGAGGGGTGAAGACAGGACCAGGAGAGGGGTGAAGACAGGACCAGGAGAGGGGTGAAGACCTTCAGGACCAGGAGAGGGGTGAAGACAGGACCAGGAGAGGGGTGAAGACAGGACCAGGAGAGGGGTGAAGACAGGACCAGGAGAGGGGTGAGGGGTGATGAGGATACTGACTGAGGTGCACTGCTGGTGCTCTGAGGAGCATATAGCTTGAGTTACGGATCTGAAGTTAAATTGAAAAACTAAAATATGTGATCACGTGATCGTTCAGAATGTAGCAGGTATGTAAGCTGAAGCAGCAGTGGTTGACACAGTGTTGCATCAGAGGTCACAACTTCCCTCCACATCCATCAGTCATGTCAACAGTGATGACAGGGGGTCACTGATTCCTGCCTAGGGCAGGTCTCAGACAAACTGAAAACAGACACCACACACACACACACACACACACACCAATGCTCAGTGCTCTGTCATGCCAAGCCTGTGAGCCAGATCTGCCAGTCACCACACGTGGGAAGCACACATGTACCTTCTCCCTACGGTGGCCCGGAGAGCCAGACAAGACCAACGGGAAGTGACAGGCAGCAGAAGGGGGACAGAGACACAGAGGCAGCCCTGGGTCAGAGTCAGAGACACAGAGGCAGCCCTGGGTCAGAGTCAGAGACACAGAGGCAGCCCTGGGTCAGAGTCAGAGACACAGAGGCAGCCCTGGGTCAGAGTCAGAGACACAGAGGCAGCCCTGGGTCAGAGTCAGAGACACAGAGGCAGCCCTGGGTCAGAGTCAGAGACACAGAGGCAGCCCTGGGTCAGAGTCAGAGACACAGAGGCAGCCCTGGGTCAGAGTCCGTGACACAGAGGCAGCCCTGGGTCAGAGTCAGAGACACAGGCAGCAAGTGCAGCCCTGGGTTAGAGTCAGAGGCAGCCCTGGGTCAGAGTCAGAGACACAGAAGCAGCCCTGGGTCAGAGTCCGTGACACAGAGGCAGCCCTGGGTCAGAGTCAGAGACACAGGCAGCAAGTGCAGCCCTGGGTTAGAGTCAGAGGCAGCCCTGGGTCAGAGTCAGAGACACAGAGGCAGCCCTGGGTCAGAGTCCGAGACACAGAGGCAGCCCTGGGTCAGAGTCAGAGACACAGAGGCAGCCCTGGGTCAGAGTCCGTGACACAGAGGCAGCCCTGGGTCAGAGTCAGAGACACAGGCAGCAAGTGCAGCCCTGGGTTAGAGTCAGAGGCAGCCCTGGGTCAGAGTCAGAGACACAGAGGCAGCCCTGGGTCAGAGTCAGAGACACAGGCAGCAAGTGCAGCCCTGGGTTAGAGTCAGAGGCAGCCCTGGGTCAGAGTCAGAGACACAGAGGCAGCCCTGGGTCAGAGTCAGAGACACAGAGGCAGCCCTGGGTCAGAGTCAGAGACACAGAGGCAGCCCTGGGTCAGAGTCAGAGACATAGGCCCCACACTCATGTTCCCTAGAAAACACCAGAGGTCATGATCTAGGTACGCATACAGCAGTCTGATTCCAGCCTTTATTGAGAGCAGTGGTGGACTCAGGGGGGAGCAGGTCACTCCCCTGGTGCCCTCACTCTACCAAATGTGCCCTCTTGGATGCCCCTAAGGTAGATTAAACATGGTAAAGGGTCCTGTATGGTGGCCCAGTGTGCAAGAATACGTGATAAAGTCCAAGCTGCACTTTGAAAGGAATATGTTAATAATATATAATTGTGTCTATAGCAGGCATTAATCACTGAATGATAAAAGTTAGCAATTCTTCAAATACAATATTATGATGTAGATGGAATTAAATGGTGTATTTTCTTGATAACAGTCGTAAAGTGTTCCAGGAATGCATGTCTTCTAGCCCACAGAAACCACCAGTCCATTTCCTAAGACTTAATAAACTTGTATTATTGTTTTATTGTCTCCACCTCTCAAGAAAAAGAACTTCCCCCTCAGTCGGCAGTAGCTGTGCTGAGAGAAGATGCGCCTAAGAAAAGCATTTTTCTTGATTTCTTTGTCCTTCTGTACCAGTCAGCCACAGGCCTTTCCTGTTCACCTCAGGGCCCACAGAGAAGCACACTAATCAATACCTGCCTCCCCCCGGCCTCTGCCGTGTACATTTCAGACAAGTTTAGGCTAAGGTGATAACAGTGATGGAACAAAGTCACTTGAAAGTAATTCCAACTTTGCCAGAGGCCACAGACTGTCTGACAAGTTCACTGAGAGAGATTCACAAGAATAGGAGGGGGAAATATAGGTTTCTGCTCATGGCAAAATTGTTAAGTGGACTGACTGTGTAACATGCTCCATGCGGTCACCCTGGTGTAGGGTGTGTAACAGGCTCCATGCGGTCACCCTGGTGTAGGGTGTGTAACAGGCTCCATGCAGTCACCCTGGTGTAGGGTGTGTAACAGGCTCCATGCGGTCACCCTGGTGTGTAACAGGCTCCATACGGTCACCCTGGTGTAGGGTGTGTAACAGGCTCCATGCGGTCACCCTGGTGTAGGGTGTGTAACATGCTCCATGCGGTCACCCTGGTGTAGGGTGTGTAACAGGCTCCATGCAGTCACCCTGGTGTGTAACATGCTCCATGCGGTCACCCTGGTGTGTAACATGCTCCATGCAGTCACCCTGGTGTGTAACATGCTCCATGCGGTCACCCTGGTGTGTAACATGCTCCATGCGGTCACCCTGGTGTGTAACATGCTCCATGCGGTCACCCTGGTGTGTAACATGCTCCATGCAGTCACCCTGGTGTGTAACATGCTCCATGCGGTCACCCTGGTGTAGGGTGTGTAACAGGCTCCATGCGGTCACCCTGGTGTAGGGTGTGTAACATGCTCCATGCAGTCACCCTGGTGTGTAACAGGCTCCATGCGGTCACCCTGGTGTAGGGTGTGTAACAGGCTCCATGCGGTCACCCTGGTGTAGGGTGTGTAACATGCTCCATGCGGTCACCCTGGTGTAGGGTGTGTAACAGGCTCCATGCAGTCACCCTGGTGTGTAACAGGCTCCATGCGGTCACCCTGGTGTGTAACAGGCTCCATGCGGTCACCCTGGTGTAGGGTGTGTAACAGGCTCCATGCGGTCACCCTGGTGTGTAACATGTTCCTAGCCCTCCTCAACCCCATCTTCACTAGGATGAGGTGCACGGAGCCCAGGCGTCAGGACGAGGAACACGTCTTCTGGAGATAGTGTGTGTGTGTGCGAGGGTGTGTGTGCAAGGGTGTGTGTGTGTGTTTCTTGTTTTACTCAAATGACAGACTCCCTGAATGTCTCCAGTGCTTGTCTCCGCTCCTAGATCATGTTTTGGTTTGATCCTCCTGATCTCTGCTGTACTCTGGACTAACTTGGACGGAGTCTTTTTCCCTCCCTGTTTGTCCTTAAGGCACTTTTAGTTCATTTGTTGTCCTAATCACTTCAAGCCATCAACTCCATGGCAGTTTTTCCCCCAAATGTGTTGCATAACAAATACTCTTGGCTCCATTGAGATTAAAAGAATGTCCAATGTTAATGTTTCTTTCTGGAGAGCAGATTTTGACAAAGGCAGATTTTCACTCTTTTGTGGAGGATTTCAGCCAACAATGACTCCATGCCAAGAAGTTTCAGATGTATTTTCTAAGCGCTGGATGTATGTTAAGGATGTAATCTTGGAAAGGAGAGAATGTTGGGTTGGACGTTTATATCTCTTATTGTATTTGTTTATTTTGTGTGTATGTATGTGAGTGTGTGTGTGTATGTATGTAAGTGTGTGTGTGCATGTGAGGTAGTGTTTGTGTGTACAGTGAACACTGACAATGCAATTAATCTGTATCTGTGTTTAATTCTTTCCTTCAGAATAATTGTGTGTATAATTGTTTATGTACAGCACACAGGATTGTTCTGTTGAAGGAAGAGATATTGGAGTCTAAATGTTATGGAATTGAAAATGCAATTTGTATGTTTCCACATGGGAACTGGCCTTTTTAATCCTGGACCGTGTGTCCAATTATTCTGAACCATTGACAGAAATTCAGAATCCATGTCCCAGTATACCATCTTCCAGTGTCAGAACTAGACAGCAACAGTGTTTTGTGAATTATTGTCCAATCAATCGGTAGTGCAGTCTGAACAAGCCAAAGTAGTCTCTGTTCAGTAGTGGGTCAGTGTGTTTCTCCCCAGTGTGTGTGTCAGAGAACTGGAGGGATCAGACGCTGTCTACATTCACCCTGGAATCACCTGCTGTTTAGCCCAGGAACGCTAATTAAATTTGGAATCCAATTATGGGAATGGCAATGAAATTTCCAAATGGGGAAACTCGTTATCTGTTCATTGAGGTGTTTAATTACAAGCGGTTGTGCGAGCGGGTGTGCGAGTTGGAGATATGTTGCACCACTGGATTTAGAGGATCGAGGGAAGGGTGTGTAGTACCTCACTCTGTGTGTGTGTGTGTTGTTTTCTGAGTTTTGTCTTTGTGTGTGAATAAGAGTGTTTGTTCTGGGTTTAATGTGTACTTTATGATTGTGTATACAGTATGTCTAGTTTATGATTATGTGTGTGTAGTTTATGATTGTGTATACAGTATGTCTAGTTTATGATTATGTGTGTGTAGTTTATGATTGTGTGTGTGAGATGGAGGTTTGAACTCAGACACAATAAGAGAAGAGATGGTGACTGACAAGCAGTGGGTAATATGCCCCACTCTCCCCACGCCCCATTTGCCCCACTCTCCAACTCTCTAACTTCCACAGGAAAAAAGCAAAAGCAACAATGCGCTCCAGGACCTGCTGAATGCATACGGCAGCTGTGATGGTGGGAGTCTGGGTCTGTTCCTTACTGCTGCAGCTTCATGAGGGCTGGGTCTGTTCCTTACTGCTGCAGCTTAATGAGGGCTGGGTCTGTTCCTTACTGCTGCAGCTTCATGAGGGCTGGGTCTGTTCCTTACTGCTGCAGCTTCATGAGGGCTGGGTCTGTTGGGCCTCAAACAGCTGCAGGAAGATGCTGATGCTGCAGACACGCGCATGCTTTACACGCCTCCCCTACGCTGCATCAAGCACACACGCCTCCCCTACGCTGCATCAAGCACACACTCCACTCACAATCACACACACATAATCCCACACACTTTCCTATTGGGAGTGTGTATTCCTCTGACACCAGGTGCTTTATACGTCTGAGTACAGTGTCATTATCTGATCTCATCCTTATGAGTTTGATCACAGCATCATTACACCTGTGGTGGTGTGGTTCCGAGAAATGTAAACCCTCATTTATCACTGTCTACAGATTGTGTCAAAGCCACACTGGTGATGGTACTGGATGGAGCTGTTCACAGTATCACTGGTGATGGTACTGGATGGAGCTGTTCACAGCATCACTGGTGATGGTACTGGATGGAGCTGTTCACAGTATCACTGGTGATGGTACTGGATGGAGCTGTTCACAGCATCACTGGTGATGGTACTGGATGGAGCTGTTCACAGCATCACTGGTGATGGTACTGGATGGAGCTGTTCACAGCATCACTGGTGATGGTACTGGATGGAGCTGTTCACAGCATCACTGGTGATGGTACTGGATGGAGCTGTTCACAGTATCACTGGTGATGGTACTGGATTGAGCTGTTCACAGCATCACTGGTGATGGTACTAGGTGGAGCTGTTCACAGCATCACTGGTGATGGTACTGGATGGAGCTGTTCACAGCATCACTGGTGATGGTACTAGGTGGAGCTGTTCACAGCATCACTGGTGATGGTACTGGATGGAGCTGTTCACAGCATCACTGGTGATGGTACTAGGTGGAGCTGTTCACAGCATCACTGGTGATGGTACTGGATGGAGCTGTTCACAGCATCACTGGTGATGGTACTGGATGGAGCTGTTCACAGCATCACTGGTGATGGTACTGGATGGAGCTGTTCACAGCATCACTGGTGATGGTACTGGATGGAGCCGTTCACAGCATCACTGGTGGTGAAACCCAGAAAGATGGTGCGGAGCTGGAACCGTAGCTTGAGGTGTCAACACAGGCGACAGTCACAAGTACAGTTCATTAGACCCGATCAGACGTCCAGACTGCGGGGTCTCTCCCACCCTCCCAGCCGCTGGCAGACCCAGCCGCCCTGGGGACATCAGTCTGTGAGCAGAGACGTCATTAGGAGGGAGCCCATGCAGAGAGCAGAAGCACAGAGGCAGAGTCTTCCCTGGGACGTGACCTTCTCCCCAGCCCCTACAGGCCCTGCTGCTGCCTCATTACTGCACACTCGCCCCGCTCCGCCAGGGACACAGCCTGTCGGCAGACCAGCACTGCTACGCACAACAGTTGTCATGTCAACTCCACTACCCCACAGCAGGGGGTCCCGGTTCTGGTGATGGAGTGTGTTTTTTTCTTCTTTAGCGTTGAAGTCAGTATTGCCTGTCAGTCGATAAAAGTGAGTCAGTATTGAATGAACAAAAGCAGCAGGCAGTTTAACATTTTTAAAATGTATTTCTTAATGTGCGTGCAGGCAAGATAATAGCTTGAGTCATGCTGACTGTGCGAGCGGTCCAACCCTAAACAGCTCGAGCCCCATCAGTCCAACAGCACGGCCATCATGTAACACAATCACACATCAGCAGAATGTGTCCAGAGCTGGCTGGCTGCACCAACACGCCCTGTGACCTTTCACCTCTCCTCCAAGGTAACACACACCGACAGATGACTCCCTTGGCAGCGCCAGCCTCCAGATTTGCAACAAAATGGATGATTTATTAATACATTATAGTAATTATGAGGTAAAAGAAATCAATCATCAGATATACGATACCAGGGTAAGAGTTGCTCAGGAATGCTCTCTCAGGAGATGGTGTGCATTTCAGCAAGTCAGAATGTAATTAGCCCTCCGCCCTGGGCAGGCTACAGAGAGGTCCTCCACCCACACCTCGCATCACACGCTCACACCAGCTTGGCTCGACGCCAACACAAACTCACAAAGATGGACATAACTGATGTTTCTCATTTAACTGGTGGAAATCATTTAGTATTTACATGAACATTAGGGTCAACTCTGAGCACGCTCTGTAGACAGGAGGAGTGGAGTGAACTAGAACGAGCTGGCATGTGGCTCTTGGTATTTATTACCTCCTCTACATTATGTCCTCAGTAAGTGAACGTGGGCGTACAGCATTTGCATGTCTAACGCACAAGTGAAATGAAATGAGGTTAAGTGTGTAGCCAATTAACATGGCACACAGCGATCTCCATCCCGAAACATTTAACACGCTAAATCAAGTCAAACGTGACCATTTCCACTCAACTGTTACAACTTGTCCTTCAAAACGTCCTCAGCTGTATGTTGATGGTTGGCTGACAGTATTTGACACACCATTTACACACCATTAACAGGTCTACAAAACTCTTTCCACATGACGTTACGACATCTTTCAGCAGGGCTGTTAGGGTGGATTTGAGTCTCAATAACAACAAACACACTGACACCATAAAAACTAACCTGTCTTTGGCAAACAGATTCATGCAAAGACAAAACATGCACCTCCCTCAGCTAACGAGATTCAAATATCATCTCCTCACTAATCAAATGTATGTACAGTAACAGGATCCAGCAGGAAATATCATGCAGTTTGCATGCATGTATATACATGTCCACACGCATGTGTTACTTGCAATAGGGGTAGACCAAATGAGCTGTTGTGCAATGATTATCACTCTTTCAGTCACTCAGTCAAACACACCAGCACTGACACACACGTGTTATTATTTTGTCATGATTTACTTCTGATAAGACACTACATGTGCCTTTTATACTGTGTGTGTGTGTGTGGGGTGCGTGCGTGTGTGTGTGTTTCGAGAGAGAGAGGAGAAAAATATAAAATAAATAAATGAATACAAGTTTGTCCTGAAAGATAAATTATGGCCTTGAACAGATAAGTAATGCTCCTTAGCAACCTACCTTGGAAACACAATGATATGAGTCATGTGGTTAGAAATTCAAATGTGGATTATGGTTTATTCATATTAATACAGATGGAGCCTACATGGATTCAGCATTGCATAGTTTTTATAAACTATACCCTTGTGTAAACTACAACTGTGAAATGTTCACTTTTCAGACACAACACAGAACCCTGTCAAATCTTACCCTTCATAGGAAGCACAATAAACGGGTTGCCTGTTAATTGAGAACTGCAGCTTTGCTTGCTCTGTCACGAGGTCAAAGAAGTTTGGCACAGTTTAGAGGATGTGTTTGGGTGTGGAAACACTGAACCGTTTGTGCCGTTCTGTCCAGGGGCTTTCCTGAAACCCCAGGCGTTTCATTTGCTCTGTGGAGAGTTCAGTTAAGAGCCTGCTTGAGTTGTCTAAATAATAAAATACTACATCGCCGACGGTTTATCAATTATGTGGGACAAAATGCTGCTCTCTGAAGACTTTTTTGCCAGAAACATGTAAACAGTGTTGGGGTTTTAAAATAGCTCAGAAGGCATGAAGCATGACAGGTTCCGTATTATTTCAAAGTAGAGCAATTATCCAAGCTGCAGCTGGACTAATCGATTCCTGCTTTTCTGAAAGGCTAGTGGCCAATTACACTGCGAGCGCATCTCCGCCTATGGCCTTCCCGCTTGCGCTGTGACTATGATGGCCGCTACTCGCATGAGATGGGCCGTGAATAGGTCGGTTAATACTGACCGATGCACCGGGCCAAGGAGACAAAACGGTCTGACTGTCCAATTCGCATTCCTCTCTGCTCCAATCAGGACTCTATAATTACCCAGACCCCCTCCCTCTCGGTATTTTGCATCCGACGCCACGTGATCATAACCAGGCTGGAGACCAGCTGCTGGTGTTCGCGTCTCAGATGAGGAGCGGAGCAGGCGGCGGCGCGTCTGAAAGAACCGCTCACAACTACAGACGGAGCGCTTGGCGTAGGACATCGTGGGATTCTTGGATATTACAACAGCATCAAACGCGTGGGATATAAACATTGGTTCAGTTTAGCTTACTTCCCTTCACCCCTTTTCTTTTTCATCTTTCTTTTCTCTCCTCATCGTTGAGCATCCTTACTGCCCGCCCGTCCTTCGCTGATTTACCTGGCTAACTTTCCACCAGACCCGACATCACCCCCCACCCTCCATTGCTCCTCAACCTTCATCGAACCCCCTTTATATTGCAGCAGCATCTTTCCGTTGGGGCGGAATCCGTTTGATAATCTACGGCACTTCATGGGGCACGTTTTCTTGCTCGGAAAATGTCCCTTTTCTGGTCACTAAGCGCTTCGGTGAAATTGCCAACACAAGGACCGGAGTTGTTGGTGCGTGCGTACGTGTTCTGCTCACCTCGTGTGTACTGTCGGGGGACGCCGCTGAACTGAGATGGGTCTCTTGGTGGCGGCGGAGGCACCAACGGAGCCACGACGTCCGTACCAGTGGAGCTGGACAGTGGGAGGTTGGGTCTGGATCGCAGTCGTTGCGTTTCTCGCCACTTTACCTGTGGAGCAACTGCGCGCTTTCCCGTCCTCCCTGAGCGACTGCCAGACGCCCACCGGCTGGAACTGCTCCGGTAAGAGCACCGAGAGTCGGTGTGTAGGGTAGTGGGCAAGGCTACGGTATTCTCGTGTTCTTACCGTATTGCAAAATAAAGTTTGCAATAGCCAAATGTTTTAGATGGTAATTTAGGCTATACCAGGCATTCTGGGATCATACAAAGTTTATTGGAAAACATTTGCTATTATTTCGATCATTAGACAAAGGTGTTGCTGTTGATTGAAAATGAGAAAATACGTTAAATAGATGGCCAGCATATTATCCTATTGTTAGATTTGTGCAATAAAAGGCCTATATTCACTCGAAGAATCTAAATTCCTCATGAACCAAAATAGGTAGGCTACTGCTCACACCCTTGCAGCCCGTCTTTGTTTCATTCTATTGTTTCCATCCGTTCTCTGCCAGTTTTCTGCCACATTAATAAGCAGCCGTCTGAAGACCATTTGACTTTGCAGTCGCACATCGGTGTGAAAGCACCACGTCACTATCATTTGTAATTAAGCTTACATATTGGCTATTTCCCCTAAGCTATTTCACCCCAGTGACAGCCTAAAACCTCATTTCATTTTGTTGTTACATAACCTGGGGTGTTTATGAATGCGTCAACTGAATGTGCAAAGCCAAAGTGTGCTGTTAACTCTGCAAGTTGTTTTTCATTGTACGTGGAACATATTTCATCTTTTTTATTTTCCTGGCCCAATTCCGTCTAACTCTGGAGTTTCATTAAGTGTTGCCCTGTATTGACTTCACCGACGCTTTTACAGTCCGGTACAGTAAACTTGTTTTTCCTTTTCGTTGCCAAACCGATAAAACAAGCGCACCAGGCTGTAAAGCACGTCCGCGCTTCGCCGGCCTTTCTCTAAATCATCGGACTGTGCCGCCGTATATTTCACTGTCGCTTGTTATTAAGTTTGAACCCCTTAAACAGCCACCGTTTGGTCTTCCACACATTCAATAACTGTAGCCTTTGCATTTTCAGGCGTGTGCACTGTGGCGAGATATAAACAAAGAATAACTTTCATTTTGGCTATTCACAAAATATATAGCCTAATAGTAGCCTATATAATAAAAGCCTGTATACAAAATGAATCAGGACAATTAGCTATTTGAGTCAGAAACGATATACCTCATGAGGTCAGTTTACCATCCTGTAAAAAGTTGATTATGAAGTGTTAGAAAGAATGCAGTCGTCAACAGAATGTTGTTTTAAAAGGGGCTTGCTTCTTCTGCAACTATTACTATGGGAGTTATTTCCTGCGTATCATGTGTGTAATTTAGTGCGCATCCTTCTTTATGTAGGTAGCCTACTATTTCCTTTAGGAATCTAAACCTTACCCAAGATAATTACGCCCCCTATTTCTGTTTCCAGCCCGCTGTTGCACCCTCGGTTTCTGTCCAATGGGGTACCAGCCGGGGGACGATTAACACGAGTTTTATCGTTGGGCAGATTTGGCTGTTGACATATCGCCATGTCAATTTCAAGGGTTCTGTTGAGCGTGTTTCTTGACTGAAGTACCGTGCCTGGACGTTTCTCCATGATCATTACATAGATTCAGTTAAAACTTGGAACATCGAGGATGTTGATTTAATTGTCCAAATCCTCACCGTCTCTGTATCTCCCACACTCAAACACACTATGATGTATGCACGAAGGTCCTCACGTTGCAATCAGTATATTAGAAGGCAGCAAGCAACGCAACCATCACGAGCCTGAACACTAATCCACTCTTAACAACACTGAACCCCAAAAGCAGCGAAAGTGAAAGGACTGGATCGTGTTCCTCATCATGCAATTAACTGCCACTTATGAAGGGACGTTTTCAATATCCCGATAAGAGGTGAGAACGACTCAGAAGAGTTTGATTACAAAGCAGCATATGGTGTGGGAATAATGTACATTTGTGAAACAATCCCAAAGCCAATTTTTTTTAAATCCATATTTCAACAGGCTTCAGATAGAAACGATTCTTCAAATACAAAGAGAAACATAATGACTAAATAACTAATACATATTTGTTCCATTTAATTAGGAGTAAAACAGAAGAGCCATGGGAATAATATATATATATGATAAGAAATGTGTGGCCTGCAGAGTGATTAGATAGCTTAAGTGAAACAAAAGTAGGAACTAAATTGTGCAGTACAGTGTGTGACATCCTGAGGCCTATATGGCTCTGCTGTAATGAATGATCATGGAACATTGAGACATGTCACTGAACACACAGACCCAGCCTGAGAGACACTCCGCACTCCTGATCCTCTCTCCTCTCTCCTCTCTCCTCTCTCCTCTCTCACTCTCTCCGCTCATCCTCTCTCCTCTCTCCTCTCTCCTCTCTCCTCTCTCCTCTCTCCTCTCTCCTCTCTCCTCTCTCCTCTCTCCTCTCTCCTCTCTCCTCTCTCCTCTCTCCTCTCATGTCTACATATCTAGAGGCATGAATTTGACAAAGCTGCAGAAATGGATTAAAAGAATACATTGATTTAGTCTGTCTCCTGAACACTGACAAGCGTTAAGTCGAAAGGTGGTTTTGATCTGGTTGATTGATTTGACTGAAATCTGTGACCTGAGTCACCTGTTAAATACAATCCAACCATCTTCATTTAGAGTGAACTATTGAAAATGGCAGCTTAAGAACTACATGAAGTCATGAACTAAATAAATATGATGAAACATTATTTAAAGCTCAAGGCTAGACATTCGGGGAACATCAAATACTGTTGTAATATATCTACCTTCCAGGCAACTTTAAGCCTTAGTAGCTGGCTTGCAGCTGTAGTTTTGTAGAAAAGTGCTTCACTTGCTGTGTCTTATTCATTGGTATAAGCATCACCTTTTAAATATTTGATGTTTGCCAGCTTGTTTTTGTTAATTATTCAGTAGCACTGTAATCTCCTCCCATAACTGTGAGGGAGCTGGCAGTTCAGCCGGCCTGGTCTCTGACACAGCTCTTCTGGAGCAGGCCTGGTCTCTGACACAGCTCTTCTGGAGCAGGCCTGGTCTCTGACACAGCTCTTCTGGAGCAGGCCTGGTCTCTGACACAGCTCTTCTGGAGCAGGCCTGGTCTCTGACACAGCTCTTCTGGAGCAGGCCTGGTCTCTGACACAGCTCTTCTGGAGCAGGCCTGGTCTCTGACACAGCTCTTCTGGAGCAGGCCTGGTCTCTGACACAGCTCTTCTGGAGCAGGCCTGGTCTCTGACACAGCTCTTCTGGAGCAGGCCTGGTCTCTGACACAGCTCTTCTGGAGCAGGCCGAGCAGTTGCCCAGAGCCACATCTGCTCACCGCTGGGAGGCTGAAGGGTTTTGTGGAGGAGGTGTGTAAACACTGGACACGATTAGAGAAGATTTAATTTTAATTAAAGAGCACGGGCTGAACTAATCGTGCATAACTGGTGTCAGTGTGCCATGAAGCACCAGTCTGATGAAGCTACATGCAGGCAGACAGATGGTCTGAATGTCCCAGGGCTTCAAGTGAAGTCAGAAGGAATGGGTCTGGGTAACGTTAGGAAAACAACATGTTGAACCTAAGATCCACTGTGGACAACGTTCCTCAAGCTTGTTTGATTTTCTGGGACTGATGCACACAGTAGCCTATTCCAATTTCCATCTTCAACATCTTACAGCACAGTCCTACTTCTTTGCTCAGCCAAGATGCCTGTTTTTGCCACTTAAACATTAAAAGTATAATAAATAAGTAGAACCAAAGTTCTTATGATCTATGTCTTTTAAAGGGAAGACCATTTTAAGAATCTCTCTACTCTCTGTTATCTATACTCATAGAACCCGTCAAGATGCAATTCAGCTCAGAAATGTATCACACTTTGCAAAGGTCAAAACAGCCAGCACAGGATTCTGTAGAAACTCCTCCATTCATTGCTGAATGTTTGTTGTCTGTATCTGATGATGAATGGCTACAGCACTGTGCCTGTGGAATGAAATGGACTGCATTTATATAACGCTTTTCTACCTTAGCGGCACTCAAAGCGCTTTACAATATTTGCCTCTCATTCACCCAGTCATACTCACACTCACACAATTCATTCAGACACAGTGAAACCGGTGATCCCGAAGCACCTGGTCAGTCTCTCTTATGATTATCTGCATTTAGCAAGTCTTGTTTTCCCTTTTACAGTTTCTGCATTTCCTGTCAATATTAGTTTCAAAAACCATAGATTTTAAGGTGAATTTGAATATTGTAATGTCATTGATGTTTGATGGGTTTTTAACAAGCTGACAAATGTGCACTTTAGGTGTACTGCCACCTAGCCTCTGTTGACAAGCTTTATGAAGCATCAACTCTCGTTATGTAATTTATTCGTGCTAAAGTAATGCCATTTGTAGAGGCAGCTCGTTGCATTCCCAAAGCTATTCTGACAAGTTGGATAAATTACCAGTGTAACCTCTCGGGGCAATGCCAATGCTTCACATCTGACACCTACTTAGCAAAGCCTTCTTCAGGAAAACACGATGTGTGAGAACACAATGCCCTTGGAAATGCTTCGAGAATTTAGAGCCATTTGGGTTAATTTAGTTGGCATTGTTAAAGATTACACTACAATGTGTAACATGTATCTGGTGAGTGAGACTAACACAGACCGACTGTTTGGAATTAGTAGCATGTTTTGCTGTGACATTTGCTTGCTGTAGGCAACGTTATAAATACAGGGTATACAAATGTTGCCAACATTATAAATATGGGGTATAAAACTGAAATGGTTTTCCAGTACGGATTCAGGGTTGTAAGATGACTACAGCAGGATTTCCAAGCGAAGTAGGATTATGAAAATGATAATGTTGACACTGTTGAATTGATCTTGAAACTGAAACGTCATAAATGGCATTCGTGCCTCGTATTTTGGTGTTTTACTGATTAATACTAGAAGATGGTGTGTGTCTCTGAGCTCTATCTGTCCAGCTGGAAACCTCTTGCCCCTGTAACCTCCTCCCCTGAGTGGCATTAATCAGTCTCTCCTCCTGCCGTCCCTCTTGACAGTGAGTGTCACCTGGTCACCTGCGTGTCAGCCCCCTGGCTACTCTGACGGACCCTCAGACAGCCTCGCAGGGCCCTCGTCCCCATAAGTGCCTCAGACCAGCAGTATAACCGTCCTCCCGCCCCCGCTCCTCAGACCAGCAGTATAACCGTCCTCCCCCCCGCTCCTCCACTGTGTGATTACACGACTCCGGTGGGAGGAGGATAGCTCTGAAGAGCAGAGCGGCCATCGTAGCGTTCCACCTCGCTTCCTCCTGAAGCATCTGAGCTTTTAGCACTTCCCTTTGTTTACTATGCCGTATGAAAGTGCAATGTGCGATCCTCCACCTTTTACCACGCACCATTTGTGATGACAATGTGCAATGTAGCTGGTTCTGTTAGAGCTAGCTTTCAAGACCAAAGCTTTAGCCTGACGTTGTCATGCTCATAATTCTAGTCAGGATATGAGTCTGGTAGCTTGGTAGAAATAGACAATAATGGTGACTCCATTCAGACCTAAATATAGGATGTAAATTCATTCCGGACGTGTTACAATATGCCTCAAATTCCAGGGTGGTCTGTGCTGTGAGGCCAGGGTGCTGTGAGGCCAGGGTGCTGTGAGGCCGGAGTGGTCTGTGAGGCCAGGGTGCTGTGAGGCCAGGGTGCTGTGAGGCCAGGGTGCTGTGAGGCCAGGGTGCTGTGAGGCCAGGGTGCTGTGAGGCCAGGGTGCTGTGAGGCCAGGGTGCTGTGAGGCCGGAGTGGTCTGTGCTGTGAGGTTGGGGTGGTCTGTGCTGTGAGGTTGGGGTGGTCTGTGCTGTGAGGTTGGGGTGGTCTGTGCTGTGAGGTTGGGGTGGTCTGTGCTGTGAGGTTGGGGGTGGTCTGTGCTGTGATGTTGGGGTGGTCTGTGCTGTGAGGTTGGGGTGGTCTGTGCTGTGAGGTTGGGGTGGTCTGTGCTGTGAGGTTGGGGTGGTCTGTGCTGTGAGGTTGGGGTGGTCTGTGCTGTGAGGTTGGGGTGGTCTGTGCTGTCCGGCGAGGCCAGGTAGACCAGTAGCCCTGCAGCTCCTTGTTCTGCTGCAGACCCATGTGACAGCTTGATTCAATTAGCTATGCTTGGTCAGAGTCGTTTGAGATACCTAATTCAGGCTGAATTTGATCAGCCCCCTGTGTCCTTCCTAACAAAGTTCTCTAAGCTCTGTGAGATCAAGCCTGGGGCTCAACCGTGTTCCATAAAACAAGACAAGAAGTTCTTCAGATAAACATGCGACTCCTCCTTGCATAAAGGCTAAATGTGGATCAAGAAACATTACATTCTACAGTTCCTATATGAGTGGCCGAGTATTTAACTCCCATTTCTTTGTTGTCTCTGATGGTGCAGGTGCTGACGATGGTGAGACAGACCTGTTCTTATGTGACATCAACACCTGCAAGTACGATGGGGAGTGCATGAGGATCGGAGCCTCCATCATATGCATCTGCAACTTCAAGGTAAGACAACAATGTATTCATTAGTTTTTGTTGCAGCACACCTTCTGAGCTTAACGACCCTAACCCTGTTTACACTGATATGTCAAAATGAATATCTGAGTTACTATGATTGGATTAGATGGAGGCAGGCTCAGTTATCGACTATTTATGCTAAATGACTTACAGTGTGTCCCTTTAGATTTAGAGTCAGACCGTGAGCCTGTCTCCTACAGGGGTGTGGTGTTAGGGGCAGGCCTGGTGACTGGGGCAGGAGGCCTGGTGACTGGGGCAGGAGGCCTGGTGACTGGGGCAGGACTGGTGACTGGAGCAGGACTGGTGACTGGAGCAGGCCTGGTGACTGGAGCAGGACTGGTGACTGGGGCAGGACTGGTGACTGGGGCAGGAGGCCTGGTGACTGGGGCAGGACTGGTGACTGGGGCAGGACTGGTGACTGGAGCAGGACTGGTGACTGGGAGCAGGACTGGTGACTGGAGCAGGACTGGTGACTGGGGCAGGACTGGTGACTGGAGCAGGACTGGTGACTGGGGCAGGAGGCCTGGTGACTGGGGCAGGACTGGTGACTGGGGCAGGACTGGTGACTGGAGCAGGACTGGTGACTGGAGCAGGACTGGTGACTGGAGCAGGACTGGTGACTGGGGCAGGACTGGTGACTGGAGCAGGACTGGTGACTGGGGCAGGACTGGTGACTGGGGCAGGACTGGTGACTGGGGCAGGCTTGGTGACTGGAGCAGGCCTGGTGACTGTAGCAGGAGGCCTGGTGACTGGGGCAGGACTGGTGACTGGACACCCCAGAGGAGGGGCAGGTCTCGGGCTTGACATTCTGTGTCCCCTGGCTGGTTCAACAGCCCACCTCACTGATGGCATGGCCATGGACAGAGCTTTGATTTAAGAACCCATATTAACACCATAAATCCAGGGTATTATGTTGCTCTTGATAACGACTTATACTTTAAGTTTATGACCGGCCTATTAAGAAACATCAGCAAACCAGTCAGTCACGTATTGATTTTTGAATGTAGAGCTCAATCACATGAATAGCCTATCTGCTGCCTCGGTGAATGAAGCCAGCATGTCTATATCGTCCTACAGCATAAACCTGCACTTCAGCCAACACACTGGGGCTGGACACTTTATCAGCTCATCCACAACAGCACCAGACAAGCGGACACACAATCAGTGACTTGCTTTTATCTCAATTTCCTTCTTCCCTGGAAGCGAACATTAGCAGAGGCCTGCAGATAAATGATATTATCTGTCAGTCTGTCATCCACAGCTCCCACCCTGAGACAGCTGGCGATCTGAGGCTTCTCCTGTGTCCAGTCTGCTGTACACAGAGCAAACAGGCCTCACCGCTTTCAGATCTAATGCTGCCTTCCCAGGGTCACGGCATGTTAGGGACATCTTGTGTGTGTGTTTGTGTGTGTACATGACGTCAAGGCGCTTAATTCCAATAGCTGCCATGTCTTTATTTCATTAAGTGTTGTAATTCACCAAACATGATCCTCTTAGGGGGACTTGTCTGAGTGGGTCCCTCGTCTAGAGCCTCACAAACAGACTTACTGGGTAAACACACACACACACACACACACACACACACACCCACACACACACACACACACACACACACACACACCACACACACACACACACACACACAGACACACACACACACACACACACACACACACAGACACACAGACATACACACACACGTTTTCTCTATCCTTGTGGGGACTCTACTACTGTCCCTGGATGAACAGTATTTGACGTGTTTTTGTTTGATGGTTTTTGTTGTGGAGTTCTGTGAGCAGAGAGACAGGCACACTTCTCGTGTCCGTCAGTGAATGACGGCTTCTGAACAGAAGAACACCATCTCTGTCATTACATCACATTCTGTTGCAGTTTTTACCAGTAGACTGGCCCTGCTCTGTGATAATGTGTGTTATTACAGAGTGCTTGCCGTGTCCTTCAGACTGTACTGCAGGAGGGATGGCCATGCCTTGTTCTGGAGTATAGAGATCCTCCTCCTCAACACCTCCTGTTAATACTAATCCCTCGTGTTGGACTGCAGCAGGATCCAGGGCTGACAAAGCGCTCATACACACACACACACACACACGCACACACACACACACACACACACACACCACACACACACACACACACACACACCACACACACACACACACACACACACACACACACACACACACCACACACACACACACACACACACACACACACACACACCACACACACACACACACACACACACACACACACACACACACACACACATACCCTCCTCTGACTCCCACCCACACACATAATCATTTGCAACAACACCCCTATGTCTAAATATCTATGCAGAAGCTTTGATTGGACAACCTTAAATCCCCCCTCAGAAGAACAGACACCAGATGTGAAGTCTAGAGTGTACCAGAAGACTCAGTAACCAAGTCCCATTCCTGAACACCAGAAGACTGGTCCCCACCTGAACACCAGAAGACTGGTCCCCACCTGAACACCAGAAGACTGGTCCCCACCTGAACACCAGAAGACTGGTCCCCACCTGAACACCAGAAGACTGGTCCCCACCTGAACACCAGAAGACTGGTCCCCACCTGAACACCAGAAGACTGGTCCCCACCTGAACACCAGAAGACTGGTCCCCACCTGAACACCAGAAGACTGGTCCCCACCTGAACACCAAAGACTGGTCCATCCTGAACACCAGAAGACTGGTCCCCACCTGAACACCAGAAGACTGGTCCATTCCTGAACACCAGAAGACTGGTCCATCCTGAACACCAGAAGACTGGTCCATTCCTGAACACCAGAAGACTGGTCCCCACCTGAACACCAGAAGACTGGTCCCCACCTGAACACCAGAAGACTGGTCCATTCCTGAACACCAGAAGACTGGTCCCCACCTGAACACCAGAAGACTGGTCCCCACCTGAACACCAGAAGACTGGTCCATTCCTGAACACCAGAAGACTGGTCCCCACCTGAACACCAGAAGACTGGTCCCCACCTGAACACCAGAAGACTGGTCCCCATTCCTGAACACCAGAAGACTGGTCCCCACCTGAACACCAGAAGACTGGTCCCATCCTGAACACCAGAAGAGTGCAGGTAGCTTCCAGGAGAGTATCTTCGGAGAGCACCAGACCCCGTTCCATATATTTGCATTCATTTATGATCCTTTTATCTGAGGCCATGAGAGCTGCCAGGAAAGCAGCACAGCAGGATTAGAGTCCCTGGTCTCAGCCTGTATGTAGAGGACTAGAGACCGGACAGCACAGACCCAAGAAATAACCATGATCGCTGCTCAGTTCATCACTCTTTTGACAGTCACTGAAAATGCTCATATCAAGCTACTTTACGGTTTTTATTTCATACAGCATTGCTGCAGATATCAGTATGAAAGGATCAAATGGGTTACTCAAGACATGGCATAATATTTTCTAGTCTCTCTATTGTTTATGGCTGAGTGCCATTCCCTCTTTACACCCTCAAACACTAGTTTGTCCTTCTGTCCCCTATCTCTCTCTACTTCACACCACTTCCTCCTCTCTCTCTATCTATCTCTCTCTCTCCTCAACTCCCTCTCTCTTTCCAACCTCCATAGCCCCCCATCTCTCCCCCTCATCCCTCCACTCTCCCCCTCCTCTCTCCCCTGTCCCCCTCCCCCCTCCTCCCTCCTCCTGCAGTAGAATAGCTGCAGATTCCTAAGCCCTCTCTCAGCCCCAGGGGCTTTCCTGTCATACCCAGCTGAAAAGCTGACTTCCACCTTTGCATGACAAATGTGCCAATTAAAATCAGTGTGAAGAGTCAGGCCTTAGAGCAGCTCCCCTCTCTGAACATACCAGGCCTGAGAGCTGAGAGCTGAACACACCAGGCCTGCAGGCTGAGGAGAGCTGAACACACCAGGCCTGAGAGCTGAGAGCTGAACATACCAGGCCTGAGAGCTGAACACACCAGGCCTGAGAGCTGAGAGCTGAACACACCAGGCCTGAGAGCTGAACACACCAGGCCTGAGAGCTGAACACACCAGGCCTGAGAGCTGAACACACCAGGCCTGAGAGCTGAACACACCAGGCCTGAGAGCTGAACACACCAGGCTGAGAGCTGAACACAGGCCTGCAGCTGAGAGCTGAACACACCAGGCCTGAGAGCTGCCAGTCTGGGTGTGCTGGTGGTGGTGATTCTCAGGGGGCTGGTGATAAACATGCTCATTATTTCAGATACTATAAGTTGTAGACTCATGATATTAGCAACATCATCAATTATATTATTAGAAATGCCTCGCTGGTGAGGTGACGTAGCTACACAGTGCTGGGAACTGCTACTGTAGCATGTGGTTCTGTGGACACCCCAGGACAGGACAGTCCCATCTGAACAAGACTCCCAGGTGTTTGCACCCTCGTCTAGACACGGTGTGATTTATAGGGCGTCTGGCCTGCGAGTGTGTGCCTCGGGCCGTCGGGCGTCTAGCCTGCGAGTGTGTGCCCTGAGCGTCTGGCCTGAGAGGAGTCTAGCCTGCGAGTGTGTGCCCTGAGCGTCTGGCCTGAGAGGAGTCTAGCCTGCGAGTGTGTGCCCTGAGCGTCTAGCCTGCGAGTGTGTGCCCTGAGCGTCTAGCCTGCGAGTGTGTGCCCTGAGCGTCTGGCCTGCGAGTGTGTGCCTCGAGCGTCTAGCCTGCCAGTGTGTGCCTCGAGCGTCTAGCCTGCCAGTGTGTGCCTCGAGCGTCTAGCCTGCCAGTGTGTGCCTCGAGCGTCTAGCCTGCCAGTGTGTGCCCCGAGCGTCTAGCCTGCCAGTGTATGCCTCGAGCGTCTAGCCTGCGAGTGTGTGCCTCGAGCGTCTGGCCTGCGAGTGTGTGCCTCGAGCGTCTGGCCTGCGAGTGTGTGCCTCGGTCGTCTGGCCTGCGAGTGTGTGCCTCGAGCGTCTGGCCTGCGAGTGTGTGCCTCGAGCGTCTAGCCTGCGAGTGTGTGCCTCGAGCGTCTGGCCTGCGAGTGTGTGCCTCGAGCGTCTAGCCTGCCAGTGTGTGCCTCGAGCGTCTAGCCTGCCAGTGTGTGCCTCGGTTGGGGAGAGCAGCATGTGTCAGCTGGGCTGGCTGACCTGTCAGACATCATTAAAGCCCAGCTCTTCTTCTGCCAGCACTGGGGCCCGGCACACGAGGAGACCAGCACACTAGGTCCTAATCAGGAGGAGACTGCCACCCGGTGACAGAGCAGACCACCCTGTCACCCCTCCCAGCCGTCACCAGGGAGACCAGCATATGTCCAGGCATCACGTCCCTCCCCCCGTCACCCTGACAACGCTCCACACCCCAGGGCTGGAGGAAGATATCATCGTTTTAGACTTGGAACAGCTGGATGTAACTGGTGTATTATAATTGGTGTTGATGTTTTTTCTTGGAGTCCAAGACAGTGTTCCTGTTGGGGACCAGGCAGTTCTATCTTAACAGATGTTTCTCTGTGATGTTGTTCCCCACTGATTCAGTGTTGGTCCCAAAGTTTTCTGCAACAATATTTTAGAACACAATATATTTTCACAAAAATATTTAGGCTTCTCTGTTCTCTTTTACTGCTTCTCTTTTTGTGTGAAAGTATCATTGTTTTTTTTATATACAAACTCAAATTCGATTGGAAGTGAAGGGACATTGACCCAAACTCTATTGTCAGCCTAACAACACTGGTGTGGAGAGCAACCCAGCCTGCTCTCGTTCTGAGGGTCGTCCTCATGACCCCCAGCTCCTCTCTCGTTCTGAGGGTCGTCCTCATGACCCCCCAGCTCCTCTCTCGTTCTGAGGGTCGTCCTCATGACCCCCAGCTCCTCTCTCGTTCTGAGGGTCGTCCTCATGACCCCCCAGCTCCTCTCTCGTTCTGAGGGTCGTCCTCATGACCCCCCAGCTCCTCTCCGGCTCCCTGCCTGGCGACAGGTCAGACCTTCCCCCGGTGGTGAGCTAATCATCTGACTAAAGCCCCCGATTTTCCGCTTGCCGTCCCTCGAGCTCTGTGCCATGTCAGGAACGCTGTCTGAGACGTCCATCACAGCCCGGGCAGCTGACGGAGGGAGGCACTGACACATGAAGGACCCGAAGACGAGAGCTTCATCTCTTGTCAAGAGACACAAGTGCTAACCTCCAGCCGAAGCAGTCATCTCAGACAGAGCTTAGATCTTTAACACCAAGCTTGCAGTCTTGTGAGGAGAAGTAAGTCATAACTACATCTCCAGAGACTTCAAGAAAGTAAACAAGTTTGCGTGATGATGATGCCATGTTCCATAGACCGAACTGCTGTATTTCCTGAGAAGTGGAACGTGCTGTGCAGAGCGGTTCTCCTCTGAGACGAGGCCCAGTTCAGCAGATGTGTATTATTGATAGGGGTGGATGATAGCCGTGGGATGGATTGCATAATCTAGAGCAGACTTTAATGGAGACAGGAAACGGATGAGGCTGGTAGATATTGGTGTGTGTGCGTCTGAGGAGACGGCTGGGCACGTGTGCCTGATACAGTATCTGTGTGTGTGTGTGTGTGTGTGTGTGTGTGCGTGTGTGCGTGTGTGTGTGTGTGTGTGCGTGCGTGCGTGTGGGTGTGTGTGGGTGTGTCCTCACAGAACAGAGTTAACGACAGGCTTCAGCCAACACAGAGACAGTAGAGGTAGTAGAGGTAGTAGAGGTAGTAGAGGCAGTAGAGGCAGTAGAGGTAG
The DNA here is from genome assembly GCA_903064625.1 of Mallotus villosus. NCBI lineage: Eukaryota > Metazoa > Chordata > Actinopteri > Osmeriformes > Salangidae > Mallotus > Mallotus villosus. The sequence goes on along the minus strand of CAEFZP010004577.1, from coordinate 30,256 downwards.
AGCCTGCTTTCTCCTTCATTAGGAAGAGAACATGGAGAGGGCAGATTGTTCAGGGCTTCAGTCTTCCGCCTGGTAACCCAGGCAAGAACTTCAAAGCTTCCTGAGCTGTTAGTCACTCGGCCCGTTGGTGATTGGCCGGTGATGTGGCTACAAAGGTTCTAGCAGCGGCTGATTAGGATGTAAACGTTGATTGCTGGCGGTGTTGGGAAGGTCTGTTGACATGGCTCTTCACAGGGTCAAACTGAGATAAACGTAGAGGATAACTCCTGCTGTGAGACAACAGTGTTTGTTTGAAGATTATTAAGATTAGTAAGATTATTTACTTATGAATTTAGAAGAGAACGACGCAATTTATTCCGACAAAAACACAGAAACTGTGAGGTGTGCTTGTGTCCTTTGCAGCAGGATCAGTTCTTATAGACGACAGGATCAGTGGTAGACGACATTGAAAGGAACTTAATTACTATTTATTACACTTCTGTTTGCTATGGATGAACCTTTTAAATATTCTGACACATGTTCCAAGTTCCAGTGTCCTTCAACACCCTGCTTGGTTTTAGTTGTGTTGTTCAGACTCCTGTGTGACAGAGGAATGAAGCTGGCAGATCCTGATGAGGATCTCATTTGATTCTGCTTGTCTGCCTTTAATTGCTTTTCTCTTCAAACCTCCGTGCCAGTTTGTTCATTCTGGCGAAACTTGTACGGACTGGCTGGAGCTTGCTGCTGTTGGTAAATGAACAGGTAGATGGATATCAGAAGATGGATAAATGGGTTCATGAATCATTCGTTTTTTCTCTTCTCTGTTTTACACACACAGTATCCAGACCATAGAGGAACTGCTCTCTCTTTCTGGCTCTTCATCCCTCTTTCCTTTTATCCTCCCTCCCTCCCTCCCTCCCTCCCCCCTCCCTCCCTCCCCTCTTTTTATTCATGCATGTACTCTTCCCCTCCCTCCACCCCCTCTGTGTAGTGTGAAGCGTGTCAGACACCAGGTGTGTGTGGGGGCTGTGAGGGCAGCAGGAGAGGGCGTGAGGCTGGCTGTGAGGCTGCTCGTGAGGGTACTCTCCTGTGATGAGGTCTGGTGGGGCTGTAAGCCAGGCCAGCTCACGCAGGTAGACTCAAGGTCCTGTCTGGTGGCCCGATCCCTCCTAGAGAGGAGGGGGTGAGGAGGAGGGGGGTGATGCATCACGCAGAACCACAGCAGCCCCTACAGGTTGATTTTGGTAGTGAATGTGATGAAATGGAAATGGCATGAACAGGAAAATTGTCTCTACGCTTCATGCATTCTCTTTCTCTCACACACACACACATTCTCTCTCTCTCACACATGCACACACACATTCTCTCTCACACATGCACACACACATTCAAACTCATATACGGTCCCACACAAACACACATCTCCCCCATGAGGCTATCTACACCCTTTCCATGGAAGATGTCACATGTTTGTTTGACAGTGCTGTGTGGACCAGACTTGGTCTCAGTGGAAGTCTGGGTTTGTTTCAGAGCTGTTGTGTCGAGCCATCTGGCCCCGGGACACGGCATGTGCTCCGTCTGCAGAGGAGGCCGAGTGATCACATCCTCCCACTCCCGTTCACCTCCTGCCCACAGTCACACTCATTCTCTCTCCATCCCCCTGCTCAGTGTCTCTCTCCCTCACTCCCGTTCTCTATCTCTCTCTCTCCCACAACGCGTCTCTTATCCCTCACACTTTCTCCTTCCCCCCAATCTGTCCCTCCCTCCCCCTGTCTTATGGAGGGGTAGTACCGGGAGACAGGGAGGATCAAGCCTCTTCTTTAAGCCTCGTATCTGTGCGCCTCCCCCTGAGATACGGAGGTTTTAAATCCCGGCTTCTCCTGGGAGAAGAGGGAAACACACAGAGCCGTCCAGACTGCAGGTGTGTGGGAGGAGGTAAATGGAGGAGGGTTTCACCGAGGACCAGGCACTGTTGAAGACACCCGCTGGGTCCTGTTGGCCTGCTTTCCCTGGGTTGCATCACGCCTGGCATAAAAGCAGCTCCCTCAGTCCCTGGCTCTCAGAAGCCTGAGCCCTGCAGAGAGATGGTAGAGACACTAACACCCTACAGTAAGCCACCCAGCCTTCTCTGTCAGTCACCCTCCCTCACCCTCCCTCACCCCCCCTCACCCTCCCTCACCCTCCCTCACCCTCCCTTTCTTGTCCTCTCTCTTCCCTGGGAGGGGATGTCTTTGTCTGTGTGTTCATCTTCTCTTATCTTCCTTTTTCCCCTCAGTCTCCCACCTCTCCTTTCTTTGACTTGCCGTGACATCAGCTCTGCTTCTCCTTCGCTAACCCTCCTCCTCTTCTCTCTGCTGTCCCTCTCCTCCCTCAGACAACCCTCCTCCTCTTCTCTCTGCTGTCCCTCTCCTCCCTCAGACAACCTTCCTCCTCTTCTCTCTGCTGTCCCTCTCCTCCCTCAGACAACCCTCCTCCTCTTCTCTCTGCTGTCCCTCTCCTCCCTCAGACAACCCTCCTCCGTCTTCTAGCTCCCCTCTCTTGCCCCCCTTTCTCTCCTCCCTCTCTCCCTCTCCGTTCTGTAGCCAGCCCTCCTTGCCTGCATCCTCCCTACTCAGCCAGTTCAAAATGGTGGCCGCTCTGCGACGCTCCAGAATCGATGGCACGGTTATTTCTGTTCTGCTTCTGGCAGTAGGGGTGTGTGTGTGTGTGTGTGTGTGTGTGTGTGTGTGTGGATTTGTAGATGTGTGTTGACGGTGTGTGTAGGAGAGAGTGGGTATTGTACGCATGCACATTTGTCTGTGTGCACGTTTGTGTTTGTTTGTGTAAGCGTGTGTGCGCGCGCGCGTGTGTGTAAGGGTGTGTGTGTGTGTGTGTGTGTAAGCGAAGACATTGTTCCTCCTGGAGTGTGAATAGATATGTTTCTGCTACCAAAATGACTAAATGTACAGAACAGATTGTGGATCCTTCAGGTGTGTTTCTAATGTAGAACCCATGTCCACAATCAGGACCACTGACCCAATGACAGGCTGTGTTTAGTTTGCCGTGGACCCTGATCTCAAGAATGGAGACAGCATTGTTCCATCTGCATCAGTCAGTGCCGTTAGACGCACAGGCCAGCGTGGGACAACACAGCTACTGAACATCCTGTTCTGCTTATGTTCAGTCTGTGCATTTGTGAAGACTTGCACTCAACACCCACGTGAATGAATATAAACCTCTCTAGCACCTTCTGTTCTCTGTTGAGGATTATATGAAGTCATTAAGAGACAGAGTGGATAACCACTGAAATGTTTCAACCTCTAAACATTATAACTGGATGGGCAGTAATCATGGAATCCATGTGAACAAATTCAGCAAATGTAAAATAAACATGTGCTTTCCTATAATTGAAATTTGAATTAATATGAATTAATATCTATTTCATGAATTAACTGAAATTTACCAAGACAGACCTAAACCTTGGCTTCTACTCTTGATATAAAACATTCTTAGATGTAAATTCCTATGAATCCTACGATGTGAGACTTTAATGTCAAGGCTGCGTTGAAGACAGTAGCTTGGTGTGGAGATAATAACAGTTGCTCCTCTTCTCTCCTCCGCAGTGCAACAACGAGTACGTCCCCGTGTGCGGCTCCAACAACCAGAACTACCAGAACGAGTGCTTCCTCCGCAGGGACGCCTGCAAGCAGCAGGCTGAAGTCCTGCTGCAGTCTGAGGGCAGCTGTCCTGTCGGTGCGTACGCTACATGCTAATATGCCACATGCTAATACACCACATGCTAATATACTACATGCTAATATACTACATGCTAATATACTACATGCTAATACACCACATGCTAATATGCCACATGCTAATATACTACATGCTAATATGCCACATGCTAATATACTACATGCTAATATACTACATGCTAATATGCTACATGCTAATATGCCACATGCTAATATACTACATGCTAATATACTAGATGCTAATATACTACATGCTAATACGCTACATGCGAATTCGCCACATTCTAAAACTGCACATGCGAATACTAAGGGGACGATTCTAGGATCAGACCTTTAGGGGTGCTCAGCCCCCAATGAGAATGTGACATGAATACAGTTTAACATGTGTTAACATGAATACAGTTTAACATGTGTTAACATGAATACAGTTTAACATGTGTTAACAGTGTGTTTTCTCTCCCTCACAGACGCTGGCTCCGGATCAGGAGATGACGGTAAGAAAGTTCTGGTCTCTCCTTCTCTCTGCTCTCTCTCTCCTTCTCTCTCCTCTCTCCTTCTCTCTCCTCTCTCCTTCTCTCTCCTCTCTCCTTCTCTCTCATTCTCTCTGCTCTCTCTCTCCTTCTCTCTCCTCTCTCTCTCCTTCTCTCTCCTCTCTCCTTCTCTCTGCTCTCTTTCTCCTCTCCTCTCTCCTCTCTCTGCTCTCTCTCTCCTCTCCTCTCTCCTTCTCTCTGCCTCTCTCTCTCCTTCTCTCTGCTCTCTCTCTCTCCTTCTCTCTCCTCTCCTCTCTCCTTCTCTCTCCTCTTCTCTCTCCTTCTCTCTCCTCTCCTCTCTCCTTCTCTCTCCTCTTCTCTCTCCTCTCCTCTCTCCTTCTCTCTCTCTCTCTCTCTCCTTCTCTCTGCTTGTTGTTCTTTTCCGTCTCTCTCCTGTCTGTTCCTTTACAGCCTGGTACACTTCTGTCTTCTTGAGGAGGCGGTAGCAGCAGGGGGCTGTGTGTTTCGCGTCACACGCCTGTTCCCCGTGCACACGTCACCCTACACACATTTGTTGACGCAGTGAGACTGTGAACGTGTGTTTGCTAGTAGCTCATACACGCCAGGCCTGCTGCCAACCTCAGTTTTCTGTCCAATCCTGACATTCTCTTCACACACACACACGCATACACACGTCTTTCCCTCCTGCGATGACTCATTCGCAAAAACACCATCCTGACCATACTGCTGTGCCGGGGGTGTTCCCCATGCAGTGTGTTCCCCATGCAGTGTGTTCCCCATGCAGTGTGTTCCCATGCAGTGTGTTCCCCATGCAGTGTGTTCCCCATGCAGTGTGTTCCCCATGCAGTGTGTTCCCCATGCAGTTTCTTCATTAACTCATGTGAAGAATATGTAGCGTCCCAGAGACAGAGAGTAAACAGATCCAACAGGCCCGCCGCGACACTCGCACTCACAGACGGAAATGAAGAGGCCTGGAGGTCAGCCGGGGACCCAGAGGAGATGAGGGAGACAGATTAGGAGACAAGGGGAAGCAGGAGGCACGGAGCCGTCACGAGGCTGGGGCGATGGAGAAGGATGGGGGGCGACCGGGACAAGGAGGAGGGATCGCTGTGGAGAGATGGATGGATAGCAGGAATGAAGGGGAGAGCCCAGGGAGGGGGGAGATTGAGTTTTATGAGTGTCAGAGAAGGTTAAAGATGAGAAGTATAAAAGGCTGGGTTAGGGTAGCATAGAGCCACTTGCCAAGGAACAGTCCTCAATAAAAATCAAATGTCTTTTAATGGCCTACGATAAATCCAGCAGAGCCTGTTTATTGAGGCCTGGTCGGTTCAGATGCTCAGAGATCAGATCAGAGATTTGGGGGTGATGTGTGGTGTGTCTGTCTGAGCGGATGGAAGAGAGTGTGTGTGTGTGTTATCTGATTTTGCTCAAGCCAGCTGTGGATAGAGATGCCTTGTGGCCATGTGGTTCCCATGGATCCAGGTACAGCCACAGACAGACAGGGTCATTTGGTGACTCGGTCGCAGTGTTGAAGTGTTCCCAGCAGAGACCTTCAGGCTGTCCCAAGACAGACACAGTTTAACATCCTGAACAACACCAGTCTAGACCTGAGAGGCTGTATGTGTGTGTGTGTGTGTTTGTGTGTGTGTGTGTTTGTGTGTGTTTGTATGCGCGTGTGCTCATTAAGGGATAAACACACTATACTTAAGTTAATTAAAATACCATAACTCAAGTGAGGTAATTAATCAAATAATCATTGTGAAGTTATGTCGATATGGATTTTTGCCTTCAGTTCATTAATTTCAATTAGGTGTAAGACTCCAGAGCCGGCAAATTATGAATTTAATTTCAAACGATCCGTTCTTTTCAATATACAGACACATGCCACAGGAAGTGGGAAGGTGGGATACTCCTTACGTACTTTCATACTGTAGGTTGTCACACTTTGAAACATATGAAATAAATATAGATTTAACTAAAAGGTTTAGGCAAGTCTGAGCAACTTATGATATACAGTGACTAAAATGATATAGTATCCAGTGATATATTATACAGTGATATAGTATCCAGTGATATAGTATCCAGTGATATATTATACAGTGATATAGTATACAGTGATATAGTATTCAGTGATATAATATACAGTGATATAGTATACAGTGATATAAACAGTGATATTAACAGTGATATGTAGTTATATAGTATACAGTGATATAGTATTCAGTGATATGTGTATGTGTGGCTCTGGCAGCAGTTGTGGGTCGACCAGGGTTGAGCTCCCTTAGGATCTGGACCTCTTTAAGGAGCACCAGGCCTGACCTGTGGTTCCCACGGTGATGAGACTGACCTGTGGTTCCCATGGTGATGAGACCTGCTGTTCCCTCTCTGATAGGGTCACACTGCCGGCACCATCACCATGGTAACAGAGTTAGAGGTTTAGGAAAGTGAACAAATCTAATCATGCCACCACTGCAGCAGAGATAAGGCTTGACGCTAGTGTGTGTGTGTGTGTGTGTGTGTGTGTGTGTGTGTGTGTTAGTGTGTGTGTTAGAGAGAGAGAGAGAGGTAGAGAAATATGGCAAGTTTCCCAGAATGACCAAAAGGGATGTATAGAAATCCCTTCACTGCAAAGTAGCATTACAGCCTCCCTCCTAAATCAGCCTCACATGGTTCTTCTTCTACTGGCTGTACTGAGTATGGCCTGCTCACACACCTGGAACTATCCTCTCACAGTGAGATCTACTGGCTGTACTGAGTATGGCCTGCTCACACACCTGGAACTATCCTCTCACAGTGAGATCTACTGGCTGTACTGAGTATGGCCTGCTCACATACCTGGAACTATCCTCTCACAGTGAGATCTACTGGCTGTACTGTGTATGGCCTGCTCACACACCTGGAACTATCCTCTCACAGTGAGATCTACTGGCTGTACTGAGTATGGCCTGCTCACATACCTGGAACTATCCTCTCACAGTGAGATCTACTGGCTGTACTGAGTATGGCCTGCTCACATACCTGGAACTATCCTCTCACAGTGAGATCTACTGGCTGTACTGAGTATGGCCTGCTCACACACCTGGAACTATCCTCTCACAGTGAGATCTACTGGCTGTACTGAGTATGGCCTGCTCACACACCTGGAACTATCCTCTAGTAGATGAGACCAGGCTGTCTCCACCGTGAGCCATACTCACCATGTACCCACATTATATCTCACTGTCACCTCAAATGACAGTGGATCCTCCTGGATTCTAAAGATAGATATTTGGAGCACTATCTGGTGTTCCTCTGCTGCCTTCCTTCCCCTCGGAAGACCCTGTCTCTCAGGGTGGAGGCTGTGTAGAGGGACACTAGCATGGTCCTCAGACCCTGTCCCTCAGGGTGGAGGCTGTGTAGAGGGACACTAGCATGGTCCTCAGACCCTGTCCCTCAGGGTGGAGGCTGTGTAGAGGGACACTAGCATGGTCCTCAGATCCTGTCCCTCAGGGTGGAGGCTGTGTAGAGGGACACTAGCATGGTCCTCAGACCCTGTCCCTCAGGGTGGAGGCTGTGTAGAGGGACACTAGCATGGTCCTCAGATCCTGTCCCTCAGGGTGGAGGCTGTGTAGAGGGACACTAGCATGGTCCTCAGACCCTGTCCCTCAGGGTGGAGGCTGTGTAGAGGGACACTAGCATGGTCCTCAGACCCTGTCCCTCAGGGTGGAGGCTGTGTAGAGGGACACTAGCATGGTCCTCAGACCCTGTCCCTCAGGGTGGAGGCTGTGTAGAGGGACACTAGCATGGTCCTCAGATCCTGCTGTCTGTCTCCCCCTGTCCTCTGCTGTCCTCTGCTGCTCTCTCACCCTCCCTCACTCCACCCAGCTGGACCGCTGGAGTCCTTCACACTGCTCTGCCTCTGATGAAACGTAAATCTCTGGCCTCCACTGTGTTTTTATTTGTGTGTGTGGAAGTGAGTTCTGCTGTGTGACATGGAGGGAGGGGTAGCTGGGTTTCACTGTCCTCACCTTCTTTACGCCCCCCCTCCCCCTCCCTCCTCTCTAGCCCTGGTGGAGATGGAGGAGGAGATGAAGCCAGCGCCGGAATGGTAGAAGGGATTAGTGTGTGTGTGTGTGTGTGTGTGTGTGTGTGTGTGTGTGCGTGTGTGTGTTTGTGAAGCGGTGTGTTACCTGTGTGAGGAGGAAGACAGATGAAGATGGAATAGAGGCTTTCAGCATTATGACTTCAAACACCTCCTACCTTATGTGATGTTGTCATAATGATCTAGTTAGGCAGCCCACTGTAATACATTTATAGACTTGGACACAGTTCATATGATAATGCTATTCATTATCAAACGTTAAAAAATGACATTATGCTTTCAGACCTTTGGTTTCAGTGCCAGATGGATGTTTCTGTCATGAGAAACTGTAACTAGGCTGAGCATCTCTCAGCCAGGTTGATCCAGAGGAATGTTGTTTAAATCTTTCATGTTCTGCAGATTACAACCGACTGGTGACCTTTCCTACATGAGCTCCTGTGTAGCTTCTATCTCCACAGCTCTATCAGGAATGCAACATGAGCTCCTGTGTAGCTTCTATCTCCACAGCTCTATCAGGAATGCAACATGCGTCTATGTGGTCCCTTTGGACACCATCTCCATTATCTGTAATGCATTTTGCAAATACAGCAAGATCTTTTTAGTGTTTTCCACTGAATTTTCAAGCTGTAAGGGTCCTTAAGTAACCATGGCGACTGGTCACTAGAGGCCGTGTGCGTTTCTGCATCCTCACGAACCCTCAGCCCATGCAGAACCCTCCAGCAGAACCCTCAGCCCATGCAGAACCCTCCAGCTGAACCCTCAGCCCATGCAGAACCCTCAGCACATGCAGAACCCTCCAGCAGAACCCTCAGCACATGCAGAACCCTCAGCACATGCATAACCCTCCAGCAGAACCCTCAGCACATGCAGAACCCTCCAGCTGAACCCTCAGCACATGCAGAACCCTCCAGCTGAACCCTCAGCACATGCAGAACCCTCCAGCTATCAGGACATCTGCTGCTGCTTGTTCGGTCACAACATCAGGACTTCAACGTCTTTCTGGTGTCTCTAGTGGTTGCCATGGTGTCCCAGTAGTTCACCAGGGCGCCTGGGTGACCCTAACCCAGGACACCATCACAGTACCAGACTTGTTGTGGTCATCACTTATACAACTAGGCTATGTTAGCATGGAATTGTTTGGAGCTTTGTTCCTTTGTAATGACAAAATGTAATGACATTACAATAATAATAACTTGTCATTTCTATGTTCCTTTTGAAAATATGCACAGACTATCTCATGCTGTGTTTTACAATGTTTTGCCTTCCCATGGCAAATACTGTTACAAGCGGAAGGCCACAAGCGGAAGAACAAATCACAATCCAGTGCAGTTTATCACCAGAGTGTGAAAGTGTGACACCAGAGCCTGTTTAGTTTATCACCAGAGTATAAAAGCGTGACACTGTGTAGTGAAGCAGGCACTTGAGGATCAGATGGTGTTTACTGTACAGACGACACAACCACAGCTAGCGACAAAACCCACCGGAGGTCAGCCAACAGAAGCGTTTTCTATGTAATCTCGCTCCATGACTCATCCTTTCCCCAATCCCGTCTCCCCCGGCCTGCTCCCCCGGCCCGCTCCCTGCCTTTCATCCAGAGCGTCAGACATTGGCTCGTGTGTGTTCTCTGGAGAGCTTCTCGTTAGGGGCTGCGTAGTGCGTTCGCACATATCTGAGGGCTGTTTATTTCGTGGTTTCGTGGCAATCTCTAGGCGAGTGTTCCCTGAGGGCTGGGGGCCTAGCAGACTCAGAGCTGGGTCCCACCGCGCAGGGAAGCGTGTTGTTAGGTGTTTGTTTACTTTTGAAAATGAGGCGTTAAGGGATGAAGAGCTAGGGAGGGTAAAATGTGTTTATTTTTTAAATGAGCTTTGCTGGAGTGATGGGAAGTGTGCTCGTATGAAAACATGTTTATTTGCATGACAAAGAGAAAGCTGAGGAGAGGATCTAGCTGCTCTTGACTTGTGTACGTGTTGGTCTGGGGATGAAGAACGACTTTGAATCAAGTTGAGCTTCCTGAGCTTCACTTTTTTCTGCCAACTTTTTTTTCTCAAAACATTGTTTTCGAAAATGTTTTCAACCTTTCTAAAAAAAGGTTGTCAAGTATTTTTTCAAGCTTTCGAAACATTTTCTTTCTAACCTTTTTTGGGAAAATGGATGAAGGATTGGAATAAACAGAAAAAAAAATTGATCAGAGTTTGGTTTGAGATTAATGCGAAGTATTGAAAATACTAAACTAACATACAGTAATGATCTTCAGATCTGAGGTCAACCAAGTTCACACTGCAAGGAGCTCTTTCCCATAGTGTGCTCCTCCATGTTGTTAGCTGTGACATGGCTGTGTCATGGCTGTGTCATGGCTGTGTCATGGCTGTGTCATGGCTGTGTCATGGCTGTGTCATGGCTGTGTCATGGCTGTGTCATGGCTGTGTCATGGCTGTGACATGGCTGTGACATGGCTGTGACATGGCTGTGTCATGGCTGTGTCATGGTTGTGTCATGGCTGTGTCATGGTTGTGTCATGGCTGTGTCATGGTTGTGTCATGGCTGTGTCATGGCTGTGACATGGCTGTGACATGGCTGTGTCATGGCTGTGTCATGGTTGTGTCATGGCTGTGTCATGGCTGTGTCATGGCTGTGTCATGGCTGTCTCATGGCTGTGTCATGGTTGTGTCATGGCTGTGTCATGGCTGTGTCATGGCTGTGACATGGCTGTGACATGGCTGTGACATGGCTGTGTCATGGCTGTGTCATGGCTGTGTCATGGCTGTGTCATGGCTGTGACATGGCTGTGTCATGGCTGTGTCATGGCTGTGTCATGGCTGTGACATGGCTGTGTCATGGCTGTGTCATGGCTGTGTCATGGCTGTGTCATGGCTGTGACATGGCTGTGACATGGCTGTGTCATGGCTGTGTCATGGCTGTGTCATGGCTGTGTCATGGCTGTGTCATGGCTGTGTCATGGCTGTGACATGGCTGTGACATGGCTGTGTCATGGCTGTGTCATGGTTGTGTCATGGCTGTGTCATGGCTGTGTCATGGCTGTGTCATGGCTGTGTCATGGCTGTGTCATGGCTGTGTCATGGCTGTGTCATGGCTGTGTCATGGCTGTGACATGGCTGTGTCATGGCTGTGTCATGGCTGTGTCATGGCTGTGTCATGGCTGTGTCATGGCTGTGTCATGGTTGTGTCATGGCTGTGTCATGGCTGTGTCATGGCTGTGTCATGGCTGTGTCATGGCTGTGTCATGGCTGTGTTTCCTGTTGAGCAGCTCTCTGTGTGGCTGGATCCAGGTCAGATTTACCTGCACCTGAGAGAAAAAGGAAACATTTGAAACAGATCGAGATAGAACAGGTTGCATATCAATCAATAACAATATAATATAATTATATATATATAATAAGCCGATGATTGGACATTTTCTCCAGCTTTATTTAGTTTGTGGTGTACTAATGGAAGATATCCAGCTGCAGCCGCCTGCAGCCAGAGAGCAGAGAGGAGAGAGGAGAGAGCAGAGAGCAGAGAGCAGAGAGCAGAGAGCAGAGAGCAGAGAGCAGAGAGCAGAGAGCAGAGAGCAGAGAGCAGAGAGCAGAGAGCAGAGAGCAGAGAGCAGAGAGCAGAGAGCAGAGAGCAGAGAGCAGAGAGCAGAGAGCAGAGAGCAGAGAGCAGAGAGCAGAGAGCAGAGAGCAGAGAGCAGAGAGCAGAGAGCAGAGAGGAGAGAGGAGAGAGCAGAGAGCAGAGAGCAGAGAGCAGAGAGCAGAGAGCAGAGAGCAGAGAGCAGAGAGCAGAGAGCAGAGAGCAGAGAGCAGAGAGCAGAGAGCAGAGAGCAGAGAGCAGAGAGCAGAGAGCAGAGAGCAGAGAGCAGAGAGCAGAGAGCAGAGAGCAGAGAGCAGAGAGCAGAGAGCAGAGAGCAGAGAGCAGAGAGCAGAGAGCAGAGAGCAGAGAGCAGAGAGCAGAGAGCAGAGAGCAGAGAGCAGAGAGCAGAGAGCAGAGAGCAGAGAGCAGAGAGCAGAGAGCAGAGAGCAGAGAGCAGAGAGCAGAGAGCAGAGAGCAGAGAGCAGAGAGCAGAGAGCAGAGAGCAGAGAGCAGAGAGCAGAGAGCAGAGAGCAGAGAGCAGAGAGCAGAGAGCAGAGAGCAGAGAGCAGAGAGCAGAGAGCAGAGAGCAGAGAGCAGAGAGGAGAGAGGAGAGAGCAGAGTCTAATCCTCTCAAAGCACAAACACCAAGTTTGAAGCCTTAATTCCTCCTCTAATTCTCCTCCTTTTAATCTACTCCTGGAGCCTGACCCTGCTTGTCATGGTTCCTCTCCTGCTCCGGAGCAGGTACCTGTCGCTGGGAACACCACACCAGGGGATCCTGGATCTGATTGAAAGTAAAGAGTAATTACATGTGTTGAACCTAATTGACATGATTAACATGAACGTAACAGACAGGGCAGCACTGCCAACATTAACAGAAGACTACGCACAAAGTTCTGCTGGTGTTTTTAGTATTGTTGTAGTAGTTTGAGTATTTACAGGAAGAAAATATTTGAATCAAACTATCTAATCAAGGTCATTCTGGACAAAAACATGTTTGTGACATGAGCAGCTTCAGCTAAGTGGAGCCAAGAGCCACACTGGCAGGATCCTCTGGGTTGGACCTGATGAAGGTGTGAGAAACACTGCATAGTAACACTTCTGGGATGTCCCTGTATGATTCTGGGATGTCCCTGGATGATTCTTATGGTTTATGGTTCCCCTGCAGACTATCACCTGCCTGTGGGATATTTGTACATTGTCATATTTCATTGTTTCTGCCCATGAAACAGCTTAATAGTGTCATTATTTATCTCACGGTCCATTGTAATTCTTGAGCGTTGTGTCCTTTGTCATGTTGTCATCCTTGTCATTGCTTCTCCGTTTGCCCTTGGCTCGCGGTAGAGAACTTGGATGCCGCTTTTTTTTGTTAGACTTTGTGACAAATGACTTCACAGAAAAAGTGATACACTGCGAAGACAAAAAAACAAAACATGGATGGAAAAATGTAATCTTGGCCTGGGTCAGAAGCGTCATCTCTCATCTTCTCAATATCAGTGTCCATGATGTCTGCTGGCTCGTGTTCCTGGGTAGATCTCGTGTCATGTCCGCTGCCCAGGTCACTGGGCTGTTGTGATTGATTGTTTTAATAGTTTAATTGTCAGTGTAGTCGTCTCATAATGTGTTCCTGCTGTGGAGACAGAGAGCTGTTGAATGGAGGTGTAGTTCTTCTCCCTTTGTGCCTGTGATGACACTCACTATCGCTTCCCCTATCATGTGACAGTATCACGTCTCATTACAGGAAATATAACCTCACACCGTTTTCAATCACACCTGTCAGTGGCAAGGCAAACTACATGTTTTACCAACTTACGTTCCTCCTTACATTTAGTCGTACATTTCGTACATTTAGCAGACGCTGTTATCCAGAGCGACTTACAGTATAGCCTAGCGCTGTGTGTGCATGGTGTATAGCCTAGCGCTGTGTGTGCATGATGTATAGCCTAGCGCTGTGTGTGGTGTATAGCCTAGCGCTGTGTGTGGTGTATAGCCTCGCGCTGTGTGTGGTGTATAGCCTAGCTGTATCTGCATCTTCTAGCTCCTGGGGGCTTCTCTCCAAGGCTTTGTCTCAGTGACCACACATCAGCTCCCCAATACACCCTAACCCAATACATCTCTCTGCCTGGGTGTGCAGTCCCCTGGGTCTTCTGTGTGTGTGCGTGTGTGTGTGTATCCAAGGTCGCTCTCGTCCTGCTGTTTTCTAGAGCAGTGTTGGCTTCATTCATCATCCCTGTGATGCTGCTCCTACAACGCTCTGAATCTCTCCCTCTCTTTTCCTCTCTTTCTCTCTTTTCCTCTACCTGTCTCTCTCTTTCTCTCTCTCTTTCTCTTTCTCCTTCCCTCTCCTTTTCTCTGATTCTTTCTTTCACAAGGACTTGTTCTCTCTCTCTTTATCTGTCTCCATCCATCCTTCCTCCCCTAATGACCCCAGCCACCTCTGTTCCAGGGTGTCTGGGTAGAGTGTGGCTGGCTGACTGTGCTGTCCTGTTCCAGGGTGTGTGGGGAGAGAGTGGCTGGGTGACTGTGCTGTCCTGTTCCAGGGTGTGTGGGGAGCAGAAAGCAGTCTAATCGTTCCAGTACCTCCCCTTGTTTCCGGGTTCCAGGAGTCAGGCGAGGGAAGCATTGTGTTGCTGCGACCTAAGATCAGACCTGAGACCTGAGACAGTCTCTGTGTGGAGATCAGACCTGAGACAGTCTCTGTAGGAGATCAGACCTGAGACAGTCTCTGTGTGGAGATCAGACCTGAGACAGTCTCTGTAGGAGATCAGACCTGAGACAGTCTCTGTGTGGAGATCAGACCTGAGACAGTCTCTGTAGGAGATCAGACCTGAGACAGTCTCTGTAGGAGATCAGACCTGAGACAGTCTCTGTGTGGAGATCAGACCTGAGACAGTCTCTGTAGGAGATCAGACCTGAGACAGTCTCTGTAGAGGATCAGACCTGAGACAGTCTCTGTAGGAGATCAGACCTGAGACAGTCTCTGTAGGAGATCAGACCTGAGACAGTCTCTGTAGAGGATCAGACCTGAGACAGTCTCTGTGTGGAGATCAGACCTGAGACAGTCTCTGTAGGAGATCAGACCTGAGACAGTCTCTGTAGGAGATCAGACCTGAGACAGTCTCTGTAGGAGATCAGACCTGAGACAGTCTCTGTGTGGAGATCAGACCTGAGACAGTCTCTGTAGGAGATCAGACCTGAGACAGTCTCTGTAGGAGATCAGACCTGAGACAGTCTCTGTAGGAGATCAGACCTGAGACAGTCTCTGTAGGAGATCAGACCTGAGACAGTCTCTGTGTGGAGATCAGACCTGAGACAGTCTCTGTAGGAGATCAGACCTGAGACAGTCTCTGTAGAGGATCAGACCTGAGACAGTCTCTGTAGGAGATCAGACCTGAGACAGTCTCTGTAGGGAGATCAGACCTGAGACAGTCTCTGTAGAGGATCAGACCTGAGACAGTCTCTGTGTGGAGATCAGACCTGAGACAGTCTCTGTAGGGAGATCAGACCTGAGACAGTCTCTGTGTGGAGATCAGACCTGAGACAGTCTCTGTAGAGATCAGACCTGAGACAGTCTCTGTAGGAGATCAGACCTGAGACAGTCTCTGTGTGGAGATCAGACCTGAGACAGTCTCTGTAGGAGATCAGACCTGAGACAGTCTCTGTAGGAGATCAGACCTGAGACAGTCTCTGTAGTGGAGATCAGACCTGAGACAGTCTCTGTAGAGATCAGACCTGAGACAGTCTCTGTAGGAGATCAGACCTGAGACAGTCTCTGTAGGAGATCAGACCTGAGACAGTCTCTGTAGAGGATCAGACCTGAGACAGTCTCTGTGTGGAGATCAGACCTGAGACAGTCTCTGTAGAGGATCAGACCTGAGACAGTCTCTGTAGGAGATCAGACCTGAGACAGTCTCTGTAGGGAGATCAGACCTGAGACAGTCTCTGTAGTGGAGATCAGACCTGAGACAGTCTCTGTAGGAGATCAGACCTGAGACAGTCTCTGTAGGAGATCAGACCTGAGACAGTCTCTGTGTGGAGATCAGACCTGAGACAGTCTCTGTAGTGGAGATCAGACCTGAGACAGTCTCTGTAGGAGATCAGACCTGAGACAGTCTCTGTAGTGGAGATCAGACCTGAGACAGTCTCTGTAGGGATCAGACCTGAGACAGTCTCTGTGTGGAGATCAGACCTGAGACAGTCTCTGTAGTGGAGATCAGACCTGAGACAGTCTCTGTAGGAGATCAGACCTGAGACAGTCTCTGTAGTGGAGATCAGACCTGAGACAGTCTCTGTAGGAGATCAGACCTGAGACAGTCTCTGTAGAGGATCAGACCTGAGACAGTCTCTGTGTGGAGATCAGACCTGAGACAGTCTCTGTAGAGGATCAGACCTGAGACAGTCTCTGTAGGAGATCAGACCTGAGACAGTCTCTGTAGGGGATCAGACCTGAGACAGTCTCTGTGGAGATCAGACCTGAGACAGTCTCTGTAGGGAGATCAGACCTGAGACAGTCTCTGTAGGAGATCAGACCTGAGACAGTCTCTGTGTGGAGATCAGACCTGAGACAGTCTCTGTAGGGAGATCAGACCTGAGACAGTCTCTGTAGGAGATCAGACCTGAGACAGTCTCTGTAGTGGAGATCAGACCTGAGACAGTCTCTGTAGAGATCAGACCTGAGACAGTCTCTGTAGGGAGATCAGACCTGAGACAGTCTCTGTAGAGGATCAGACCTGAGACAGTCTCTGTGTGGAGATCAGACCTGAGACAGTCTCTGTGTGGAGATCAGACCTGAGACAGTCTCTGTAGGGAGATCAGACCTGAGACAGTCTCTGTAGGAGATCAGACCTGAGACAGTCTCTGTAGGAGATCAGACCTGAGACAGTCTCTGTAGTGGAGATCAGACCTGAGACAGTCTCTGTAGGAGATCAGACCTGAGACAGTCTCTGTAGAGGATCAGACCTGAGACAGTCTCTGTAGGAGATCAGACCTGAGACAGTCTCTGTGTGGAGATCAGACCTGAGACAGTCTCTGTAGGAGATCAGACCTGAGACAGTCTCTGTAGGAGATCAGACCTGAGACAGTCTCTGTAGGGATCAGACCTGAGACAGTCTCTGTAGGAGATCAGACCTGAGACAGTCTCTGTGTGGAGATCAGACCTGAGACAGTCTCTGTAGGAGATCAGACCTGAGACAGTCTCTGTAGGAGATCAGACCTGAGACAGTCTCTGTAGTGGAGATCAGACCCTGAGACAGTCTCTGTAGGAGATCAGACCTGAGACAGTCTCTGTAGTGGAGATCAGACCTGAGACAGTCTCTGTGTGGAGATCAGACCTGAGACAGTCTCTGTAGTGGAGATCAGACCTGAGACAGTCTCTGTAGGAGATCAGACCTGAGACAGTCTCTGTAGTGGAGATCAGACCTGAGACAGTCTCTGTGTGGAGATCAGACCTGAGACAGTCTCTGTAGGAGATCAGACCTGAGACAGTCTCTGTAGTGGAGATCAGACCTGAGACAGTCTCTGTAGAGGATCAGACATGAGACAGTCTCTGTGTGGAGATCAGACCTGAGACAGTCTCTGTAGAGGATCAGACCTGAGACAGTCTCTGTGTGGAGATCAGACCTGAGACAGTCTCTGTAGGAGATCAGACCTGAGACAGTCTCTGTAGGGGCTCAGATCTGAGCACTGCAAGCCCTGCGCTGCTCTGTAATTGGCCTGCTTTTCCCAGTTGACAACTGGGTATGTCAGTTATATGTGCTCTGTATGTGAGCTAGGAGGCAGGAGCTATATCATGCTTGAATGCCCTGCGAGTGTGTGTGTTGGGTCTGCACGTGTGTGTGTGTGCTCCCAGAGTGTGTGTGTTGGGTCTGCACATGTGTGTGTGTGCTCCCAGAGTGTGTGTGAAGGCAGGAGTCTGCCCGCCTGAGAGAGTGTGTGAAGTGGACCGTTTGACAGAGTACAGAGGCTGGGGAGCAGTTGAGGCTCTCTAGGAAAGCTGCAAAAGTTTCTCAGAAGAGGAAACAGTTGACAGTTGGAAATGAGAGAAATCACATTTGTGTCAGCAGTGTTTGAGGTGAATTTGCTAATTCAATCAGTAGCGCTGCCATTGTTGACATCACATCAACACAAACCTGGGATATAAAAGAAACAACATAATTGAACTGTCAACTAGTCCATGGCTCTCTCATTTGAACTTTCCATTCCTCACACTGCTGCTCATTATTTCCTTGTAGTTTCAAAGGAAAATTACTTG
Source organism: Mallotus villosus (assembly GCA_903064625.1). Taxonomy (NCBI): domain Eukaryota; kingdom Metazoa; phylum Chordata; class Actinopteri; order Osmeriformes; family Salangidae; genus Mallotus; species Mallotus villosus. The sequence goes on along the minus strand of CAEFZP010004577.1, from coordinate 12,151 downwards.
ATTTTGGGAGTCTGCTTTCTATGTACATAAATGCTTTGCATATTAGGACTCAGTTGAAAAGCTGTGCTAGATTGGAAATTGGAAAGCTCAGTGGCTCTAGATTGGAAAACGTTATTGTAGAGTTCTGAATAGAGGATTACCGTTGTATTCAGTGGTAGAAACATTCATTGTTTAGCATTGATTGAGCCTGGAAAGGTAGTCTGCTAAATGCTCTTCTGTGTTTGGTAATAGGTTGGAAGGGGATGTATTAAGTCATGTAATGAGTTCTCCTCTACTACAGCCCCAGAGATAAGACTCTAACCAGACCAAACTAAACCACAACAAACAAGCAAACAGCAGCAGGCAGAAGGAGGTCCACATGGCAGAGCTCCAGAGACCAGCAGCACCGTGAGCACGCCACAAGGAGCAAGACTAATGACCCTCACAGTCAGGTCAGGAAGAAGAGGGTCAAGTAGGCACTAAACCAGGACAGAAGCAGGGTCCTGTCTCTCCACATGGTGTTTCATATTCATCCTCCAGATCCCAGGAGACCCTGACAGCAGGAGGGTGAGAGATGGGGCACGGGGGAGCACAGCTCCACGCCTGGCTGGGGAGGAGAAAGGATGTGACACGGGGAGACATACCTCTTCCTGTTCCTTCGTCTGCTCCTCGTGGGCCCCAGATTTAAAAATAGTCCCCAGTAACAGAGGAGGTTTGCGGGGGAGAGAGGGCCAAGGATTCTCAGAGGGAAGGAACGCAATTTGAGATTGGACAGATTGCTTGTCCCCCGCCCCTAGAACACCACCACCCAGCACTCTGGGATCTAGAACACCAGCACAGAAAAGAGTGAAAGAAAGAGGGAGGGAGGGAGGAATGGAGAGAAAGAGAGAGGGAGGGAGGAATAAAGAGAAAGAGAGAGGGAGGGATAGAGAGAAAGAGAGAGGGAGAGGAACAAGTGAGGGGACTGGAGGAAGGCAGGAGAGGAGCAGTGATGGCTGTGTCGGGCTTAGTGTGACGTTCCAGGGGACACAGGTGTGCATTTGTCACAGTCGTTGCAGCCATGATTTGATGTTGCAAGATGGAATGTAATGCATAGGAGACTGTGAGTGATGATAGAGAGAATGTATGATTCGTGTTGATCTACAGAAATCCAAAGTCCTCATCATCGACACATCTTTATCCCTCTCCGTCTCCCCAGGAGCAGAAGGCTCGGCGGAGGCAGGCCAGAAGGAAACCTCCACCTGTGACATTTGCCAGTTTGGGGCTGAGTGTGACGTGGATGCAGAAGATGTCTGGTGAGTCAGCCTCACAGCCTCACAGCCTCAGAGCCTCACAGCCTCACAGCCTCACATCCTCACAGCCTCACAGCCTCACAGCCTCACAGCCTCACAGCCTCACAGCCTCACAGCCTCACAGCCTCACAGCTTCACAGCCTCACAGCCTCACAGCCTCACAGCCTCACAGCCTCAGAGCCTCACAGCCCCACAGCCCCACAGCCTCAGAGCCTCAGAGCCTCACAGCCCCACAGCCTCACAGCCTCACAGCCACACAGCCTCACAGCCTCATAGCCTCACAGCCTCACAGCCTCACAGCCTCACAGCCAAGATGGCTGACAGACAGACAGACAGACACACACACACACACACAGACAGACAGACAGACAGACAGACATGCAAACAGATAGTTGGATAAGTACTTTATTTATACAACAACTGATGGGTTGGGTCATTAGAAGACCGTGGTGCTTGTACAACTGAGGATATGATTGATAGAAAGTTGAAATACACTCTACAGTATGTCATATTGTGACTGCGCTCATATCCTGTCATGCAGCATAGCTCACACATTCTGTTATTGATCAGTGATTGTAAAAAGACACATTGATGCTCAACCCTCACGGTGGCTGCATCATTAGGCCTGATTGTAAACCCTTACAGTACTCATACTAACCCTAACCCTTACAGTACTCATACTAACCCTTACAGTACTCATACTAACCCTTACAGTACTCATACTAACCCTAACCCTTACAGTACTCATACTAACCCTTACAGTCTCATACTAACCCTTACAGTACTCATACTAACTCTAACAGTACTCATACTAACCCTTACAGTACTCATACTAACCCTTACAGTACTCATACTAACCCTTACAGTACTCATACTAACCCTTACAGTACTCATACTAACCCTAACCCTTACAGTACTCATACTAACCCTTACAGTCTCATACTAACCCTAACCCTTACAGTACTCATACTAACCCTTACAGTCTCATACTAACCCTAACCCTTACAGTACTCATACTAACCCTTACAGTACTCATACTAACCCTAACCCTTACAGTACTCATACTAACCCTTACAGTCTCATACTAACCCTAACCCTTACAGTACTCATACTAACCCTTACAGTCTCATACTAACCCTAACCCTTACAGTACTCATACTAACCCTTACAGTACTCATACTAACCCTTACAGTACTCATACTAACCCTAACCCTTACAGTACTCATACTAACCCTTACAGTACTCATACTAACCCTTACAGTACTCATACTAACCCTAACCCTTACAGTACTCATACTAACTCTAACCCTTACAGTACTCATACTAACCCTTACAGTACTCATACTAACCCTAACCCTTACAGTACTCATACTAACCCTTACAGTCTCATACTAACCCTAACCCTTACAGTACTCATACTAACCCTTACAGTACTCATACTAACCCTAACCCTTACAGTCTCATACTAACCCTTACAGTACTCATACTAACCCTTACAGTACTCATACTAACCCTAACCCTTACAGTACTCATACTAACCCTTACAGTACTCATACTAACCCTTACAGTACTCATACTAACCCTTACAGTACTCATACTAACCCTTACAGTACTCATACTAACCCTCACCCTTACAGTACTCATACTAACCCTAACCCTTACAGTACTCATACTAACCCTTACAGTACTCATACTAACCCTTACAGTACTCATACTAACCTTAACCCTTACAGTACTCATACTAACCCTCACCCTTACAGTACTCATACTAACCCTAACCCTTACAGTACTCATACTAACCCTTACAGTACTCATACTAACCCTAACCCTTACAGTACTCATACTAACCCTTACAGTACTCATACTAACCCTTACAGTACTCATACTAACCCTAACCCTTACAGTACTCATACTAACCCTTACAGTACTCATACTAACCCTTACAGTACTCATACTAACCCTAACCCTTACAGTACTCATACTAACCCTAACCCTTACAGTACTCATACTAACCCTTACAGTACTCATACTAACCCTTACAGTACTCATACTAACCCTAACCCTTACAGTACTCATACTAACCCTAACCCTTACAGTACTCATACTAACCCTAACCCTTACAGTCTCATACTAACCCTAACCCTTACAGTCTCATACTAACCCTAACCCTTACAGTACTCATACTAACCCTAACCCTTACAGTACTCATACTAACCCTAACCCTTACAGTCTCATACTAACCCTAACCCTTACAGTACTCATACTAACCCTAACCCTTACAGTACTCATACTAACCCTAACCCTTACAGTACTCATACTAACCCTTACAGTACTCATACTAACCCTAACCCTTACAGTACTCATACTAACCCTTACAGTACTCATACTAACCCTTACAGTACTCATACTAACCCTAACCCTTACAGTACTCATACTAACCCTTACAGTACTCATACTAACCCTTACAGTACTCATACTAACCCTTACAGTACTCATACTAACCCTTACAGTACTCATACTAACCCTCACCCTTACAGTACTCATACTAACCCTAACCCTTACAGTACTCATACTAACCCTAACCCTTACAGTACTCATACTAACCCTTACAGTACTCATACTAACCCTTACAGTACTCATACTAACCCTTACAGTACTCATACTAACCCTCACCCTTACAGTACTCATACTAACCCTTACAGTACTCATACTAACCCTAACCCTTACAGTACTCATACTAACCCTTACAGTACTCATACTAACCCTCACCCTTACAGTACTCATACTAACCCTTACAGTACTCATACTAACCCTAACCCTTACAGTACTCATACTAACCCTTACAGTACTCATACTAACCCTTACAGTACTCATACTAACCCTAACCCTTACAGTACTCATACTAACCCTAACCCTTACAGTACTCATACTAACCCTTACAGTACTCATACTAACCTTAACCCTTACAGTACTCATACTAACTCTAACCCTTACAGTACTCATACTAACCCTAACAGTACTCATACTAACCCTAACCCTTACAGTACTCATACTAACCCTTACAGTACTCATACTAACCCTTAACCCTTACAGTACTCATACTACCCTAACCCTTACAGTACTCATACTAACCCTTACAGTACTCATACTAACCCTAACCCTTACAGTACTCATACTAACCCTTACAGTACTCATACTAACCCTTACAGTACTCATACTAACCCTAACCCTTACAGTACTCATACTAACCCTTACAGTACTCATACTAACCCTTACAGTACTCATACTAACCTTAACCCTTACAGTACTCATACTAACCCTAACCCTTACAGTACTCATACTAACCCTTACAGTACTCATACTAACCCTAACCCTTACAG
>CAEFZP010004576.1:0-14855 GCA_903064625.1 Mallotus villosus | reverse complement strand
TGTATGATGTGTGTCTGGCTGTAATTATTGTGCTCAAGGTGGCGTGGAGATCGTGTGTCAGCCAACAGGGCAATTACCCTGTGGCTGTTCAGGTCGCTGTGTGTGTGTTTGTTTAGATGTGTTAGTGTGTGTGCGTTTGTGGAAGTTTGTGTGTTGTAATTGTGTGTGTGTGCCCGCCTGTGTGCATGCGTGTGTGTGTTTGGTAATTAATCTCTGAGCTGCAGATGCCCTTGATTCCTATAGGGAGAGAGTCAGAAAAGAGAGAAAGGGGTAGAGAGCGAGGGGGGAAGAAAGAGAGGGAGGGGGAGAGAGAGGAAGTGAGAAAGAGAGTGAGGGATAGCAGAGAGATAGGGAGCAGATAGGGGATCAGGGAGAAATGGAGGGAGAGAAAGATATAGGAGACAGAGAGAGAGGAAGGGGAAGAGAGAGAAAGGGATGGAGGGAGGGACAGTAGAGAGAGAGATAGACGAGAGAGAGAGAGACGAGAGAGAGACAGAGAGAGAGGGAGGAGGCAGTGACGGAACAGATGCAGTGGGGGAGTGTCGGACGCTACCCTCCAACCGCATCCACGCCTCGCTCCCAGCACAAAGCACACAGCCACGCCTCCTTGCACACCCCGGTCACAGCGGCATGTTGTGGTGTGCGCGCGTGTCTCTTTGTCTCGTGACCACTGGATAATTGTTCTATGAAGCGCTGACGCAAGTCATAGACAGATGATGGCAGATGACACCCACGCCTTGGTTGAGTGTATGTTTGCTTGTTTGTTTGTGGGCTTGTGTGGTGTGTGTGTGTGTGTGTTCCCTGCATGTGTGCCTCGGTGTGTGTGTTGAGTGTGTGTGTGCGCGTGTGTGTGCGTCATACTGTATGGCCATAATAGTCCTCACCATCAGGCTGTCGCCGTGCCATAAAGGATGTGACGTCGTCGACGTTGACGTTAAGCTCTGTAATGACCTCGTCACCTGGGGTCTTCCGTGACTTAAAAACCCCGTTAAAGGAAGCGTGGAGAGGCGGGGACAGTGCGTTGCGGTAATAAAAGGCCCCCTCACGACGTGTCGTAATCCGTCGTGGTTTTGGTTCCTAAGTGAGCCTTGTGGACTTGGAGCACGTTAGGAGGATGTGCTGTGTTTTGCGAGTCCCTGTGGACTGTGCTTGTATTGGGAAGGAGTTTGGGGCCCTTAAGTCTCTCTCTGTCTCTCCTCTCCTCTCTGTGTTTCTCTCCATCTGTCTCCTCTGTCTCTCTTTCTCTGTCTGCCTCCTTGTGTCCTTTCTCTCTTTTTCTTCCCTGGTCACACACATACATAGCTCTCTGGAGGCGAGGTGCCCCCATCCCACCTCCTCTCGCACCCTCCTCCTGCCCTCCACCGTCCCACGCTCCCTCGCTCCTCCTCCTCCTCCTCCTCCTCCACCACCTGAACCTCTCCCTTCCTCCCACCTTACTCCTCCTGCCCTCTACTCTCTCCTCCCTCCCCTCTTCCCTCTCTCCCTCTGCCTTGCCCTTAACTCTCGCAATCCACAGGGGACCAATTATCTCATTTACCATGCTCAGTTTACCCCCATCCTCTCCAGCAACAACACACACATATCCAACACACACACACACGCTTCTCTCCGATGGATAGTACTGACCAAGGAAAGGAGATGTGTAAAGAGAAGAAAAATGGGTGAAGAAAAAAATGAGGTAAAGAGAGAGGGGGGTTAGAACAGATGATGATGGCGTAACGACAGCAGACCTCAGTGAGAAGAGACGCAGCAAATGTCGCTACGCGACGCGAGACGAGCGACGCGAGCGCGTCTGGCGCTCGGCGCTCGGGGATCGCGCGCGAGCGCGGCACTCGTGCGCGCTCGGCGCCCGCGGTTGCATAGCGATACCTCGCTGCTCACGGCTGCTCTCGGCGCGCGGGCTCGCGACGGCGATCGCGCGCATAGATAGTGACAGCTCCTGCGGACCTCTCAATGTGCCCAGTCATCCACCTCATAGCCTGCAAGACCCCTAAAGATCAGCTTTCAAAGTGTGTTGTGTGTGTTGTGTGTGAGAGAGAGAGAGAGAGAGAGAGAGATAGAGGAGAGAGAGAGAGAGGAGAGAGAGAGAGAGAGAGAACAGAGGAATATAATGAATACCCTCTCCACCAGCTTGATATCCCAGTATTATTTGAATGAATAAAATAACGTTATTGATGGATGCGTTTCAACCCCTCAACCTAACCCGAAGCAGTTGAGTCTCAGTGAAACCAGATTGCTCTGATCCGCAGACACTGTCACCCTACCTTGCTGCTGGGTTTAGAGGGGAGCTCCCACAAGCCACTGTGGTCTTAACCCTTGACCCCAGCCATCAGAGCTCTTGTTCGGTGGTTTCAGGACATAGTCAGGGTCATGGGTCACCTGTCTGGACCCGCCTAAAACCCCAGCCACCAGATTTCTGACCACTGCTCCCCCTACCCGATCTGACAAATAGGTAGGAATAATAAGAAAGTAATTTATTCCCCAGAAGCTTTTTCCAAAGCGATATAAGATCCAGGCGGAATTTGAACCTGTTACCTTAGGAATGTAACTTTGATCTCCAAGATCTACCCACCCCAAATGACTGGAAAGCCTTTAAATATATAATGGATAGCCTCTAAATAGATACATCAAAATATGATATGTAAGTGATGTGGGTTTGTTGTGGAATCAAATAGTTTAAAACTCAAGCATCTGTGAATGTCTTCCCAGACGTTGACCCTGAGAGAGTGTCCACAATCAAGCCCGAGCCCAGCTGATGTCAATTTACAGAAAGAGAGATCTTTTTCATCCGACGATTCAACATCCAAACATTTGTTGTCAATTCTTGGGAGTTCGCCCCAGTGTCAAATTCTCTGGAAATGGCGTGTGCGACTGTGATGATGAAACAGACTGTGTTTGCAACATCCGTATGTCATCAGTGATATCTACCACTGGCTGTGTTATCAATCCACGTTTTCCTCCGTTCTTGTGTCCTTGCAAACTCGTGTCATCACGCTCGCAAGACGCTTGGCAAGAACGTTCTTCTCAAGAACGCGAGTACGTTCTCAGCGTTCTTCGGATTGATAAACAGACATTGTCTCACAGCAGCAAGGGCCCCGTACCAATACTGTCTGAATGAAGCACTTTTCCCTTAGATCCATACCGTCTCTGACTGACATCTGACCTCCCTTCCTCCCTCCCTTCCTCCCTCCCTCCCTCCCTCCCTCCCTCCCTCCCTCCCTCCCCTCCTCTCTCTCTCTCTCTCTCTCCATCTCTCTCTCTCTCCTCTCTCTTTCTCTCTCTCTTTCTCTCTCCCTCCCCCTCCCTCCTTTTCTCCTGTCCTTTCATCCTTCCCATCCTTCCACCCTTCCATCCCTTCATCCCTCCTCCCCGTCCTCCCTTCTCCCTTCTCTCCTTCGCTTCCCTCTCTCCCTCTTCTCTTCCTCTGTGCTCTCTGAGCAGCAGGCGGAGCTTCCAAACATCCTGCATCACTCATTGGCCTTTGACGGACAGCCACAGACAGAGAGAGGGGAGGCTGAGTTCATGTTTGTGAGATGACTGGCCAGGTGTGGTGACTCAAAGCGTGTGTGTGTGGTGTGTGTGGTGTGTGTGTGTGTTTGTGTTTGAGTACATAGGGGACCAATGTGAACTCATATTTCCATGTCTAGAAGGCAGCCGTTTGTGTCCTTGTGTGTGTGGTGTGTGTGTTGTGTGTGTGTGTGGTGTGGTGTGTGTGTGTGTGTGTGTCAGGGAGTCTGTGTGTGTCTTTCCAGTGTCTAGGAGGGCGGGATTTTAACTGGAAGATTATCCCTCCTGCTGCTGAGTAATGACTGTCTAAACTGAATCCTTCACATCTTCCTGTGAGCGACACACACTCACACACACACACACACACACACAGACACACACACACACACACACACAGACACACACTCACACATCTTTTCACATGTCTCTGTCTGTTAAAAGTAGAACTCAACATAAACAAACATTCACATTGTAAATCTTCAGGATACACACACCCACACACACACACCACAGAGACCACATTGCCAGTCACCCACTCATCCTGAAGTCTGTGTGACCCCACAGGTTCTGAGAACAAACGCCGTCCTCTGTGCTCCCTGTACGGCAGCCTGTTCAACGATGCCTCATCTCTCTGACATCTGTTTGCCTGAGTGACAGGATGGCTAAACGATGCCTCATTCATGACGTCGCCGTGGGGACGGGACGCTGATATGGAAACCCCTTGAACGGCTGTTAGTTTCTGTCTATTTTGTCGAGGAGTGTTTGAGTGTGTAACTTCTAGTGTGCATCAGTGGACGAACGATTACAATTGCCCATTTAGTCAGAAGACACACCCACATACACAGACACACATGGACGAACACTGGCATGTCTCTTTATGGTGTAGAGCGTGTGTGTCAGACAAGGTGCCAGGAACTCATTAGACCTCCTGCAGTGTTACAGACATCGGTATTTAACACACACACACACAGAAACACAGAAACACTGCCTACCCACACAAGCACACACCCACACAGAAACACCACCTATTCACACAAACAAAACACACACACACACGGAACCACCCGCCTACCCACCCCTTCACACACACCACACACACACACACACACACACACACACACACACACACCCTGCTGCTGGGATGTCTGGGATTGTTAACAAGCCTGCTTGTTGAGTTGTTCCTCTGTCACACACCCCACTGACCCTTTCCCTGTCAGTCTACGAGATCAATGTGTGTGGTGTGTGTGTGTGTGTGTGTGTGTGTGTGTGTGTGTGTGTGTGTGTGTGTGCGTGCTACATCAACGACCATCTGTAGCAGACTCAACTTAATTTACTGTAAGTAAGTAAAGTAAGAAGGGGAACGGGAGAGAGCGGTGAAGAGATAAGCGGCCAAGCCAGGGGAGACACGGGGAGAAGAGAGAGGGAGAGACAGAGAGAGCGGCGGAGAGACGTGGACAGAGAGCGCCCGAGAGGAGGAGGGGGAGGGGAGGAGGGGGATTTCTCACAGCCTCGTCTGTCTGCTCCCTGACTCATCCTCCCACTCGCTCTGGAATCCCAGCAGGTGTCCTCTAAAACCTCTGTCTTCCCTCCCTTCCCTCCCTCCCTCCTTCCCTCCCTCCCTCCCTCCCTCTCCCTCCCTCCCTCCCTCCTCCCTCGCCCTCCCTCCCTCCCTCCCTCCCTCCTCTCCCTCCCTCCTCCCTCCGCTCCCCTCCTTCCCTCCCTCCTCTCCTCCCCCCTCTCCTCCCTCTCCTCCCTCCCTCCCTCCCTTCTCCCTCTCCCTCCCTCCCTCGCTCCTCTCCTCCCTCTCCCTCATCCCCTCCCCTCCCCCGTTCCCTCCTCTCTCTCTCTCCCTCGCTCCCCTTCCTCTCGCCCTCCCCATCCCTCCAGATCTACCCCTCTCCTCTCTCAGCTCCCCGTTCCTCCCTCTGCCATCCGCCTCCGACGCCGCCTGCTCCCCTCCGCTCCTCCTCGCCGGCCACGCCCGCTTTGCCTCTCCCTCCTCTCTCCCCGTTTCTCCTCCTTTCCACCTCTCCTGTCGTCTGTCTTTTCTCATCCCCCTCTCTCTCTACGAACTCTCGGTTGCTTTATGGGTGAGAGGGAGGGAGGGGTGTGTACTCATCTACTCTACCCACCTGGGAGGTGCCGGGTCACGGGGTCAGAGCTAGGAAAGTCCCCCTGCTTCCCTGGTTCCATGTAGCGTCAATGGACAGGAGCCTGTTCCTGCTTGTGACTAGATGAGATATAGAAGCCTTTTGTTTTGTTAATGATACAGTTGTTGGTTGGCAAAAGGGTAACTGTCTGAGTGTGCGCTGTTTGATCAGATCAGTGGTTTATGCGTCCAGATTAGGGAAAGGGAAGAGGGGGATGGAAGAAGGGAGGGATGGAGGGATGGATGGAGAGAGAGACGAGAGAGAGTGGGGGGACTGGGGGGGGGTTGCCGTGGGAGCGTCCTGGGGGGTCCGTCTGACAGCTGCGAGGGTTCAGACATCAGAGAAACACACAAGCAGAAACGTCCTCTTGTTTGATGTGACCCCCACTACTAAACACACACTCCCTCCTTCCATCCTCTGTACTAAACACACACTCCATCCTTCCATCCTCTCTACTAAACACACACACTCCATCCTTCTATCCTCTCTACTAAACACACACTCCATCCTTCCATCCTCTCTACTAAACACACACTCCATCCTTCCATCCTCTCGACTAAACACACACTCCATCGTCTATCCTCTCGACTAAACACACACTCCATCCTTCCATCCTCTCTACTAAACACAACACTCCATCCTTCCATCCTCTCTACTAAACACACACACTCCATCCTTCCATTCTCTGTTCTAAACACACACTCCATCCTTCCATCTTCTGTACTAAACACACACTCCATCCTTCCATCCTCTCTACTAAACACACACTCCATCCTTCCATCCTCTCTACTAAACACACACTCCATCCTTCCATCCTCTCTACTAAACACACACTCCATCCTTCCATCCTCTCCTCTCTCCTTCTCAATGCCTCTCCGTGGGTTTCTCTCTCTCACATTAATTCATTCTCTCTATCTGTCTCTCTCTCTATCTGTCTCTCTCTCTATCTGTCTCTCTCTCTTTCTCTCTCTCTCTCTCTCTCTCTGTCTCTCGCTCTCTGTCTCTCTCACTCTCACTCCTTCACATCTAAAATGGCCCTCTCATGACAGGAAGTTGCAGCTGTAGCCCTGTTGTGTCTACCCAGGGTCAGAGGTCACTGTGGTCCTACTGTTCTGTCCCAGAGTGTCTCTGTCATCCGTGCGGTGACAGAGGACAGTGACAGAACACCTTCTTTATTGGGTTCCTGCTTGAAGAAAGCCAACACATTGATCTCATTGAATGAATAAGTGACGAAATGAATGGAGTGAATGAATGAATTGATTCATTAGTAAGTGAAGACAATTAATACGTGAATACGTTCATGAATGAATTAATTCATTGATGAATGAGTAAGTGAAGACAACGAATACACGAATACATTCACGAATGGAGTGAATGCACGGATTAATGGATTCATCGGGAGGCGAAGAGAATGAGGAAGCGAATGAACGAATGAACTCCGGGGACGTGAAGGTTTGAGCTGAACGTCATATCTGGAGCAGGTGGCTTAGTGTTGTTCCTGGTCAGCTGGATGGATTCATCTCTGTCTGGTCTCTAACCCCACTGGAGGCAGTGGTGTGGTGTGTGTGTGTGTGTGTGTGTGTGGTGTGTGTGTGTGTGTGTGTGTGTGTGTGTGTGTGTGCGTGTGTGTGCGTGTATGCGTGTGTGTGTGTGTGTGTGCGTTGCGTGTGTGTGAAACCCAAGGCTGGCGAGGGAGGGGCAGCAGCTGTCCTGGCACACTGATGACATACACACACACACACACATTCCCCCAATTAAGTAACGCATGCACTCCCGGTCTTGTTGAGGACACACAGATGGTAGTGTGAGGGGTTGGGCACAGGTGATAGAATGGGGGCGTGGAGGGTGCAGGTGAACGTGTGGACTGGGGGTCAAGGGGGCGGTTCAAGGTGTGTGTGTGGTGTGTGTGTTGTGACAGGGTGTTTAGGGTGCTCTGCAGGTGTATGGGAGGCGGTAGGACAGGCTTGGGCCTATCAAGTTCCATACGTGTGCCTGGCGTGGCGTGTGGTGTGTGTCGAGATCACAGAGTCACCTTTTTGCAGTTGGAGCGATTATGTTCATGACAGTTACCCAGTAATTATTCGCCACGCTGATTTGATTGACAGGAGTCGTAGACTAACGGACGCATTGTCCCGCCCCTAAACACTGTGCTTGAAGTACAGGACTCATAGCAGGTGTGTAGCTCAAACACTCGCACAGGCCTGCAATTAACTCAGTCAGACACACACATACACATTCACACACACACACACACACTTAGACACACATGATTACGTATCGAAGTGAGTTTAAAATCAACTTCATTAATAATACTTATGATTCATGTCTATGTGATATTTTATATACAAGATTTAGTTTGAACAATGACACAAACAGTGACAGGTGCAGAATATAACAGAAGAGTTTTTGGTCGTTTATTACTCTCCTTCAAACATGACACATACACATACACACACACACACACACACACACACACACACACACACACACACACACGCACACACATGAATATACAGACAGTGGGTTAATTGTATTTCCTTTTGGAGAGATTTGCATGGGTAGACTCTGTGTGGGTGATTCACCTCTCTCTCTCTCTCTTTCTAAACACACACACACACTGCTCTCTCTGAAACCACAAACACATAGGCTTGAAACACACACGCACACACACACTCAGAAACACACAAACAAAACCACAGAAACACACACACACAGACACATTCTCTCTCGCTCGCTCTCTTCCCCTCTCCCTCCCTCTCTCCTCTAAACTCTAGCCTCACACACTTCCTCAGCACACAACAGTTGAGCCGAGGGCAGGTGGTTTGGGACGGATAAAAGCCACAAGACCAGATTAAACAAAACAACGGCAGCCCAACCTGGACAATCGCTCCTCGCCGGATCACGTGACCCTCCGGCATCCAATAACTGCGGCCTGGCCTCTCTCTCTCTCTCTCTCTCTCTCCTCTCTCTCTCTCTCTCTCTCCGGTCGAGGTTTGTTGTCGGAGGTTTGGGCAGACCAACCGTGGGCCAACCACTCGACCACAAAGGACAACTCCAACGAGACCATAGACGGCAACCACACACCGCAGGGGGAAGAACGACAGAACAGACAGAGAGATAGAGAGAGAGAGAGAATCAGTCGGGGCTGAGAGGAGGAAAGAGTGCGAGAGAGTCACGGAAAGAGAGGGAGCAGAGACACGAGAGGATAGTCTGAGTGGGCAAGGTTCAGACGGCGTACGGATTACACAGTGACTGAGTCACCCAGCCCCTGGTTCTCTCAAACCACAGGGGCTCCTCGGCCTCCACCGCTCCCAGGACCAGGACGCCTCGGCTGGGGTAAGAACCAAACCGCCTCAGCCTCTTTATCCACACACGGCTCAACATCCTGGTGAGCTTCCTTCTGTGAGCCGAAAACGAACACCTCAGAGTGACCTGGCTCTTGGGGGTGGCGGGGTGAGGTTGGGAGGGGTACAGACCACTACTTGAGTTGCCATGGCGATTACTTGGGGGGTTTGAGGACGGCGGGGCGTGTCTAGGGTTAGGGGGAGCGAAAACATTGCCCGTGAACCTTCTGCAAACATACATTCGAATCCAAGGTGACAGTCCTAGTTTTCACATGTGTGTGTGTGTGTGGTCTGTGGTTTCAAGATTGCTGACGTTTGTGTGACACACGAGGTGGGTGTGTTTTTTCAGTGGGTGTGTGTGGGTGTGTGTGTGTCCCTTTTCAGTCCATGTGTCTGTTTGAGGGCATTGATAGACAGAGATGTTGTCATCTTCATTCCAGGAGGGAGGAGGGGAAGGGAGACCATCAGAGAGCTGCACTCTCACACCGTTCAAGGGGCCTGGTCACTTTGCAGCCTCTGCTCTGTTCTAATGGCTTCCAACAGCATCTTTGAGTCATGGTCATCCTACCAGCCAGGCTTCCTCAAAGGTGAGTGTATGTGCGTGTGTGTCTGTGTGTGTGCCTCTCGGTGTGTGTCTGTGTGTGTGTGTGTGTGTGTGTGTCTCTCTCTCTCTCTCTCTCTCTGTGTGTTGTATTGAATGTACATCCAATGTGACTGAGTCGTGCGTCCTGTATATACCGTATTTAGAGTTAAAATATTGGACCGGTGCAGTTTTTATCGCTTTGCCTCATTGATTCACAATAGAAATCATCCCAACTGAAATCTAGCCTGAGCTCTGGTTTCAGCATGCTGCCCGTGAGCTTATTGGAAAGCCATTTCAGTTGTCTAGCCTCCCTCCGTGAATTTGTGCAAGTCTTCACGTCTTTCCCGCTGGTTCTCAGAAACGGCGTAAGGCCTCTGTTGTGGTTCCGGTGTACCTGAAGAACGTCTGTTTGCAGAGAACACCCCTCTTTAGCTCTTGACGCTGGTCCGTGCTCAGACCTGTCTGGCACCTGGAGACGGAGCCCCCGCCAAACTGTTGTGTTTGAAGCTGCCACCTTCCTCCTCTGCTCCTCTCCTCCCTGTCATCCTCCTCCACCACCACCGCCTCCTCTTCTTCTTCTTCCTTCTCCTCCTCCCACCCCACCACCACCGCCCCGTTTCTGACAGCTCTCTGCAGCTCTGCTCACCCCCTCACAGAGAAAGAGGGAGGTTTCCGGGGCAGGAGAAGCTAGCGGAGGTGACAGAGAACTGGGTTGACAGGGTGCAGGGTGTGGGGTGGTTTTGTGTGTGTGCGTTTTGTGTGTGTGTGTGTTGTGCAGTATTTCCTGGTGCGCTTCCCGTAGCTCGCTGTCGAAGTTGTCAGTTTGCACAGGAAAGGTAACTGCAGCATCTGCTGTGTGTGAGCACACTCTGAAAGCCGTGAACTGCATTCTCAGGCAAGCAGGCACACACACACACACACACACACACGAAACGTACGCACACTCAGATTAACGTACACAGGTACAATCTTTTACCCGGCCATTTCCTCTGTGAGCTACCATCATCACTAACAGCATTCCTTTGATGGCTTTGCTGAGTTGGCGGCTTTGCATGTCCGTGGGTGTGAGTGGGTGTGTGTCGGTGTGTGTGCGAGGGGGGACCGTGTAGGTGTGTGTGTGGTTGCGTGGATCGGTGTGTTTGTCTTTGTTGATGTCCTCAATGCAGAGATGAGAGACGTCGATAAGTAGCATTAGTCATGCATGTACTGAAAGAAATCACGCTTCCTGTCTTGTACACCAGTGTGTGTGTGTGTGTGTGTGTGTGTGTGTGTGTGTGTGTGTGTGTGTGTGTGTGTGTGTGTGTGTCTGTGTGTGTGTGTGTGGTGTGTGGTGTGTGTCGTGTGTGTGTGTGTGTGTGTGTGTGTCCGATAAGGATTGTGATCATTGGACATGGCTTTCAACCCTCTTATTGGTTGGTTCAGCCGACACTTGTTATGACACTTAATGCTGCTGTCTTCTTTTCCCATCAGGTGGTGTGTTGTAATCTATTGTAGTCACACTTTGGATGTGCTTATCTGTGTGTGTGTGTGTGTGTGTGTGTGTGTGTGTGTGTGTGTGTGTGTGTGTGTGTGTGTGTGTGTGTGTGTGTGTGTGTGTGTGTGTGTGTGTGTGTGTCTGTGAAGATAAAACCTGCTCTTTGCGGACAAATAGATAGGCTGTCCTTTCGGAGAGTCAGACCTTTGAAACACGTGTCATTTTCACACGTAACCTTACACACACACATACACACAAATAAACCCATACCGGGCCAAGCCACACGTACAAGAGGGTATGGCCACACGCACATGAACTCAGTTGTACTTTTTCTAGCTGTACTTGGGCCCTCCATCCTCCCTTCATCTCCTCCCGGTTAGTTCACTCCACTCCTCCTCTCCTCCCCCTCTCCTAACCATCTCCTATCCTCTCCTCCCCCTCTCCTACCATCTCTATCCTCTCCTCCCCCTCTCCTAACCATCTCCTATCCTCTCCTCCCCCTCTCCTAACCATCCTACCTCTCCTCCCCCTCTCCTAAACATCTCCTCACCTCTCGTCTCCTCTCCTGCCCCCTCTCCTAACCATCTCCTATCCTCTCCTCCCCCTCTCCATCTCCTACCTCTCCTCCCCCTCTCCTACACCATCTCCTCTCCCTCCTCTCCTCCCCCTCTCCTCACATCTCCTCACCTCTCGTCTCCTCTCCTCCCTTCCTCACTCATCTCCTCACCTCTCGTCTCCTCTCCTTTCCTTGCTCTGACCTCTCTCCTCTCCTCCTCTTCTCACCTCTCCTTTCCTCGCTCTCTCCTCTCCTCTCCTCTCCTCTCCTCTCCTCTCCTCTCCTCTCCTCTCCTCTCCTCTCCTCTCCTCTCCTCCCCTCTTCCTCTCCTCTCCTCTCCTCTCCTCTCCTTGCCTCTCCTCTCGTTTCCCTTCCTCTCCCGTTTTCACGGCAACTCTCCGTCCCTCGCGTCCCCTCCCTCTCCGTCCCCGCTCCCTCCCCCGCCCCATGCCTCCCTCCCTCTCCGCCTCGCCATCCCTCCCTTTCCCCTTCCTCCTCTCCATCATTCTGTCTCCATCCATCCACGCCGTTCGCGCCCCATATATCTCTCCCTGCTGGAAGGCGCCCAGAGACCCAGGGCCCTGTCACCCGGCGAGGGGTTGGATTTACGCCGTTCCCCCCAGCGACCCTGTCGCGTGGTCGGGTCCCGCGCCCCGCCGGCCGCCTGCCCTCTGCAGATCCTGGTTATCAGGGCTCCACAGAGCGTCCAGGAGGAAACAGGAGAGAGAGAGAGAGAGAGAGGAGAACTCTGGCTAGCCCCTGGCGATGCTCGTAAACGTGGACACGCACGCGGACGCGGGAGCACACCCGCGCTCGCACGCGCTCGCACGCTGTCACACATTCACATAGACACACACACACACACACACGTTCTGGCACATTCGCACACACACACACACGCACACACACGCACACACACGCACACACACACACACACACACACGCACGGCTCAGTAAGCCTCTGTGTTTTGGCCCGCGTGTATGGGATGCATGTCAAGGGGCTGGTGACAGTTTAGGGCTTGCGTTAACGGCACAATTCATCATCAGGTTCTCTGCGTGTTAAGACATTGGTGACAGGAGAGGGACATTTATGACCTTGTCACGAGTGCGTTTGGAGTTTGAGTGCGTTATTTTCTGAAATATGTTCACACAGAAAGTGAGAATAAGTCGCTCTGAGCTGTACAAAATTCTCACAGCAACTTTGAACGTACGGGTGGCGGTATTTCCTTTGTGTTCATGTTAACCGGTATGAGCTAAACCTGTTTGTCTGATGTTATTCTTGAAAAAGAGTCAGGCAGATGTTTGTAGGTGTAGAAAAGACAGTGTGTGCATTTGTGTGTGTGTGTGTGTGTGTGTGTGCATTTGTGTGTCTTGGGGGGGCCGTGGAGGTGTCACCGGGTACAAACGGAGGCGTGTGTGTGAACACGGAGTGTGTTTATCCCAACGACTTTGTGAAACCACAGGGTGTGTTTTTGAGCGCTGATAAGTTCGAGATGGCGTTCACGCTGCCCCGTCCCCCGTCCCTCGCCCCTCCTCCCTTCTCTTTCCTGCTGCCAGTCCGTCTGCAGGGCGTGAGGGCTGCAGCCAAAATAACGGTTTCCGTCAGTCTTCTTGACAGTTCGCTGACACCTTCACACAAACACACACACACACACAGAGCGCCAAGTCGTCTCACTTCTCCCTCCTCCGGTGTCCGCACTCCTCAGGGTCCTAGTGCCTCCCGGTTCCCTTTCGAAACCACACAGTCGACAAAACCAACCCCAAAACTCGTGTGCTTGTCGATGTGTTCGGCGTGCGTCCCGGTTCGGGGGGCCCCGTGTGGGCGGCGGCGGCCCGGGGTGTGGCGTTTGCAGCAGGGGCTGTACAAGCACAGCCTGTGTGAGTGGGCAGCCTGTGGTACGGAGAGGTGGCTGTGGCTAACCAAGCTGGCTAACCCCAAATGCAAAGTACAGCCCTCACACTCTGCATATTTGCCTTCCTCTTTAGTCCTCTCTCTCTCTGTATTGTGACTTGGGGTTTCTGTACACACACACACACACACACGTGTTTTACATACAGACGTGCACATGCTGCGCACACACACACACACCGAGCTGTCTGTGCACGCACGCACGCACGCCGAACACACGCAAAGACAAATCGCTCTCACCGGGCTGTTTCCTGTGACGGTCACAGAATGACAGGGTCTTGACGTGGGGGAACGTTTCACTTACGGACAGCAGTCGCAGTCTCGCTCCAGCGTTTGTGTGTGTGTGTGTGTGTGTGTGTGTGTGTGTGTGTGTGTGTCAGTGCGTGTGTTTCTGGTATGAGGGTCCTAACGGTCCCTCGCGACACACACCCACACACACAGCTGCCCCGGCTTCCGTCCCCATCATGACCTCCTCTGACTGGGGAGAACTGAAGCACCGTTCCCCCCTGCAGAGAGGGAGCACCAACACTGAAGCGCACACCCCCTAGACCCTCCTCAGAGAGTGGACCTGCCTGGGGACACTGCTGGATGGAGCCCCCAAAACACAACCAGAGAGGGACAGTATTAGCCCAGTGTAGGTCCTTACCAGGGACATGAGCCAGGAGCTGTCACGAACATGGTGGTGTTTGTGAATGCGTGCTTTGCTATAGATAGTTGGTTAGCTGACAGTTTGAGCCTTCCAGTTGAAGAGTAGAGCAGAGTAGAGTACGACTCCAAATTGCACAGCAGCAGAGGTAACAAATAACTTCAAAATAAACACGAATTATGTAAATATATAAACATGTAAATGTGTAACGTGGATCTACAATATACAGTGTAAAACCATTTCAGATACTGGGGGTCAATTCAATGCGAAGTTATTAAGGACTTAACAAAGTAAAGTTCAACAAATGTAAGTAATTACACACAAAAAAAGTGAAGTTAGGAGGTGGTACAGTCGGGCCTGTTTCAGTTGAAACTGTTCTTATATACATAGCACAGTAGCCTTGAGGGCAGACTTCAAGTTTAAGGTTCTTAGATAGATGGAGCAGAGGTAAGAAGAATAAGCACACACACACACATGCAAATTCACACAAATACATACTGACACAGACACACACACACGTGTACACACACACACAGGTTCACAATGGCCCCTCACATGACTTTTGGGGATATTTTGAATACAGGTCTCCCTCTATCTCTTCATCTGTCTCTTTTCTCTTCTCTCTCTCTCTCTCTCTCTCTCTCTCTCTTTCTCGCTTTCTCTCTCTTTCATGGACTCTCTCTTTC
>CAEFZP010004574.1:0-11938 GCA_903064625.1 Mallotus villosus | reverse complement strand
GTTTGTTGGTCGATGTTGGATACCTTAAAACCAAACCATTTCCAAACGACAGAAGAGGCCCCCTTTTTTTACCAATTCTTCTTCATCCGGCAAATCAACCCCACTGGCGTTATTTTCCGACATCCTTAACACAAGCTTACACTTGCCAACAAAAGCAGTTTACTGTGTTTGCTTCTTCTGGAGACGCTAGTGTAGCCGATGTGTATCACTCCTCAGGTATGTAATGAGCCACCCGCATCAATGAATAGCTAGCTTTTCTTTGGCGTAGTTGGTAGTGGTGGCGCTTGGGAAGCCAGAGGTGGCGAGTTCGACTCCCGGTGGGAGCCATCTCCCGGTGGTGGGAGTGCACAGTGCCAGACACCTCTGACGGAACTTGCAAGACCACGGTCGTTACATACCCGTTACAGTGGTGCCGTGACCCGGATCGCTAGGTTAGCATCAGCTAGCCGGCCGGAGTGAGTTTGAGGGGTGAATGTAGCCGATGTGTATTGGTGAAACTCATTCCTCAGGTATGTAATGAGCCACCCGCATCATTAAATAGCTAGCTTTCTTTGGCGTAGTTGGTAGTGGTGGCGCATGGGAAGCCAGAGGTGGCGAGTTCGACTCCCAATGGGAGCGATCTCCTGGTGGGGGGAGTGAACAGGTGCCAGATAACTCTGACGGAGCTTGCAAGACCATGTTCGTTACATATCCGTTACACTAGCTTGTTTGTTGACTTTCATTGGCTTGCACAATGCGTGCAGCGTCCATGTGTAAATGTTTTTTATGTAAAAGATACAAGTTTGAACTAACCCACCAGGCTGCATCACTTGACTTATATTTTCTACCAAACAGAAACATTCTACTTAATACATTTATTCATATATCATGATATCCATGATACGGCAAGATCCATATCATGGCACAACGCCATACCGGTATTAGCGTTTATACCGGTATACCGCCCACCCCTAGTATTATGGGATCTCCCATGGTGAAAAGGTGTCTGGCTGGGGTGTCCCCCAGCATCAAGAAGGTGTGCATGTGTGTGCGTGTGCGTGCAGAGATGCCATACCCTGGATGTTGTTCAGGTTAGGTTTGGTATCTGACTAAAGGTGCACACACCACAGGAGTTGATAAGTGTTTTACAGTGAATCAACAGTGATACATACAATACTACACTCACCTGTGTACAGAATGTGCCCTTCTCAGAATTGTTCATATCTAACCAGACAAAGGGGCAACAAAGGCTGTCAAATGAGTTTCAAGGATATCTGAACTGGCTCATCGGCCCACAATAACATGGGCCTCTACGTGAGTGTACCAGCATTGGTGAGGCATAGAGTTAATAGAGGTTGGGATTTTTATATAAATACAATAATTGGATAGAAAGCAGTATTGCGCACACCTTGGCCAGCAGCCAACACAGTTTGACATACTAACTGTGGGCACAGGTATACCACTGGCAGTCACTCACACGTACATCCACACATGCATGTGCTTTCACACATCAACACACAGACACACACAAACATATCCAACAGCACCTCATGGGTCTTGCTGGGTAGGTAACATTCATCAGCCTTAGTGAGTGTTTGCTTTGAGGGTCAAAGATCAGGGAACACAATTACAACCTGTTTCCAGACACTCTTCATTTATATTCTAAATGAGTCTAGGGGCCGATAAGCCAACCAGCCAACTAACTGCCAATATCTGCATGGATTACAGCTCTATCTCAGTAAGTACTAAGAGGCATGTAGAGTCTGTTATGGCCTTTATGCTGTTTAAAAGAGATGAGCTCCACATCAATAACGAACTGCAGGCTCGGAAACAAGTTCAGCGGTTGACATATTGTTTGTATGGCCGCTTTGTCTAAGGAGAACAAGATCATTTAGCAAGAAGAGCGGGGGCGGTCGGCCCTGCAAGATCAGACGCGGCTGCCAGCGCTGTCTGAACAGGCACGTGTTGTTGGAACGGGAAACGAGAGGCATAGGCGATCCAAAAATGCGGAGGAGTTGATCATGACGTGGCATTTGCAATGGATGATGATCTTCCATGCGCTGCTTGCAGTGGTGGCATTGCACAGTGTGTGTGTGTGTTTCTCACCACATTAACTGTAGAGCACTAAATTGAATGTCAGCATGCGGTAGACTATATGCGCCGAACTCAAATGGAATGCCATGAAGTTGGGAGATTTTAATAGCATAAAGTCAGACAGAACACAAACATGGCTTTATTCTATAGTTAACATGCCGTACAAAGACAAATGAACTATCCATAACCTTAAATCCAGTCAGTGATTCAATAAGCATGGTTAGATGCCCCGATCAACAAGATAATGCAAAACCACGAATATGAAAAATAGGGCCTCGGTATTCAGAAATTAAAATGCTCAAGTAGGTATGGCCTGTGCGGTGTTGTCATAAGGGAAATTATGTGGATTACATATTTGGCTGATTATGTAGTCCTGGTTGTCTCAGTATTTTAAGTATACAGGTACTACAATGAAATTGCAGGATTAGTGCATCCATGTAGTATGGGCCTATAAGTCATTTGCCTCAACACATCTTACAGAAGCACATTTTTTCACGCAACATTTTACATTAGCCTTATAAATTCACAAGATAAGGGTAAAAGGGATTATTATACTTGTGCATTGTCATGTTTAAGCAACGAAATACAGACAACCTGAATGATGCAATAAAGAATAAAAGATCCTCACTCACCAAACTAGCTATATAAACGTAGGCTGTATTAGCTCAAATGATTCTACCCTTTTCGTCCACTGACCGTGGGTTAGAAGCTTTTCTCCAAGACACTGACTTGTCAATGGCAAGCTTGCAGACCAAGTCCAGGGGTTAGAATGCAAACCAATCACAAGACTTTGAAGTAACGTACAAACTTAGCTTACCTTGTCTGACATCAAAAATGTGTGTGCAGGTTCAACGCTCGGTTCTCAGAAAGACCTGAGGAAAAATCAATATCCACAAGTTAAAAATCGAGTCAATCGAGCCAAAGGCATTCTGACGACAAAAAAATAGATCTATGGTGAATCTTCAATTTGTTCAGCTATATTGTGCGATGTCTACTTTAATAAACAAAACAAAAAAATGGTTGTCCGTGGTTGGCTAGGGGCTCTGTAGCCTTGGCAACTCTGCGTATGTGCGTTGGTCTCGAGATTAACATTTCGACAGAGCGCGAGGTGTTTTCGCTCAGTGATCCGACTGGAAGTAAATTGACCCTGCGACATTTTTCACATCCAAGTTCTTGAGAAAAACGGCCCCTGAACATAAACAAACAAAAATAATAATAATAAGGCCTATTCATTAATTTAGATTAAGAGTTGGAGAAAATAAATTGAAGACATTTGAGAACATGTCCATTTATCTGTCATGTTAAATGAGAACACTGCTCTGTAAATCGTTTGAGACGGATCTATGGATAAAAATGTGTGGGTAGCCTACTCTTTTTTGTCACATTGAAAAGCACTTCCAGAGAAAGGTTTAAGAAGAACTAACCTATGAATCCGAAAGATTGTTTCCAAATAGCGTATTAATACAACGAAAACAACCCTCGAAACGTATTTTCATATTGCTATTTTATGTTAAGACTTCACATTGCATTTTCCCCAGTCCCCATTCATTTGCAATGCACCCTTGAAGCGCATTCAAACCAACCATTGAATAATCCACAGGGAAAATACAAAAACTATTTGTCTTGGTTCTCTTCCACCAAACGGCTTATGTAGACTATTCTATCATCAAATATGAGAACTTCTCAGTGAATCTCAGAGGTGCTCCACGGTTCAAGCAAGTATTTCCCTATCCATATCGGTTTTCTTTGGGGATAGCGCTTCAAAAACCTCGTTTTACGGGCGAAAAAATCTCAGAAGCATAGAGTTCTGAAGAGTGAAGCGACACGAGTTACTCCCGTTCTTAACCACTCACCTGCGTCTCACAAGACTGCTACTCGGAGGATTTGTGATTTGGCTGGCGGAAAGCGGCTGCTCTTTGAGCGTGCCCTCATGAGGAATTCGTTTCATCGCTCTTCTGGGTTATAGAGAGTCACTAAATTCTTTAGAGCCATCTCTCTCATTATGGAAAAACGAATAAGTGGTCTTTATGGCGCACATTTAATTGATATGGATTATGCACGGAAAAAATGGTGGTGCTGGTGCTGTGTAAACTCACCATTTCGTATATTGACAACTAAGGGTTAAAATAACCGGGACATTTTCACGATAAAGGCGCAGCATAAAGGCGCGCGCACAAGCATGCGCGATGTCTCTCTCAGGTTTACACACGCATGCACAGAGAACAGGGACATGCGGGATGCAGGCTGGTATAGCGAATCAAGTTGAAATTCCTTCATATGTTCAGACAAGTGGTCACACCAGCGCAGCGTGCAAAAGTCACGCATGAAATGTCACCTAAACACACCTGGTGGGGAAATGTTTGTATTATTGTGACAAGTAGGCCTACAAGTAGGACATTAAAACGCATACACTGTGATTGCTCTGTATTTGCAAATAATTATAACTATGTATTTCACACAGTTTTCTTTACAACTACAACTACCATTGTTTGACTTTATCCCTACTATATCAATAATATCAATTCAGAACGTGGCAATATCCTGATTGCACACTACGCCACAGGGACCATGGACTGCAATTTAGAACGCTGTCCAAGGTGCTGAAAACTCACGAGTCGGCAAGGGTCAGGCCCGCTTTCCTCAGGTTCCAATGGCAAATATTGGAGATCAATTAAACAAGAACACCCTTTATATTCCACAAAGGCAACACTAGCACAATGTTTTGCAAAACCTGTTTGAAACAAAACACAAGACGTGGAGTTGAATACATCATGCAAACCATTTTATCAACGTTGACCCAACGTAAATGCTGATTGTGGGGCTTTCCCGTATAACAAAGTGGTCGAGGGGAATGAAAATTGTATGTTTGGCATTGGAAGGCTATGACTAATTTAGGCATGGAGGTATAAAAATATCCCTTCGCCAGTTCTGGTAATGTGCGTTATTCATAAGACGTGAATAATTGAGCTTTGAGAAAAAAACAGAGGTGGGCATATTTTGCTGACTCGGCTAAGAGTGCATTCTCCAATATGAGGACTAGAGTGCAAATCAAAACAATTAGCCACATATAACATTGAAACAATACCCCACATCGACAGATGGTCTTTTCGCTCTTCTTGATTCGCAGTGCATATTGGAAACGCTCCATTTAAATGTAAACACTAGCCTATACGACCTATCCTTACTGCAGGAAATTAATTGTAATTTTTTTAATTAATTAAGTTTATTTCACACACTGAAAGCACTTCCAGAGAAATGTTAAAGAAGAACTAACCTATAAATCCAAAAGGTTGTTTCCAATTTATGTATGTGACTCAGATTAATACATAACCCAGTCGGGGAATAGACACCCTAATCCAGGGTTCCCTGCTCCAGCACACGTGATTCAAATGAATGGTCATTGCCTGGCTTCCACAGAGCTTGATAACAACCCATTCATTTGAAACAGGTGTGCTGGAGCAAGGAAACATCTAAAATATGCAGGACAGCGGGCCCTCAAGGACCAGGGTACACCGTGTAGGCCAAACTGTGCCAAACAGCATATCATTAAAACTTCCTGAGTTTGGTATTGGTCTGAACTGTCAGAATCCCTCCCAAACACTTCTGGACAGACAGGCTGCGTCTAAAACTTTAGGAGCTCAAGCTTGGTTAACCTTGATGCATTTCCCCTAAAGAGAAAATTGCCCTGGGGATGTTGTAGCTTAAGTGTAACAGATAGAGACACTGTATCTGAAGGCAAACAGGCTCTAGCCAGTCATGATCCAGGGGGCATGAAGGGGAAGCTGAGGCCACAGGTGCTCACTCTCTCTGGGTATAGATAAGAGAGACTCCTCCCTGGAGGCTCTGTGGAGAAGGCCGATTTATATTATACCACCTGCCTTGGGCTGTGCCTTCACCTCATCATTCTTTGCCTGATGGATGGCTGTTTCTCTTTCACACACACACACACACACACCGGAACACACTCAAGTACAATACCTTCACAACATTATAGTGTAGGCTAAACTAAAATACACAAGGTATATTACTAACATATACAGAGACACGTACATACACTTAAGGCCGAAATATGCTACTCCGACTCAGTTTACGGATGGGCGGGCAGACGGATATGCACGGATAAGGACGGATAGACATCTTCGATTGTTTCTCTCGAAGGCTATGGGTGCAGAAAACAATTCACCGCCAGAAGAGTAGGTGGCGCTGCACTGCGATGCTAGCTAGGTTATCGAAAAGTCGGAGCAAATTTACAAATTAGCTGTTTCATCAATAATAATTAATTTATCAATAATAAAAAAAGCACATTTTCAGCAACTACACTGCCCATTTCTCGTCACATTTTAATTTAGATGCTGATTTACATGTACTGTTTAGCTGAAATATGAATTGTAAAAACTTACAGCAATGGCGGTCAAAGGATTAGCCTATGTTAATTTGTTTGGATGTATAGGTTGTAAGAGAGCCGCCAACACTTTGTGATTTCTTTGGGGTTTTTGTTTCCTTTTGTTTGTACAAATGTGTCATTTTTAGTTAACTGCCACCTGGGTGCTACCACCCTCTGGATATACAGTATTAGGTCCAGTGTAACCGACTGCAACTGCCTCTGACATCTTGTTGTGTGTTTTGAGATCCCCCAAACACATGGGGGAGTGTTTTTAAGCCTGACACCTTGTTCTGGATTCAGTTCTGTTCACTCTTACTTACGTGGAGTGATTTGTAGTGTTTTAATCCAGATCGTGTTGAACTTTATTGGGTGATTGGTCTGTCAGTAGCCTGTATAACGTGGTGGGGAACTCCTTTGATGGCAGTGTATGAATGGGTGTGTGTGAACTATTGTTTTGTGACATCCAATCTCATTGACCAGCTATTTATTCAAAAAATAGGCTTACTGTATTTTGCTAAATTTCTGGCAGTGGCAGTCAGGGTTTGCCCCCCGCCCCCGCCCCTGACGCAAGCGGTTCTTAATACGGACCAATCACAGCTAAGAGGGTATCCGTACCTCTCCAAAATCACGACGGACAGTTAGAAAATGTGCACGTCAAGCTCTCCGGGGCTCTCTCCGAGGGCTCACGGACAGCCCGGAGAGGGCGTTCCACGTAGACGAGGGTGTTCCCATGTGTCAGTTTTTTGGAAAACGGAGTAGCATAATTTGGCCTTTACACACTGTTGCATGCCTTATGAAACATTCAGAAGACTTTCTGACTTTACATCTGTTTCCATTTGTGTAGATAGGACTGTCCTTGCCAGCGATCTGCTAAACATCACATCAATCATGCTAGAGCTCTTCTGGACTGGTCCCCTTGTGCCCATTTCCCACTATAGCTCTGGCTGACTTGAGACCGCCTGTGACATAAGGGAGAGTGACAGCGGGAAGGAGATGGAGATGGATGGTTACGAGGGACATATGCATGAAGAGCCATCGGAGAGATATGATTTTACATGCAAACTGCTGAATATGAACGACGCACGCTTTACTTTCCACGGACACAGAGAAGAGAAGCCTACTTGTGCCTCAGTTAAGACCTTTTAGAGTACAGTCACAAGTAGTTGACTTAGGCATGTCAGAGCAAAGTGTTGGAGTTCCTTGCATAGCTTAATTACGAGGCTAGATACTTAAATTCATACGATAAGTAAAACCATCAATGCAGCACATAAAATGCAACACAAATGCTTTCTGCTTCTGTTCAATTGTATGATTTAAAACAGCTGACATGGGGGCAGGGGGGATTCTGCATGGAAGGCCTCACAAGAGTATTGGTGGATTCAATAACCATACACAGTGCGTAATTAGTTTGAACACACTCTTCCTCTTCGACAAACATGTCTGATTAGTTTGCTTGGAAGTGCTGCCACCAACATACAACAACAAACTTCTATACTTTGTTTGACTGGTTACCCGGGGTAATAGGGTCAAACCAAACCAGGAAGCCTGACTTGGCAGGTGTCCAATCACGTTCTTTGCCCTTTACTCACATGACCCCCTCCAGCTTTTTTCCTCATTCCGAATGAGATCGATAGTGATGTCTGCAAGTCTGTATTTTGGAAGAAGCTAAAAAGTTAATCTATCTGAGTTGGTCTCTGCACACAGGGTTCTATTTACCTTACAGTTACAGACTAATTTTCAGTCTCGTCTAACCACTCAGGGATTTTAAGAGACAGTAAATTAAATCTAGTTTTTACTTTCCATTAGAGTGAAGTGAGTGAGTGAGTGAGTGAGTGAGTACCCCAACCGGAGGCTGCTGTGGCAAGGGGTGGAGATGAACATTACTGAACTGACTGGCAAGCAGGCTGGATCTTACCACCCAGGAACAGATAAATATCTGTGACACTATCACAAGGTGCATGTGTGTGTGTTATGTGGGTTTGTGTGTGTGTGTGGGGGGGGTTAATAAGTTGTATAGTAAAATATTAAAATAGGTGTTATGTGTGTTTCAGTGTGTGCAGGTACTTTTTTTTGCACTTACAAACTCGTGTAACACATTAACCTACATTGCATGTGTCAAATAGTGTATGCTGCAAGTGTGGGCATATTTAATTCAAAATGACATTCTGTCAGTTGGACAGAGGACTGTGACCTAAAAGTGTCAAACACACAGACACACACCAATAGTTGTGTAGAATAAAAGTGATAGCTCCAAAAAGCTAAGCCGTTGGGCCATTATGACAAAAACTGTTAGGGAAGGAATTTATATATAGGGAAGGAATTGATCATTGAGTCTATGACACATACTGTAGTTAACAAAAGAATGGAATATGCAGCAACAGAGAATAGAACAGTCAGGGTTTGGACAGAAGAATTCTGGAAGAAATATGAAGAAAAGAGAAATGGTTGGATGGTGAGGAAGGGAAGGAAGGGGGGGGAAAGGGGGGAAAAGGTACTTTACCCTTGTGCTGTTCGATGGGTGCACACGATGGGTTCACAACGACCCATCGTTGTGCTGCGACAACTTTACCCAATACAAAAAGAATACATTTTCTTTTAACCTTCACGCTGTGGGGGGTGTGAGACAGCCGGACGGTTAAAAGCAAATGCTTCACTTTATTTTTGTATGAGGTAAAGTTGTCGCAACACGTGGGGGGGGGGTTCATAATGACTGAAGGGTCGCAATGACCCGAAGATAACACACTGTTCCTTCAATGTGTGATACAAAGTCACACCAAATCATCAGTCTAGACAGAGCAGCCTCATCACAGTGCAGGAAAAGTCGCTTTTAGGACCAAAAGAGAGAAAGTGGTGGAGTTTGGGTAAGAGCCACAGTCTAAAAGCAGTGTAGAAAACACGACACTTGGAGCAACTCTTTATCAGGGAGAGAAAGCGAACAGCTTGGGAAACATGTTGAAAAGAAAAGGTGGTGACTTCACCTAAAAGTGGCCAGAGAGGGTGAGACGTGGATAGAGAGAAAGAGAGACAGAACGAGAGAAAGAAAGAGAGAGAGTTGTAACCTTCAGCTCCTTTTGGTCATGACTATGTTAAGTAATTTGTTCTGACAATGCTTTAAAACTGAAACAGTGTTATTGGCAACATAAATCTGCAAATAACACCCCCCAAATCCCACCCCTATGTCATTGGAAAAAAAAAGCTACCTTTGTATTGTGAACACAATTACATTTTTTAGTTTCCCAGGCATATAGAATTTCGACTTTTTCTACATTCTACAGAGAGAGAGATCTACTTTGTAGTAGTAGAAGTGCACACAGCAACCCCAGCTAACACACGACGTTGCGGCAACGTTGCTAGTAAGTGGTCATTTGGTAACCCGCGACGTTACCTTACGGCAACGTTGCCGCGACGTCGTAGCAACTTTATAAAGTGAATGTTGCCGGTTGGTGCCATGGACAACGTTGCCGCGACGTTGTCCCTTGGTCGGCTGGTTACGTTATTTTTAGACCCATGGGCAACGTTGCCGCGACGTCGAACATTGGTCTTCTGGTTACGTTAATTTTAGGTCTAGTGGACCACGTTGCTGCGACGTTGTCCCTTGGTCACCTGGTTACGTTATTTTTAGACCCGTGGACAACGTTGCCGCGACGTCGAACGTTGGTCTGCTGGTTACGTAAATTGTAGGTCCAGTGGACAAGGTTGCCGCGACGTCGTACCTTGGTCGGCTGGTTACGTTATTTTTAGACCCGTGGACAACGTTGCCGCGACGTCGAACGTTGGTCGGCTGGTTACGTTAATTTTAGGTCTAGTGGACAAGGTTGCCGCGACGTCGTACCTTGGTCGGCTGGTTACGTTAATTTTAGGTCCAGTGGACAAGGTTGCCGCGACGTCGTACCTTGGTCGGCTGGTTACGTTATTTTTAGACCCGTGGACAACGTTGCCGCGACGTCGAACGTTGGTCGGCTGGTTACGTTAATTTTAGGTCTAGTGGACAACGTTGCCGCGACGTCGAACGTTGGTCGGCTGGTTACGTTAATTTTAGGTCTAGTGGACAAGGTTGCCGCGACGTCGTACCTTGGTCGGCTGGTTACGTTAATTTAGGTCCAGTGGACAAGGTTGCCGCGACGTCGTACCTTGGTCGGCTGGTTACGTTAATTTTAGGTCCAGTGGACAAGGTTGCCGCGAC
Organism: Mallotus villosus; assembly: GCA_903064625.1. Lineage (NCBI taxonomy): Eukaryota > Metazoa > Chordata > Actinopteri > Osmeriformes > Salangidae > Mallotus > Mallotus villosus. The sequence continues at coordinate 1,298 of CAEFZP010004574.1, read as the reverse complement.
GTCGTACCTTGGTCGGCTGGTTACGTTATTTTTAGACCCGTGGACAACGTTGCCGCGACGTCGAACGTTGGTCGGCTGGTTACGTTAATTTTAGGTCTAGTGGACAACGTTGCCGCGACGTCGAACGTTGGTCGGCTGGTTACGTTAATTTTAGGTCTAGTGGACAAGGTTGCCGCGACGTCGTACCTTGGTCGGCTGGTTACGTTAATTTTAGGTCCAGTGGACAAGGTTGCCGCGACGTCGTACCTTGGTCGGCTGGTTACGTTATTTTTAGACCCGTGGACAACGTTGCCGCGACGTCGAACGTTGGTCGGCTGGTTACGTAAATTTTAGGTCTAGTGGACAAGGTTGCCGCGACGTCGTACCTTGGTCGGCTGGTTACGTTAATTTTAGGTCCAGTGGACAAGGTTGCCGCGACGTCGTACCTTGGTCGGTTGGCTACGTTAATTTTAGGTCCAGTGGACAAGGTTGCCGCGACGTCGTACCTTGGTCGGCTGGTTACGTTATTTTTAGACCCGTGGACAACGTTGCCGCGACGTCGAACATTGGTCGGCTGGTTACGTTAATTTTAGGTCCAGTGGACAAGGTTGCCGCGACGTCGTACCTTGGTCGGTTGGCTACGTTATTTTATGTCCCGTGGACAAGGTTGCCGCGACGTCGTACCTTGGTCGGTTGGATCCGTTAAGTTTGGTACCTTGCGTTACGTTGCCGCTCCGTCGCTCTTTGGTCGTAGGACAATGGATCTCGAATGCAAGCGGTTTATCCAGAGATAGAGAGATCACAATGAACTGGGCTTTTGTAATGTAGGACTACATTAATTTCAATCACACACAATATTAAATGTTCCAGCATGTATGTAGCTAGACAATGCATGCTTCATGTGCAACTCACCCCCAGATTGTTTTCTCATATGCAGAAACGTAGCTTTAATAAATAAAATACTGAATTTGGAATATAATTTAGTCTTCCATTCTTTAAACATGTAGGCTACAAAAGCAATTATTTGGTGATGTAGCCTAGCCTTATCATTTTGTAATAGCCTAAGTGTTAAATGTGATCAAAAGGAAAAGCGACTCTTATACGAGTTTCATTTTCAAAGACATGTCATCACAGAATATTACAGTTCTTCCTTAGCAAACCTATCCCGAATTTCCCCATTTTGGGACGAATAGGCTGTCTTGTCTTATAAGCTAATTGAGGAATACATCAGAATCTGCTTGTGAAAGCAACTACAGCTATTGCATAGTAATATATAGGCTATTGTATTTCTACACACTGTAAAAAATAAGACTTGAAAT
>CAEFZP010004572.1:0-109381 GCA_903064625.1 Mallotus villosus | reverse complement strand
TGATCTCTGATCTCCAACTTAACCTGCTCCTTAAAGCAAACTTAAAGCAAATTCCTTGTCTGTGCAAACTTTCATGAATAAATCCCTTTCTGATTCTACATTTGACTTCTACAATATTTATAAATAATTGTTGAATGCACATGGTCACATAGATCACTTGAAACATACATATGCCTGGGTTTCCGAGCTGCTGCCACCAGTGTCTGAAGAAATGCCCCCTTCCACTCCTTCCATCATGGGGCGACCCTGATAGCTTGAGGGCCAGCTCCTCAGCAAGAGTGAAGTCCTGTGGAGGAGGGCCCCCCCAGTTGTCTTTGACTAATTTTTCTTCCTGATGGCTGCAAGCAATTTCATTGTTCTATGGGCCCTTTGTAGCTCTACCAATATCCTACAAAAGGTAGGCTACTGGCAATTAAGCCAGTAAGTATTGCCTATTGCTACTTACCGTTTAGAATTATGTTTTAATTTTTTTATTTTTTATTTGCTCCCACGATCGTTCGCCACTTCCAGGGTTGCAACTAAAATAATACAGCAACAAAAGTTTAACGTTATGGAATGCACACGTGTAATTATGGTCACATCTTGTGCCTGGGACAGTGATATCAATAAGTCATGTAGCTTACGCATTTACAGCGTCTGCTATTTTCTACCAGTTTAGCAGCAGTGAATTTGTTGATTTTTTCCTGTATCATGTCTGTATTCGTGATATGTTTGTGTAACAATATTTCACGCAGGAGGAGTAGACAAAGTTTGTAAGATTGTTGTCCGGAATGTCCACTCCTCTTCCGTGACATATGCGGCTCTTGTTTTGTCCGTGTTTGCGATTGGATATAGGGTGCAAACACCGCCCCTTTTATGTGAACGCGCACATCTCTAGATTAGAAAGATCTGGGTTGAGTTAGAGAGTTGATAACCGCCGTCGTGATTGCGATTGTCTCGCTTTGTGTAGCCGGGTAACAGAGTAATCCAGAGCATGTTGATCTTGATTCGTAGTACAGGCCCCAGGTTAGCCGTTCAGCCGATCCACCGTTGTGATACAAAAAAAACCCTGGGTTGAACCTAAGTTACCTCGCTAACACCAAATCTTGATTCGTAGTACAGCCCCCTGATGACCGCGGATGTCACGTGACTGAACTATGAATACTCGTGCATTGCTCTTGGTACCCAGAATGCCCTGCGGCAAGCTGAAAAGTTACTAAGTTAAGGGCATTAGCTTAGTTAAATAAGCATTGTTTGGAGTTCTAATGTTGTGTTTCTGTTTTGATATGTGTAATGCTATGGTCTATAGTTTAGATAATTTGAGTGTTCACCCTGATTGGGAATGTTGTCTAGTTAGATGGCTATCCAAGCTGTCCGCTGTGGCGACAAGATTGCATATGCTGAAATTAGGAAGGTTGTGCGGGCTGAAATTGTAAAGGCTAAACTTAAGTATAAGAGAAAAATTGAATCTAAATTCAGTGAGTCAGACCTCAGATCTGTGTGGAACGGCATGAAATTGATGACAGGCCTACATAGAGGCAGTAACACTGTCTCCTTAAATGGATTTAATTCAGACGAGCAGCTAGCAAATTAATTAAACCGTTTTTATATGAGATTTTCTAATAGTAATTTTAGTGCAAGACTTAGTCACATGCGTGATAATCTTGCAAGTGACTCCTCCGTTTTTGATATTGAGGTTGAAATATTATTTAAACAAATCAATGTTAGGAAAAGTCCTGGCCCTGACAACATCAGTGGCCGTGTGCATAAGTCCTGTGCTGGTCAGTTAAGTGATTTTCACTCAATCCTTCCAGACGCAAACAGTGCCAAGAATTTGGAACATTCTATCGTCATCCAAGTGGCAAAGTGTAAGAACCCCAAAATCTTGAATGACTTAGCTCGTACCTCATTGGTGATGGAAACCTTTGAGAAGTTGGCTAAGCAGGTGTTATTGGAACAGGTGGAGAAACAGTTAGATCCACTGCAATTTGCTTATAGGGCTAGTAGAGGTGTTGAGGATGCAAAACTTGCATTGTTAAATTCTCTCTATAAACATCTTGAGGCCCCAAAAACTAATGCTAGGCTCCTTTTTATCGATTTCTCATCAGCATTCAACACATGCAGATTTCATTTTCCAACAGGACTTGGCACCTGCACGTAGTGCCAAAGCTACCAGTACCCGGTTTAAGGACCATGGTATCCATGTTCTTAATTGGCCAGCAAACTCGCCTGACCTTAACCCCATTGAAAATCTATGGGGTATTGTGAAGAATAAAATGCGATATGCCAGACCCAATGCAGAAGAGCTGAAGGCCACTATCAGAGCAACCTGGGCTTCCATAACACCTCAGCAGTGCCACAGACTGATTGATTCAATGCCACGCCGCGTTGCTGCAGTAATTCAGGCAAAAGGAGCCCCAAAGTATTAAGTGCTGTACATGCTCATACTTTTCATGTTCATACTTTTCAGTTGGCCAAGATTTCTAAAAATCCTTTCTTTGTATTGGTCTTAAGTAATATTCTCATTTTCTGGGATACAGAATTTTGGATTTTCCTTAGTTGTCAGTTATAATCATCAAAATTAATCATCATTACACATCAATATCAGTCTGTGTGTAATGATTTAATATAATATACAAGTTTCACTTTTTGAATGGAATTAGTGAAATAAATCAACTTTTTGATGATATTCTAATAATATGACAAGCACCTGTACTAATGACTGTAGGAGTAGGTATGAGAATAGGCAATGTGTGAAGTTTGCAGATGACACAGTTATAGTGATTCTTTTGAACGATGAGGAGGAGGGGCATGGTCCTGTAGTTGGTGATTTCATTGCTTGGTGTGACAACTTTTGTTTGTCTATCAATGTTTCCAAGACAAAGGATATGAGTTTTGATTTCCGTAAGTCACGTCACAATGTTCCGCAAACTGTTATTCATAACAAGAATGTTGACACTGTAGCTGAATATAAATATTTAGGAACCATCCTCAACAACAAATTATCCTTTGAGAGCAATACTGAGGCTGTCTGTAAAAAGCCCAAACAGAGACTTTTCTTTTTAAGGAAGATGAAATCGGTCAGGGTGTGCACGACTTTGATGACTTTGTTTTACCAGATTGAATCTGTCTTGACATTTACCAGATTGAATCTGTCTTGACATTTGGCATTGTGGTGTGGTACAGTGATCTTCCAATGATCAGCAAGCGTACAAAGCTGGTAAATGTAGCATCCAAGGTGGTTGGGGTACAGCTAGAGCAGTTGCAAGATATATATGACGGGTTATGGGTAAGGCTAAACAAATGTTAAACTGCCCTGATCACCCACTTTTCAGGGAGTTTAATTTGCTCCCTTCAGGTCGTTGCTTTAGGCTACCGAGGTTAAGAACTGGTCGTGCCAGAGATTCCTTCATTCCTGTGGCTAAACCTAAATTCACTTGACTGATATGTAGATGTTATTTTTTTAAATTATGCATGTTGCATGTGTGTGTGTGTGTGTGAGTACCTTGTATGAGCGAGAGTCCTGCTCCTCATGGTCAGAGTCGCTGTCAGGGTTGTCTGAAGAGCTCCAGGTCTGAGGACTCCGCTTGCTCCAGAAGTCACACAGAGGTGTGTCTCTGGGAACCTGCTCACAAAGAAGGGAGCATGCACCAGCAACATGCTGATGTTGAGTTTTCTCTCTCTCTCTCTGTGTGTGTGTGTGAGAGAGAGAGAGTTTATGTCTTACCTCCTCCATAACAAGGATTCCACAACGCACCAGACTGTCAACTGCATCCAGAGCAAAACTATGAGTAGACTGACAAGGCTGAAGATAGAGACAGAGGAATAGAGAGGGACAGTGACAGATATAAAAGGAATAGTATTTATATTTCAGACATTAAGACACCATGCTTCACAACTTTGTCTTGTTCTTATGTAGAGGCAGAGTGTGTGTCCACTCACAGGCAGCAGCCCAGGTGGCAGTAGGAGACAGAGCTGTAGAGCCCTCTCTGTCAGCTCTTCCTGGCAAAGCACCACGTCAAACTCCAGATCCTCTCCGACTTCTTGACCTTTCTTCCCGGACCCAAAGCCAATCTCACTGCCTGCCACCTCCGACAGCATGGCTGACACTGCACATGCTAAAGACACAAGTTTATTCAATTGGTTTTGTGGGGGCCTTGAGATACTTGTTAAAGCAGCAATACGTCCTTTTCACCTCCAACTGCCTCCAGGATGAAGGTTGCTGTGACCTTCTGGGCATAGAAGGTCAAGGTGAGGGTGGTGGAGAGGGAGGGGTGAGGGGTGATGAAGGTTTTTTTCCTAGATGGACAAGAGAGGAAGGAGGAGAGGTAGGGGAGGAATGAGAGGGAGAAAGACAAACATTTGAATGGGCAAAGCTTGTTCAAGCATGGCACGCAAACTGCGCATTGCGTCATCAGACTCACACAATCCCTGCAGGTGTTAATTGAAGGTCATAGACACAGACGTCACATTGGCAATTATCCTCATAGGATGATCTATGACACAATGAAATATAAAGCATTGCACCTAAATATGTACTCAGTTTTTATTTCCACAATCCAGAAACAAGCGAAATACATTTAATTAGATTCATTTCATCAATATTTTAGGTTAACCTATGATGAGTATGATAACCAATAGCCCTACATATCTGCATTTTGAAACTCCCTGGGTTTTATTGTAATACGTTACTGGCTAGCAGTTTTAGGTGACACCGTGAAATGTGAATATTTTCACTTGGGTGGGTCCAAGTTGATAAATATCAATCAATTCGTACACAAGCTAGACAAACGATTTGTCTGGATGACGTGATGCCATCCAGATTCAACGCGTATTGTGAGATGTGCTGATCCACTGAAATTGACAAAATGTGTTCAGATCCGCCTATTTGCTCCTCGCTAGCAGCTGGGTATGGAGGTGGGAATAGTAATAATAAACTAGAGAGCATGCAATTTCTGGGGAAATTGTGAGGGTGTGCCTGTTTGCGTAGGTTGCAGGTGGGTCCGTCCCTTTAAGTTTTTCCCTTCTAGTGATATTTTCAAGCATTTACCCTACTCATAGGCTATTGCATAATTCATTAAGAACACCCTTGGAAAGGAGCTACTGTAACAACGTTATCACTGGCAATATTTCAGATGGAATCGCGATTCAAACAGTATGTCTGCTAACTGAAAATATGCCCCCAAAAAAACTAAATAAGTTTGACATTTATTTAGTAGAAAATCGCTCATGCATAAAAAGCTCAATAGCGATCATTGTCAGTAACAACGCAAAATGCGATATAGCCCTTTGTGGAGAAGCTGCCCCGGTAAATTGTATACTACAGTGTTCGTCTTGGTAGCTAGCGATTGCGTTGGTGGCTGGACGAGCTGGTGGCTGGACGATTTGTACAGTACTTTTTGTACAGGATTTCTCCCAGAAGCGGTTTGGAACGGCAGACTACAAGGTAGCAAATTAGCTGTAGCTAGCTAGGTTTAACACTTTTGGTAACAGATACAGTAGTAGAGATGTGCCGGTGTAGCAGCTAGAGGTAACTCCTCTCTGAAATAGCAGTCTACTGTTTCCGAAAGTAGATCTATACTAGCTTAGCTCTAATATCAGCGTACAGTTCTATAGAGCTATCATATTGTAGCTGCCCACATTTCAAAATTGTGTTTCATAGCACAATGTAAAATGAGTAAATAGTTAGCTATCACCATAGCCTCTTTGCTTGTGGTATTACAAATCGTTGACTTGCAATGTCATGTCTAATAAATACCAAAACAAACATTTATTTGTGAGGAATGGTTATTTTAACAATTGAAAACAGATGTATCACAGACCGCTGTCATATGTGTCGCATGTCGCCCGGGCACAGAGGGTAATGTCATGATGCTAACTACAGACTACTGTTTCCGAAAATATATGTACTTAATAATATCAGCATATATGATATTGTACATAACATTTCAGAATGTTGTTTTGTATGACAATGTTAAATGAGTAAATAGTTTTCACCCTGGCTTTTTTGCTTCTGGCATTTCAAGTTAGCCTAGCTATCTCCCAGAAGTTAACGAGCTGCTAAACGAATGTTCTTCTACAGCCTGGCAGTCACGCGTGTTTTCGTGACGTTAGGAACGTCAATGACTGTGGCTAGCAAATAGCCACATTAGCTTCACTTTTCGCAACAAAAATTTACTTTAAGCTTAAACCATGCATCGGAACGTAAATTCTGATACAAGCAACTTAATCGCTACCAAGACGGAACGTTTGACCGGGTCGTTCTCTATGTAGTCCAAATATTGACCGAGTTTTAGGGGTGGGAAAATAAACAATAAGAAATAAATATATATGTGAGATAACAAAGGATGGCCACGTCATCGTGGCACACCCAACTAGAGAGGATACTATTTCTGGGGAAATTGTAGGGTGTGATTGCTTGCAGATGGGTATATTTAATAAACAAGCTGAACCCCCTTTGAAACAAGCTATTCTAACAACGTTGTCACCGGCAGTAATTTTCAGATGGAATCGCGATTCAAACTGTACCATCTGCTGACTGAAAATATGGCCCCAAACACGTAAATAAGCTTGATATTTATTTAGGGGAAAATGGCATTGTCAGTAACAAAGACAAAAGCGTCTTTTTGGACTAAGTGTAGAGCCCTGCCTGTAGAAGCTGAATTGTGCTACGAGCAAGCTTCTGTAGCCTAGCTGCTGTTTATAGCCAAACTAGATTGAGGGGATTGTTTGAATGCGACGGAAATTTAAAAAGTTTCTTTTGACATCAAGTTTAGGCTGTGGCATTGAACACAGCGACGCACTACACAAGCTTGAGTTTAATTACATTATTTAATGTGACGTTACTTACTGTACATGCAAGTCTTGAATTGCTTAAATGAATAATGCTACACAACGGCACGATACTTGCTGTGCAACAGTCTCTATGCACGTGACGTTGTATCTAATGTGTCGTTGCTAAGTCTTTCTTTTTGTAAATACAGTACCGTAATATTGCTCCATGTGCTGCTAAACTGCACAAAATATTGCTAACAACGTTATATAATGTTATTCATACAAAATCAATCGTTATTTCAAAAACAGGCTCATTTCCCAGCCGCAGTTAGGCTGTTTTCAACATTCAATAGCCCATTTCCCAATTACATTCACAATTGCAATCATTTATCATATTTCAATGGAAGAAATCATCAACGCATCTAAACCAGCCAAGATAAATTACAAACTTAGATTTTCTGACCAGGACAGTAATATCTTAAATTTGATCAAATTTGTGTTTTCGTTCACATGAAGACAGAAAAAACAACATGAACATGAATCCAAATCCAATTATACAAAAGTAATACAAAATGTCTACAAAAGAATTAGAGGTGAGTAATGTGAGCACAAACTTTGAGGGACATCTTACAGCCCATTGTGTCGTAGCTCTTAACCAGTCTAAACCAGCTCCACATAGTTTATTCGGTCTTATGATCACCCAGGAAGCAGGGGCGGTGCGTCCCATTGGGCAAGTCGGGCAGTTGCCCCGGGCCTCGGCCACCAGGGGCCTCATCGTATTTACATTTATTTTTTTTATAAATCACTTGTCATTGCAAACAAATGACAATTCAAATTAAGCATGAAAACAATTCGTTAAAGCAAAAGGTTATCTTAAATCCAGCATGGAACCAGGGGCGTAGGATACGGTGGGGACGGTGGGGACGTGCACCTATCAGTTTTCGTCATGAGTCATTTTGCACCCACCACTTTTTTTGAAAGAATCCCCGTGTGGGACTCGCACATGATCCATTAATCAATCCATACTCTTGTAAATTTCCCGGTTATCCAAATTCATATATTTATTAAAATAGGGAAGCTATTTTTAAGCATGCTACTAGCCATAGCCAACACTGTGTGCCGCTAGCAACAGTTAGCTAGCTAGCTGTTGCTTTCTTAACGTGTTAACGTGTCAAGAATGACTGATTAGGTTATTCATATAGCCGATCCAATCATAAGATACCGGCACACTTACTAAAGGCCTGCATGGCTGCTTGGCTTTAAAAAAAGCTCTGATGTCCAGTCCACTACTTCTTTTGGACATGATGTATTTCCAGAGAATGTCTAATATGAGAGATTCGTAGACGGGCTCTGGTATTTCTCAATCGTTAGACAATCGCGCTCCTTTTTTAAAAATAATCTAAGTGTAGATGTCCCCTCTGCGGCACCGTAGTTTATTTTATTTTTTTAATGTGCGGACCGCTTGGTATGGACAGGAAATAAGGCATCGTATGATCATATCACCTACTCTTTACTTTTATCTGATGCAATGAGCCGAGGTATCATAGACGAGCAAGACATTGATTTTAGCCTGCATAGGCTACAGGATACAGCACCATACCAGGCTGCTAGTGCCATGGACTATATCAAAGTGATAACCTGTAGAAGAACAAATGGATGTTGTACACAGCATGGATATGCAGACCACCTGACACAAAGGTAGGACGCGATATGTTTATTACATTTTTGCTGGTGGTGTTGTGGCTAGGTTTTGTCTTGTGCATTTTGCACACAAGTGATGGACTGTTTTAACTCTTCTCGACTCTTGTTGTAATTAATGTTAGCCTTAGCCACCAACTTAGTTATGGTTTGTGATCGTACAGCAAGCATTGGTATTGGAGATGATCGTGGAGTAACGTTAGTCAGTATCTTGTTTAGTTATTGTTTAGTTGTTATTGTTTAGTTACCGGCGGCGGCGGCTGCGACTGCCGCCGGTACCTGGCTGGTGGGCCGGTCTCGGCTCAAAATGCCCGAGCCGTTTTTTTGTCCGCCGAACGTGCCGGCAAATGCCCGGTATGCCCGATGGCCAGTCCAGCGGTGGATGCATATTGTTGTGAATTGAGAGCAGTCAGCTGATGGTGTGATATGTTCGTCTGTGCGAGTCGTGCCACACATATTTTTGCTTTTTCAATCTTGGCGAAATGTGTCGTGCAGAAGTTGTGTTGTGTGCTCATCTGAGTCTGATCGTGTCATCACATTGTCACATGAAGCAGAAGATAGTGGGTCAAATGTCTAATGCTTTTTGAAAACTTAGGCTTGCCTTTCTTCTTCATAAAACGTGTCGGACATCATCACATTTTTGTATACATTTTTATTAATTAACATGACCTGCGCGAAAGGGGGGAAAAAATGAATGCGCGTCATTGTACCCAGCACTTCTGAAAATGCACTTCCGAATGCGTCTTTGTACCCAGCACATTTCAAACCAAACCTACGCCCATGCATGGAACATATGATTCAGGTCATGACGTTTCTGTCAGGAACATTTGTTGTGTGGTGGAGTGTGGTATGATCGAGCGGATCTATGATTGAATTGAACGGGGCCTTATTACTTCAAAGAGGAATTATTTACTGTGTCGTCTTAGTTAAACTATCAGGGCTTGGAAATACAGTGACTTGTTAAAGTAGGCAAATGGCTAGTAGAACATAAAATTTCATAATAATTTCAGTTAATCAAACAGCTGCAAGACCCATTGAAATGTTATAGGTTAGCTAGCAAAATAACGCTAGCATCGCTAACAACATTACTAATTCAACTTTGGCAGTGTAACCAAGCTCTTTTTAAGTTCGTTTTGGATATGATCGTGTGGACAATAAGACACAGACGCGGTCTCTTTTCATAACTTGTATTTTACCATAGCTCTTCTTGACATCGCCATTCGAACAGCTCTCACTGATTTCACGTAATGCTTTCAGCATCAAGCCTACGGCAACTCCCGAGGGACAAAACACCCTTGTCTGTTGTCACATAGAAAGGTCTGCTACAGTAGGTTATCCTCAGGATTTGCAAGCTAGCTAAACTTATAATATATCTTAAATAATTTTGTAGACAAAACAATGGATTCTGCCACTAAATGAGTGACTTGGCTTTATTTCTGGACATACTATCCACAACCGAAGTGTTACACAATGCTGTAAGATCGCCTATACTCGTGCATTGCTCTTGGTACCCAGAATGCCCTGCGGCAAACTGAAAAGCTACTAAGTTAGGCGCATTAGCTTAGTTAAATAAGCATTGTTTGGAGTTCTATTGTTGTGTTCGTATTGCTTTGATATGTGTAATGCTATGGTCTACAGTTTAGATAATTTGAGTGTTCACCCTGATTGGGAATGTTGTCTAGTTAGATCCCTACCTACGCTGTCCGCTGTTACAGAATTAATGTGCAATAGATCAATTGTGAGCAGTGATCTGTGCAACGGTGACGTTAGTTATATATATTGTAAAGTGCGGCTTGTATTCCAGTGCGACTTGTACTCCGATTTACAAACACAAATTGCACATTCTGAGGGGGTGCGGCTTGTACACGGTGCTATGATAAGATAAAATATAATAAACCTCCTAAATATACAAAATAATACAGTACAGTATATAATACACCTCTAATACACAACCTATACTAAACGTATAAACCTATACAAACCTAGAGACAAGTGGGGTACAATTAGTTCAATATTGCTGATAATGCAACCAGTAGCTGAAAGTGAGTGTGTGAAGTGGCTAGTGAAAAGTGTATCAATGTCCATATAAATGTCCATTCAGAAGCCTGATTGCCCTTGGAAAGAAACTGCCAATGATGAACTCAGCAGACCTGACCACACATAGGGCCTTGCCGTTTTTGTCTGTGTAGCTTCCATATCACACTGTGATGCAACCAGTCAGTATGCTCTCTATAGTGCATCTGTAACAGTTAGTGAGGATGACTGAGTCCATGCCAAACTGTTTCAGTCTCCTCAGGAAGAAGAGGCGTTTCCGGGCTGCTTTAACCAACTTGTCTGTGTGAGCAGACCAGGGGCCTCATGTATAAAGGATTGCACAGCTTTCATACCAGAAGATGGCGTACGGGCAAAACTCGAAAAGTACCTACACAGAAATATTCACATGTATAAAACCGGTCGTACGCCAGGTCCTGCGCACCTTTCCTTTATAAATCACAATCAACATGAGACTGACCGCACGTGAACGAGCTACTGACCCCGCCTTGCCTCCTCCCATAAATGAATATGCAGATGGACTATAAATGCACTCCTGAAGTAATTTCTTTGTATGAATTACCGTATTTCTTCAATTAAACGCCACCCTGAATGAACGTTAGTTAATAAACGCTGCGGCATATATTTGAAGAAATACGGTAAAATGGCTAAACACGCAAAAAAGAAAATATTCACAGACTGAGATCAAGGTTCTGACAACAGACGTGGAGGCGAGAAAATGTGTCCTGTTTGGCGGCCTGTCATCAGGTATTAGCGACAAAAGAAAGTCGGCGGAGTGGAAAACTGTCACTATTTGCCACCTTTCTTGTTTTTAAAAACAACCTGTAGCACTTTGAGATTTAGCTAAATGTAAAGTGCATTACAAATGAAATCATTATTATTATTATAGGGCCGTAAATGCTGTGGGTTCCGAGAACCGGACCATGGCAGAAAGTAAGAAGAAATGGTCCGATTTAAAATTTGAAAGTAAGAAACGAGTGGTGGCGCATGGTAACAGCATGGCAGCTATAGGGTTAGCGTGAAATGCATTTCCTGAATTCTTTTGTCGTTCGTTGGACACCCTCAAATCGTCACTGTCAGAGATGAGGCCCACAATGGTTGTGTCGTCAGCAAACTTAACAAGGAGGTTGGAACTGTGCGTTGCCGCACAGTCATGAGTGAACAAGGAAAACAGGAAAGGGCTGAGCACACAGCCCTGGGGGGTTCCTGTGTTGGTGATCAGTGTGCATGAGGTGCGGTCACCGATTCTCAACACCAGTGGCCTTCCCGTCAGGAAGTTGAGGATCCACTTGCATAGGAAGGTGCTTAGTCCCATGTCCACAAGCTTGGAGACGAGTCTGGAGGGGATGATGGTATTGAATGCTGACCTGTAGTCAATGAACAGCATCCTCACATACATATTCCCTTTGTCCAGGTGGGAGAGAGCGGTGTGCATTGTCAGGGCGATGGGATTGTCTGTAGACCTGTTGGACCTGTATGCAAACCGTATAGGGTCCAGGGTGGGAGGCAGCGAGGAGCAGATGAATGATTTGACTAGCTGCTCGAAGCACCTCATGATGACAGAGGTCAATGCTATCTAGGGATGTCATGAGAACCGTGAAGCACCGTAAGCACCGTGAGCGCCGATGCCAGATGTTAGCATTGGTGCTGCGCCTCTTCTGGAACTGATGGGGGCAGTATTCAGGAGTGTTCCAGTCGACGTTTACATTCAGAAAACCAAGACAGCAACTGCAGCTGCAGCGATCGCCCCACCTCGACTTGTTAACAATAATTAATCCACAGAAGCCATTATGCAAAAGATGCTACCGTGGTCTTCAGACCAAGGGAGGTAATACTTCCAATTTAGCTAAGCACCTGAAATGAATCCGTTATCCGGATTTGTTTAAAGAATTCGAGGTGAGTTCTGATTCAGTTCCAGAAATAGGGCGCAGCACCGATGCTAACATCTGGCATACTAAATCAATGTTCGTTGTGGTCGAACAACGAACGGCGAAATTCTGCGAAATTCAGAATACATCCAAAGAATGCATCGTTTCAGTTTTTTTTATCTGTCATACTGAAAATACACGTTATATGATGTTTGAGATGGTGGGCAATGGCTTATGTTATGTACATCGTTTAAGTTAGCTATGCTGTAGTTTTAACGTTAGCCTATAGCCTACCTTGGTTAGAAGGTAAACTCATGTTCATCTTGTTAGCTGGATGGCTTAATTGCACTGTATTATGATGTGCTATGATCTATTGCACATGTTTTGTATGTCTTAAGACATTTAGCTATTTTTCAAATATTTTAATAAAGAAGTTTAAGTACAGTACATGGAATCTTAGAAAATCCTTTTTTTTTACCGTGGTATCGAAATTGGCATCGAGAATCGTGTTATTTTACTGGTATTGGCACCGACTACTGAATTTTTGGTATCGTGACACCCCTAGTGCTATCAGGCGATAGTCGTTCATGTATGTGACCTTGGTCTTCTTGGGCACAGGCACAATGGTGGTTGAAGCAAGTGGGCAGTACAGACAAGCTGAGGGAGAGGTACAGGTACAATAAAGTCACTGAAGACCCCTGCTAGCTGGTCAGCGCAGCCCCCATATGGGCCAGGTGCCTTGCGAGGGTTGATCTTTTTGAAGCAGTGGGTCATCTCAGCTACAGTTAATGTAGGCACACCACTGGCTAGGCCTTCAGGTAGCTTCACTGCAGGGGGGTCACTATCCCTCTCAAAGCGAGCGTAGAAGGCATTCAGGGACACACTAGCTGCGAAGCGCCTGGACGCGCCGCGCCATGATCGGCTACGACTGAGCAAAAGCTGTCCACACCAGACGCGAATTTCTCCGCGACGGTCACCAAGCCTTTCAGCTCTGAGCTTTCCTTTTTCACTGACATGGTACATAAACATGGCATAGGTTATATTTAGGAAACGTGCTATTAAAACAGCCGCCTCAACAGCATTCCAACATTGATCCTTCTCTACGTTGTCCTTGTAAAAGTGTTGCTGGGGGTCATACAACTCCCTGTGCTTTTCAACTTCGAGAATTAATTTGATGTCTTACTCCTTGAATTTCTCGCAGATTTTAGAAATCGACTTGGGGGTTCTCTCTCGGTAGGCTATATCTGCACGCGTGTGTGTTGTGTGCATGACAACTCGTTTCTCTCAAACAAACAAAACAACTACGGGCATGCTAGCTCAACAGATCAATCCGTGTATTTTCATTCATTTTCATCAGGGTAACCACATGTAAAGGCCGTTCGTTACCAACATTGTGTGGTTAGGTTTAATATAGGGTGAATATTGGTACGAAGGTCTCCAAAGTATAGTAAAAAAGTCAAAGTAAAAAAAAGTCTACAACTTTACAAATGTGCACCGTAGTCTACAATTAATGTAGTAAAATCTTAATAACATGTTTTTAAATTCAAATATATCAACTTATATGGTGTATTTCATCATCCTGCAGCCGATTTCGCAAGCGTCTCGCGAAGAAATTCGACCAGCTGCCGAAACGATCGCTGCAGATCGCAGGCAGTCGCAGGCAATCGCGGTGCTTCGCAGCCAGTGTGGTCGGTCCCATTTGATAACATGGCGGCACTTCCAGGCAGATCGCAGGCAGTGTGTCCCAGGCGTTGCTTTCGGGAAATGCAGCCCTGATCTGCTTGAGCTTTTGTCTACACTTTATGGCTAGCCAGTAAAGGCATTAAAGATGAAAGAATAATGACATGGCCCCCTTACTTACCTGACCTAAACCCTATTGAGAACTTGTGGGCCCTTCTTAAACGGGATATTTACGGTGCAGGAAAACAGTACACCTCTCAGAACACTGTCTGGGAGGCTGTGGTTGCTGCTGCACAAAAGTTGATCGTCAACAGATCAAGAAACTGACAGACTCCATGAATGGAAGGCTTATGACTCTGAAAAGATGGGTGGCTATAGGTCACAGATTTTTTAGAAGTATTACATTTAATATTTTTACTTCCAATGCGAAGCGTGCAGTACCATAGTAAACAATGGAAAGCTAGTAATAATAAAGCAATAGCCTACTCATTGTCATCATAATAGTAACACACACACACATCCCAGCTAACACAGTTACGTTGCCCTTCCGTTGCCGCAACATCATTCGATGACCAAACAATCGTTGCGGCAACGTCTTTGGCAACGTTGCGGCAACGTGAGAAGTGAAAGACGCCCTGAGGTAACGGCAACGTCATTTTGTGACATTGCCAGTCCGTAAGCGCAACGTTGTATATACCTTTCTTTGCCGAGCCAGAACAACCATGGACCCAGGTATTCAAGTTTATAGTTCATTTAATCCAACACAATACGTAGGCAGTCATACTAAAAAAAAAGCAAAAAGAACCACGTATGTGGTGAGTTCCACATGTGAAAGGAATACTATACAGTACTGACAGCATTGATTTTTGTAAAGTTTACATAATGTATCTGCTTCTACTGCAATGCATTAGCTTACACGCTCACGACTGGTGGTCGCAAAGTATGAAGTGTACAGCTGGTTGCGAGCGTGCAGTAGCTATTTTCTGGGCAAGAACGGACAATGCAGAAGTTGAAAGATGGCGCGGCCTGTTTCTCGCTCGCCTCACTGCACCACTGAGCACTTTCCATAGAATTGAACGGGAGCGCTATCTTTAAAGAGCTCCTTCGCTTGGTCTACTTCTATAGTTTATAGCAGCATTTTTTTAAACGCTCTCAATCTTCCTCCCCTAAAGACCATACAGCTGTGCTGTGCTGGTGTTTCTGATTGGCTGGTGGGTGGCATTCAACTCTTTATAACTCGTGAGCTCTCAACTCTGCAGAAAACATACCTTTGTATGCCTGAGCCTCATCCATTAATTGTATATAGTGGGACAAGTTAACCCTTAATTCTCAGCATGAGAAAGTGTTGCATGAGAGCGTGAGAAATGGTTGAAATGTGTGAGTCTCATGGCAAATGCGGGAGACTTGAGAGCCCTTTTAGATACACAGAGAATACACAATCACATAATGCTAACATTACCTTAAGAATATTCTGAAACCACCTTATTTTCTTCATTAGTAACCCAGTGGGACATAATATGTAGCCTGGCTCTGCCCTCCTATGTACTTCCGCTCAATTTTAATTTTGCTTCTGTACTAGGTCTGGGATTTCAGTGTATTAGTCGGTTTTCAGAAACACATTTTTTGTAGGTCCAATCAGCGATCAGAGGGAGTGGCTGAGAATGATGATGTGATGTCGTGCACCATTACTGAGTTGTAGTTCAGTAATGGCAGCAGAGAAAGATGCAAGCTATTCTGCGGTTGTGGCAACACTGCCGAATATCCATAAGTTAAAGCCGGCGCAAGAACAATCCTTGCTGAGTTTTGTTGGTGGCCATGATGTTCTGGCCCCCCTCCCTACGGGGTTCGGGAAATGTTTTTCCAGCTAAGGCAGCTAGCTCCGTTACAGTAGTGTTGAATGAGTTGGCTAAGGCGTACACTAGCGATTGGTTATGGCAGATCAGAGTGGCTCTGGGCAGATCCAATAGTTTTAAACTTCAACAGAGTACCCGCCTTCAAGGAAGTCAACGCTTGTCAATGGAGCGATCCCAGACCCTCTGTACAAATGAAATGTACGAGGGTCTGGTTAGGACCAGGCTACATAATAAGATTCTTTCCACGTAGAATACTTCTCCGGTGTGTGGTTTATATTTTGGAGTATTTTTATCCAATATAAATATATATTTATATATATGCTCCCTGCCTTGTTATTGTATGCATGTGTACTATGCTAGCTACTCCAAGGCAGAGAGATTTCCCATTCTATTTCCATTGCGATATTTGGACAAAGCAAGTTCTGATATGGCACTGGTGCTGCCCATCCTGTCATCAGCTGACATCAGACTCAAACAATGCCTGAAGGAGTGTTGATTTAAGGTCATAAGTCTTCCTCTATAGGCGACAAAAACTGCATGCATGTCGGACCAGGACACACATTCTTACTATTCATACATTGCTAGCTATATACCTGCAAATTGTGCAATTCCTGCCACCCTCAGCTCCTCCATATGGTCTTTCTGTATCTTTCCTAATGGACGTTGTTAAATGCCAAACTATGTTGTAAAATGTGTTTCAATCTACTTGAAAAATGGTCTCCAGATACAGTCTGCATATTTTCGCATTACCAACCATCTTTCTTTAGAGGAGGGGATCCCTCACTAAACTTCTTGAGGTTTTTCTATTTTTCTCTTAAATAACCTTCACTGAGGTCATTTGCTGATCTGTTCCTCTCTGTGCTAAACCCATTTGGACATTTATTGTTCAATTGTTCAAGTTGGATGTGATTTCCTGTCCACTGAGGCATTTATTTTCTACAGTTCATTGTTTTACAGACTTGTTATTGTATACTTGTGCTATGCTAGCTGATCAAAGGCAGGGAGTTTTAGATAGAACCACTCAAACCTATTTCCATTGCAATAGAGTTAGCTGAAAATGTGAGGGACTTGACTGAATTGAAGTATACAGCGCACTAAATGCTATCACATATACAAAAACACACACACACACACACAGGTGTACCTGGAGGGAAGGTTGGTGAGGAGCAGGCAGGGCTGGAGCAGAGTAAGTGCATGGTGGACCACATGGACCAGACTGCCCCCAAAGCCCACATCCTTGTTCCTAAACAGGACCTCCTCAATGAGCCAGACCAGGTCCCGACACAGAGTCTCCACACTAACTCCCTGAAGGGGGGGGAAAGGGGGGCACAATGTTTAACCCTCACCTTCAACCAGACCCTCATTCTCACTCTTACACTCACCCACACTCATTCTCACCAAGACCCTCACTCTCACCCATACCCAAGACAAGGTCCCCAAGAACTCACGGCCTAGACACATACACACACAGTGTGGTACCTTGCGGTGTCTGTGCAGCAGAAGACAGGACATTAGGCTGGTGCACATCAAAGCCATACAGGAAGTAGTAGCTATTGACAGGAAACAAGTTTTTACGTCCACTCTGTACAGGATACACATGGTGTAGACCAGTGGTCTTCAACCCTGGTCCCCAGGGACCCCCTGCCCTACATGTTTTAGATGTTTCCCTGCTCCAACACACCTGATTCAAATTAGATTTTTTTCCCCCGGCGCAATGTGTAGCCTATTGAAAAGTTGTATGTTTCAGATTCCTCACTACATCAAATGTGGCTGTCATTACAGTTTACTTAAGTCTTCTCAATTAAATAAACCTCATAAGGTCTGCGAAAAAGTAGTATTATCAGGCAAATGAGGCAATACTTGTTTCAAAAGAAGTATTGCCATGGCAATACTTGCAATACTGACGGCGGCGGACTCAGTATTCCAGTATTGGATGTTGGCGCATAAAACATGTAGGGCAGGGGGTCCCTGAGGACCAGGGTTGAAGACCACTGGTATAGACTGAGCAGATCAGGGGGAAAAAGAGGGTAAGAAAGGAAGAAAAGAGGGAGAGGGGAAAGAAAGCAATAGGAGAGAAAGAGAAAGGGGGAAAATAATGAGAATGTATACTGTCCCCCTTCCTGTTGACCTCTGATAACACTGCTATTGTGGGGGGTATCAGGGATTGTCAGGAGGGGGAGTACAGGGGTCAGGACCACACACAGACACCTCACAGCAGACAACGCATACACTGGACACACCTGGAACACACCAGTGAGGTCACTATCAACTACAGACACACCTGGAACACACACACTGAACTGCAGACATCACACACACACAAACACACTTTCCTGGCTTAGGTGGTGGGTCGTGTGTTTGCACCATTTCTGCTAGAAGGCGGTGTGAGAAAAGCCTTAGGCTGGGTGCCTTAGTCTTTTCAATACAGGAAGAACCCTGACACTCCTGGAACATGCATCACAGCAGACAGCACAGACATCTACGCACTGTACAGACACATCCAAGCACTGTAGACACACACCTCACTGCAGGCCACACATACACACACCGGGCACACACATCTCACTGCAGACAGCACACACACCTGGAACACACAATCACACCTCACACACACACCTCACTGGAGATAGCACACATATCTCAGAGAGGGAACAAAGAGAGGGAGAGGGGAATTAAAGTGAAGGGAAAGAGAGAAAGGGGGAAGAGAAAGAGAGAGTATCAAACCTTGCAGACTTACAGTACAAGAGGTGGAGGGTGAGGGTCATGCCCATCTCTCGCTCTGAATGGCTCAACTCAGGCATGTACTGAGGAGGAAGGACCCACGACAACTTCCTCTGACCAAATATGGATTCCTTCCTGGATGGATTGCACAGAAAGGAGGGAGGGAGGAAAGGAAAGAAGGAGAGAGAAGAGAAAGTATACTAAGTGTTGCTTTGCTCCCACTGTGACCTCTGTGAAGCTGATGGAATGGATTGCAGTGTTTCTCACAGATTAGAAAGCAATTTGGGGTGGTGGGGGTCGTTACATAGAAGGTTACACATAACTTTTTTTTAAATTAAATATAGGCTATATGTATTAGCCTACATGTTGGAACGCTAGTGCTAAATAACTATTTAGCTGGTCGGCTCCATGACGCCGGGTAAGTAGGGCTCGTGAGACAGCTCACCAAAAGATCGATGGGGAACCCACTTGTCTAGATTAAGACATGTTCGTAGGTACCTAGCGAAAGTAACTTCAACTTTCCTAGAGACTTAGCTACGGTATTAATGTTGAAGACTCGCTGATATCGCATAGCGTCGTTGCTAACGTGTGCTGACGTTGTGACTGTGTGTGAGCGACACGTGAGTGACAGAGAGGCGAATGGAGAGCAGGGAAATGCAGCTGAACGAATACGCTGCGTGTATTAGATAGCGTTAAAAACATGTTTACAACAAACGCAATATGTGGCGCACCACCACAAATGAGTCTATGTGTGGGAAACACTGGAATGGACTGCATTTATATAGTGCGTTTATTATACCTTAGCGGCACCCAAAGCGCTTTACAATTTTGCCTCTCATTCACCCATGCATACTCACACATACCGACATTCAGCGTCAGTCAGACACAGTCAAACCGGTGGTAAGCTACAATTGTAGCCACAGCTGCCCTGGGGCAGACTTACAGAAACCTTCTGCTGCCAAACAGTGCCTACGGCCCCTCCGACCACCACCAACAACATTACGAACTTTCATTCGCATTCATACAATGATAAATTGTCCACGAGTGTGTGAACACAAATTACTTCTCAAAGTTGGACTGCTGAGATACACCCTCCCTGGAACCTCAGCGTGTACACATAAGCTTGAGCATACTTGTGTGAGGGCAGAGTTTTTTTCTTAAAAATGTACTAGTTAGTTTCAGGTTAATGGGTTTTGGTCTATCAAATGCAAAATTTGCGTTGCATGAGCAATAATTTGTATGTAGAGGTATACTCAAGGCTTAAGTGGAACTTCAGTGCGAGTGTGTGTGAGCATTATTAAGGCTGCTTAGCTGTGTTTGCCTAAATAACCCAATATTACAACAGGACCTGAAGCCCAAGTAACAAAAATGGGATGATTAAAGTGTTGATGATCAGTAGTTTGTGTGTGTGTGTGTGTTTGCGCGCAAGTGTGTGTATCCTTCACTCCTAACTTACTGATATTTGATTTACCTGTTCTCTAGGATGGCAGGAAGCAGCAGATTATGTAGGGGACGCCCTCCATCCAATCTGCACCTCCCTGACTCACACATCTCCTACTCACACACATACACACAATCCATACCATCAGATGTAAAACATAAAAAGACAAATCTAGAAGGTTCTGTAGAGAAAAGCTCCTCACCTGGAAAGAGAAGGGCTGGGAAAAGTGGACCCTGACACTGCCTCTGTATCTGCCCTGGAGCATCGACCACACACACCTCACTGCAGACCGAACACCCACCTGCAACAGACATACACACACAGACACTACAGACCTACACACACCTCACGGCAAATTGTGCACACACCAGGAACACACACACTTCACTGCAAACCACACTTCACTGCATACATAATACAAACCTGGAACACCCACAAATAACCTAACTGCAGATACACACACAAATCTAACACACAGATCAGATTAATCTCACTGCAGACAGCACACACACCTGCAGCACACACACACAGCCCTCATTGCAGACAGCACACACACTACACTGCAAACCCAGGGCTGTACACTAACCTTTTTCCACTGGTGGCACTTGCGCTACTAACTTTTTCAGTTACTGGCGCAAAACATGATTTGGTCGCACAATATATTTATAGTAAGCCGCTCTGGATAATAATAAACAATGATAAAACTGTATTGCATACAGGTGTGCTTTAATGTACTTTAAAGTTCCCATGGCATGAAAATGTCACTTTGAGGTTATTTAACATCGAGTTCCCCTAGCCTGCCTTTGGTCCCCCAGTGGCTAAAAATGTTGATAGGTGTAAACCAAGCCCTGGGTATTTTTCTCCGCCTTTGAGAAAATGTAAGATCAAATGCTGCGATATGAATCTTTAAAGGTTACCTCCCCTTTCTCTGCTTTGCCCGCACAGAGAATTTGGCCCACCAATGAGAAAATTAGCTACGATCTTGCAAGCGTGATATTGTTTTTTCCTCGAGACATCATGGCTTGCAATGGCAGTTAGCCCCGCCTCTCTCCTCCTCATAGCATTGAAAGCTACAGACACAGAAATGGCCTGTCCTAAGGAAGCTAGCTCATTGTGGGACTGCTCGTACCTTAACAATTGCCGCCGCCGTCGTCAGTATTGCCAGTATTGCCATGGCAATACTACTTTTGAAACAAGTATTGCCTCATTTGCCTGGCAATACTACTTTTTCGCAGACCTTATGAGGTTTATTGGGTGTGCTTTGCCTTCGGCATGAAGCACAACCTTTGTTATCTCACATATATATTTATTATTATTATTATTATTATTTTTGCCCCCCTACTCCTCGGTCAATATTTGGACTACATAGAAAACGTCGACGTCCAAAGTTTCGTCTTGGTCTCCATTGAGTTGCTTGTATCAGAATTTACGTTCCGTTGCACAGTTTAGGACCATACAACGTTTTTGTGGCATGAAGTTGATTTTGTCGGCAAAGGGTAGACTACTCAGTTATAATAGCCTACGTCACAGCGTCGGCACATGTTAGCAACGACGCATTAGATACGACGTGCATAGAAGACTGTTGCAGCACAGAAAGGATCGTATCGTGCCCCCCCTAGCATCCGTCAATATTTTGATTACTTAGAAAACGTCATGTCAAAAGTTGGTAGCCATTGAGTTGCTTGTCTTTTTATTTACCTGGCTAACTTGCTAGCCACAGTCACTGACGCTACTAACGTCACGAAACACGCGTGACTACCTCTAGCCTAACATTAGTTTAGCAGCTTGTTAACTTCTGGGAGATAGCTATAGGCTAACTATAGCTTTAACGCTACTGCAAGGCAGCTGCAGAAACGCCACAAGCAAAGAGGCCAGGGTGATAACTATTTACTAATGTTACTTTCTGATATGAAACACAATTGTTAAGTGTAATGTACAATATAAGCTAATATTATTGAGGAACTACATCGACTTTCGGAAACGGTAGTCTACTATTTCACTGAAGCATTAGCATCATGACATTAGCCTATGTTGCCCGGGCAACACATACTACAGCGGTCTAGGCTGCATCTGTTTTCAATCGTTAAAATAAACATTACTCACAAATACATTTTCGTTGTACGATTTATTATGACATTAGATTACAAGTAAACGATTTGTTGGTGAAATAATCATTACCTGTGATTTCAAACCAGTACTGCAACGCTGTAGCCTACGCGAGACACTGTGTAGCTAACAAAAACATCCACAGCTGTTTACAGTAGGAAGTCAGACGGCGACAGAACATGTTCGGCACTCCCTTAAATTAAAAGTATTTCAATAGGTCAAACTGTCTGACTACTAACCCGAACTTCATTGACACAGCCTAAACTTGTCAATCTGTTCATGAAAGCAATATTTAATTTCAGCCTAAACCGTACAACGGAAAGTTCAACCAACGATCGCCACCAAGACGAACACTGTAGTATACAATTTACCGGGGCAGCTTCTCCACAAAGGGCTATATCGCATTTTGCGTTGTTACTGACAATGATCGCTATTGAGCTTTTTATGCATGAGCGATTTTCCACTAAATAAATGTCAAGCGTATTTACGTTTTTGCGGGCATGTCATAAGTTAGCAGACATAGAGCTACTGTTTGAATCGCGATTCCATCAGAAATATTTCCAGTGATAACGTTGTTACAGTAGCTTCTTTCCAAGGGTGTTCTTAATGAATTATTATGCAATAGACTATGAGTAGGCTAAATGCTTGAAAATATGCAGGCACACCCTCACAATTTCCCCAGAAATTGTATGCTCTCTAGTTTAATTTAGAAGACTTAAAGTGAACTGTAATGACAACCACATTTGATGTAGTGAGGAATCTGAAGCGATACGAAAACATTCTACTTTTCAATAGGCTACACATTGCGCCGGCGAAAAAATGAGGCTATACTAGGCTACTTATACTCTGGTGATGGCACCTATGACCACTGGTATTCTTCGAGCCACTGGTGTCGAAATTCATATGTCCGTATCATTCTCACTCACATGCTCCGTACATGGCGAATTGTAGCCTATATGCGATTACTGCGTGTCTTGACGAGAGGTTGATTTTGTTTTTAAATCAACATTAGGCTACACCATTCCGGGAGGGGAGTAGGGGGTTGAATGCTCAGAGCACGTTTTAAAACATATTCTTAAAATAACTTTTAACAAATGCTTATAATAAATCATAGCATATTTCCTAAAACCCCAGGTAAGCACAAAAATAATCAGTGACACATTTGCGACTGATTGACTGTCACAATGGCATTTCAAAAGGTCGCAAATGCGACCATTTCGGTCGCAGTGTAGTGCCCTGAAACTGCACACACACACACCTCACTGCAGACTGTAGACATATCTCTCTGCAGACAGCACACATACCTGGCACACAAACACACCTCACCCCAGACCTTGCACACACACTTCAGTGTTTCCCCCATCATCATTTTGACATGGTGGCCCCGAAAATGACCTCCCTTCCCCTAAAATATGACAAAATATATATAATTGGCCTATATATTACAAAAAACGCAGCGATTCCCTTTTTGCTGTTCAATTCATTTGCAAAAGTTTCACTTTTTGTGCCCAAGGCACACCAAAGGGCAAGCCAAAATCTCAATGCACACCTGTATTCATATCCGTGCAAAGCGCCTCTATAACATGTGTTATCACTGTAATCACTCTGTAAGCATTTATTTTTATTTAATGTTATAGGGAAAGGTGCAATCGCTGAGGGTCATCCGATTAGAATGAAGAAAAAAAGGGAGCCTTGGATATCCAGTTGAATCATAACTCTTTGTATTAAATACTTAGGGTTAGGGTTAAAAGGGTTAGGGTTAAAAAATAATTAATTCATTGAGGTGTAGGTGGGTGTATGTGGTAAAGCACAAATAGAAAATATACATTAATACATAACTCTGTAGTACCATTTGAATAATACATTATACAGGGAACTAGCCATTGTGAGGACAACAATGACGGTGTTTCACTGGGCATAGAACGTGACTTCCACGTATGACTGAAGTGACCTATATACAAGGGTACCACACTATAAAAACCTTTAAAGACAACCAAGTACAAGAAAGTGCAAAAGTGCCCGGAGCAAGCTGCCACTCCATCCGAATGTGTCGTAAAGCAAACCAAAACATTTGTAACTAGCGGAGTGGAATCATGTGACCAACGTGATTTCCATATATGGTAATTTAAATAGACACGCCTTAACTGGGCAACTTAACAACTATTTACTATGGCCTTTTTAACAACTAATGCCCCCAAAAAATTGACAAAAAATACCTATATTACTCAATTTATTGAAAAAATAATAATGGAATTAATTTGAAAGTTAGTAAAATTTCTACTAATTTATATTTGAATCAGCACTTCAACATTTTATATTGTACATTTGCTATTTATCATTTGCTATTTTGCCTACTGAGCTAGTGAGAAACATGTGCCTGTCGTTGCTCGCAGATCTTTTAAATTCTTGGTGGTACTGAAGAGAGGGCTACTCGCAAGTCCTGTTCAACGGAGAGGCGTGACCTCCTGTTGCTCTTCATGTCAACTAGAGTAGAGAATGCCAACTCACACAGGTAGGTAATGGGAAAAATAAGTTGTTCAATCGCATGGCGGGAGATGGTTGGGTACTCTAATGCAGAAGCCAACCAAAACTGATCCAGTGGGAGCTCACAAAATTTGATTGTGCGGTCCGAGCTCTGCACATTCCTCTCTCTCCCTCAAAATTAGCTTTTCTGTTGAGGATTCCTGATTGAATGGGGCTCGAATACAGTCAAAGTCCTTGATGTCCGCCACACGTGGAAAGTAGCGCTCAAACCTCTCTTTTAATGTCTGAAGGTGTTCAGCAAATAAAGCGCGCTCCCTAGCTGCCTGTGGCGCGGCTGATGCCAGTGGAAACATCTCCATGCAACCCTGTTCCAAAGCCTCCTGCCACAGGATAAGCTTGCCCATAATTAGAATGTTCTCATTCCTGCCCTGAGGCGTTTAACACGTTGAGATGCCCAAATATATCTGCAAGGTAAGCCAGCTTGGCGCACCACCTCTGATCCGCGAGCTTGTCCTTATGTGGGACAGGGTGTTCATTAGAAAACTCCAAAACCTCTTCTCGCAGCTCATTAAGACGGGACAGGACTTTTCCCCATGACAGCCAACATACTTCTGTGTAGAGGAGCAGGCTTTGGTGGTCAGCTCCCATCTCGGTGCACAGTTGGGAGAATAGCCGAGACTTTAGGGGCCTTGATTTTATGTAATTTACCACCTGCACAGACTGATCCAGCACCTCAGCCAACTCCGGGGGCATGGTTTTGGCAACTAATGCCTCAGTGTAAAATACAGTTGTTTTCACCTTAGCAATAAAACCTTTCACTCTCCCCGTCATGCATGCCACACCATCTGTACAAAGACTGACGTACATATCCCAGGTTAGACATTTCTCTTTTAAATAGTCATTAGTTAACCTGAATATCTCTTCCCCTGTTGTGTGGCTTTCCATTTCTTTACAGAATAAAAAAGTCTCTTTGATTGAATCACCATCAACATATCTGACGTTTGCCATGACACCTGCAAACAAAAATTAAAGTGGGGAGGATGAGCGTCTCCGCTATTGTGTTTTTTTCTGCTTTGCAGTAAGCTCCGCTGGCATATAACTTGCCTCCATAGCCTTATCATACACTTTTACACAATCCAACAAACGGTCTTGCTGCCTCTGGTTCAGAGCCTAACCTAAACTACGTACATAATATAAGCTGTGACATAACCAATAACATTGTAACACACGTGCCCACCAGGGATGGAAATTAACAATTTTGGCCACCGGCCACTGTGGCTGGTGGATTTAAAAATCTACCAGCCACTCAATGTTTTTACCAGCCGCTTTGTTGTTTTTAACTGCATGTGAAAATTAATACTACAAGATCTTTTGACGATTCCTGGTCTTTTATGGCTTCCAGTTTTAGGTTTTTAGTCCCAACCAGGGTTTTTCCTGGGTCAAAATGGGTCTTCGGTGCTCAAATTTTTTTTTAAATTTATTTTCTTCGTGCCTACACTATATATTACCATTCCAGGTCAAGAATACCAATGGAGGCTGGGTTGGAAATCATTAATCAAACTTTTGTCAGCATTTTGAGTGGAAATTTCATTCGCATTTGTACAGGTGTAGTAGTCATGCACGACGGGCTGGCCTTCGCAGCTGAACGACAGTTTACTGGCCGCTCTGTCCATTCGCGCACCTCACAGTTGTGTATCGATCAGACAAGAAGACACGCTTCAACTCTATTACCAATTATTTGTTTGTAAACATTCAGGATGCGCGCGCAACATAGTGGCAGAAAACCGGGAAAGATAGCTTTTATAATGGTTAGAGAATTACACACGGATTATACAAATGGTTAGATTTAAAAAGACGAAAAAGGTAGAGGACAGCCTTTAAGAGAGAAAGCGATTAATGATCCGTCACATCCGAATTTTGATTTGGGTCACGAAAGTCTTGACATTTGAGTGAGAATGTCGCCCGGTAGACCGCATAGTCAGGCGGCAGCCACATCTTCACTTCATGTCATAAAGTTCATAATTTTACAGTTTTACAGTCAATTCTACATCTAAAAAGTCGAGCAAGGCAGCTTTCAAGAGTTATTGGAATTCTGCTTTTAGCCAGCTGGTCCGATTATTTTTGTGATTTGTATAAACTGGCAATCTGAGTGTGAGCCTGTTACAGTTATAGCACACCTTACCACCGACGAAAAGCAAAAATAATGTATACCATCAGGGCCGCGTTTGTGCAATGGGCAGGAGGGGCTGCTGCCCCGGGCCCCGGCCACTAGGGGGCCCCGGCCACTAGGGGCCCCGGCGCGGGAGATGAAAAAAAAAGAATGATCATATTTTTGATGCATTTACCCATCCGTAGTGAAGTAAACGTTCTCTTAATAGGTGCGTTCGACATGACCTCGCTTCATGCAGCGCTGCAGCTGGCTGCAGGCGGCTGACTTGAAACAGTGAATTGTGGTTAGACTTTTGTCCGACTTGAGACGGCGCCGAGGCTAGGTCACTGTGACGTAGCCATCAAAGTACCGTGAGATCGATTCGAGAACTGCCGGCTGTGTAGACGAGCGCATTTTCTCAAGAGCAACTGCACGGCTTCAAATGACGACACAGCTATTTCATGATTGGCCAGACTCACACACGACAACTTTGACGCTTGTTTTGTAATTATTCTGACACCTTCAGTTTCGCCAATGCTCAAATCCGGACCAAACAATTTGATTGAGTAAAACATTTGTTGAAGAAAGGGTTTTGGGCCACCTCTTCTACTAACGGAAAGACTAAGTTTAATTATAAATAAAGTAACGTAAGCAAACAGCGCTTGATCGGCCATGACTGACATCAACGCAGCAAACCACGAGAAGCTGGAATGTCCAACTTCACAGAGCCGTTTTCAAATCCTCCCCGACTGCAAGCGGCTACTCTCGCCGGTCGTTTCATTCAGCCGCAGTCCATGTCGAACGCACCTAGTGACATGCTTCGTCACGTGTCGTTGCTGGTATCAAAACAGGCAAGACTCGGGCTCTATTCGAATTGTCTTAAAATGCGTCCTTTCTTCCTTCCTTTTAAGACAGTCACTGCGGTTACATGCATTCGAATTACTGGCTTAATCGGATAGAAATAGAATTATCCGTTTCTTGTAAACACCTTAATTCGAATCATTGCGATCCGATCCGATCCGATCGACACCCACGGGATAACTCTGTCCGATTCGATTGATAATTCGAATAACGCATGCATGTAAACGCTTAATCGGACTATGAACTGGATTCAGCGTCTTTGCGCATGCTTGAGCCACCCTCCCAGGTCGTGACACGGAAGTCGAAAAAGGTTGTCGCTGCCAGGAGCTGGCCCAGTAGAAACAAACAATAACGCGATGTACAACCCAGAAGACGTTGTGTCTGCTCTTCATCAAGACTGTTCGTCGAGACCTTTGCGGTACTGTGGCAAAGTGCAACCACATATTGGTGGTCTGAATTAAATTATCCATGTTCCTTCGGCGGCGTCTTCTCTCCTTTATCAATATAGCCAATATCGCCGTTTGCATTCGCAGTAGGCTAGCTACTCCTATTGTCATCATGCACGAAATGTAGCTAGGGGACGTAGCTAGCGTCACCTTGCCATCTTTCTCGAAATGTTGATGTTGTCATAAATATATGTAAAGGCCTTTATATATATATATATGGTTGTTGTTGTTGGTAGTGGTGAAGAGGTCAAGCGGAAATGGCGGTATCACCACTAGTTGTAATGAAAACAGCGCCACGTATCGGACTGGGATATGACATGCTTTCGGCCAATAATTCGGTTTATTCTCCGTCATGTACATTCAGATAATCCTGTTCCGCCAGAGAGTAGCATTATTCGAATTAAGCAAGATTCGAATTACTACCATCATGTAAACGCACTGAGTGAGGAGATCTGTTCGAAAACGCTTAAATGTTCTCTTCCTGTCTAATAGACCACTTTCATGTTTACCAACATTCAGGATGCGCGCGCAGCTAGGTTTCAGAAAACCGGGAAAGGATAGCATTTACAATGGCAAAAGGACCACACGAATCATACAAATAGTTAGATTTAAAAGACCAAAAAGTCAGAGGAGGACAGCCTTAGAGAGAGAAAAAGCGATTCCCCATTGATCTGTCGGATCAGAATTTTGATTTGGGTCATGAAAGTCTTGACATTTGAGTGAGAATGTCGCCCGGTACAGACCGCATAGTGGAGCGGCAGCCATGTCTTCGCGTCATGTCACAAAGTTTATAATTTTACAGTTTTACAGTCAATTCAACATCTAAAAAGTCGAGCAGGGCAGCTTTCAAGAGATATGGGAATTCTGCTTTTAGCCAGCTGGTCCGATTATTTTTGTGATTTGTTTAAACTGGCAATTTGAGTGTGAGACTGCCGTCCCCATTAGCCTCAGTCAGACACGTCGCTCACTGGCAGTGTGCACAATGTTGTATTTCACTCCAGAAAAGTCAGAGGACTGCCTAACGTAGATACGAGCCTGCTGAAGATAGCCAGCATATTGGATTTCTTTAACCGAGCCTGTTTCATTACTCATTTTCCTGAGAAAGCGACCTCCGTTAGCCAAGCTAGTTTTGCCCGATCACTTGGTCAGGCTATTTAAAGCTATGGGGGTCAAGTGACTTTGTTGCATTGACAAGTGAAATGTAAATGTACTCGTCCAAAGGACAAGTGCCTCAAACAGTTAATGTCAAGCCCTGTAATCCAGTAAACAGAGATATATGATGACCTGATCGACACTCCAAGTGTATTATACAGGGGAGAAGTTCGTCTTTTGCAACCCACATGCGCAGTTGAGCCAGCTTGACAGTCGTGTGACGTAGGTTTGAAAGTGGTCTATAAGATACCTTAAAATACGTCACATAACGGTCATTTTTTAAGAGAGCATCTGAGCTGCCTTGCTGTCTTAATGGTGGCACGTATTACCGATAAGTCTGTGCGCCAGAACCCAAATCTGATTTTTATTTTTTAAGATGGCGGAACGAAATACCAAAGTTCACATCAAAAGTGTTCATAAATGTAATTTTGCTCTTTTTTTTGAAAATGTATCGAGAAATAAACAGTGTTCTATTTAATTATGCCATGATTGATTAACAAAAATAGTCTGAATTCGTTAGTGAGGTATAAGTTAGCCAGGTCGCTAAGGTAGCTGATTGTTAACGGCGTTGCTAACGTTAGCTCCGGTACAGTATGTATCTGTATTTAATGCAAGATAGTTAAGAAAGTGAACGGTTGTTTATGATGTGAAATTGTAAATGTGCATTGTAAGTGCACACAAAATGTACTGTAAAAATAACCTGCTATTTAAAAATATATCAGGGTGTTTTAACCATAGATGTATGTTTATATATATCTATGGTTTTAACTGTCAGTTGGTTGCTGTTAACTGTCATAGCTAGCCATGTACACGCAGCGCGATGACGTACATCCTGTCTTAATAGGCTGTTCGAAAACAACGGTTTTTAAGATACCTTACCCCGAAGAGAGCTGTCTAGTAAAACATCAAGGATTAAGACAGCTGTCTAAGTTTTCGAACAGAGCCAAGTTGACCTTAACCTTGCCCTGGAGACAACAATGGCTTTGCATGAAACAATAAGAAAATATGAAAGTGGGGCTAAAAAACGAAAAATTAATCAGCAAAAAAGAGAGCGACAGGCAGATGTTTTAAGTAGGCCTAAAACCCCAAAACGTTCAACTTTTTTCTAATTGTATTACCAATCTCTCTCTCTAATATATTGATATAAATAATACTTATAAATATATATAAGTATTATTTATATATATAAATAATAATAACATATTTGGCGGGGGGAGGGGGGCCCCGGGGAGGCTTCTGCCCCGGGCCCCAGGTGACCTTAACCTGGCCCTGTATACCATAGATAGGCCTTCTTTAGATTTTGATCCTTATTTACTTCCACACCTAATGCGAGCGCGCGAGAATTTTTTTGGTGCTGATTCGAGCTTTATCTAAAATAAACATAGTCGTCTTTCAATTGGTAAAACCTTGTCTAGTGAATGTGGTGTCTTTTTGTCTCTTAATTTTTCAGCCCCATCTTTACGTTTCTTAGCCTGGTTTTCCATCGTTATATTCTTAGCTTTTGATCAGTCAGTCCCACTGTTGTCTGTAAACGAGACTAAAAGCTACGACAGTGACTAGTTACTGACTTCCACACCTAATGCGAGCGCGCAGAGCGCGCAATAATTTTTTGGGTGCTGATTTGAGCTTTATCTAAAATAAACAGTAGTGTTTCAATTGGTAAAACCGGTCCCGGCCGGGCCGCGGAAATCTGGGGGGGCACGGCAGAAATCTGGGGGGGCCTAGCCCACCCCAGCCCCCCCCTAGATCCGGCCCTGGTCCAGGTATGCACACAAGTCCATCAAATGTTGGTAATTTTGGCTGGTTACATTCCCAAAGGTCCAACGTATCTAACCATGTCCAAACGTTTGTCCAAATACGTTCATATATAGCTATCATCCTTTGTTTCATTATGCTAGTTAGCGACGAAAGAAATACCTTATTCACATCAAAGTAGTATTTTCTCCGCTTGCCAATATACTATTCTCTAAAGGAAGCCATCAAAATGTCCGTTGAACCCTCCCCTTTCGATTGACATCAAGATTGACCCAATCAGAGCTTCCATGCCCTGTTGACAGCCCTCTACAGCCAACTAGGTATGTGCGTCCCGCCCCCCCCCACACTCGTTGTACACGAATATCTAACACGTGGCTTTGAATGGCTCTGAAATTAGCTTGTTAGCCTTGTAGCTAAGGAAATGCTGCAAACGCTAATACCAAACATGTCAAGCTTCTGTGGAGCCTTCAAAATAAAAGTCTACTGCGCAATCTGGTTGACAGAATCAGTGTTCTTTGGGCGCCAATCCTGGGAATCAGATAAAGCACAGAATGTGTTCATAATTTAGTTTTTGTGTTTCAGTAATACTAATGAGGGATTTAGCTATTATATATGATAGTTCTAAGTACCACCTTTCATTAGAGATAACAAATATGAAAAAGAATACCTTTTTATTTGACCTTGGTTCAAAGGGTCATTTTGGAGTCTCCAAAAGGCCCTTTTAGAAAACGCATGGATGTACTCTTATAAAAACATGTGTAAAATATGAATATATTGTGGTATTATGTTTGACTTTTGATTTGAATTGGGTAAGGCTTCAACCTGTGGTCCAATGCTGTGTTCCAGCTAATACCTACCACCTCTAGGCCTATTTAGGCCTCTGTTTTCAAAACAAAAACTAGGCGGAAATAGAAACTTTCACTTTCCTTGTGTTTAAGCTGCTATAACTCAACACCAGTAGGACTGACAGGGGTCCTGACAACAGTGGACATAACTTCAGAGTGTCAGCTTTCAAAAGAGACTATTTACATGCATGTACTCCAAATGGTTCAAGAACAGCTTTCGATTTACTTTGGGTATGCTGTTTAGGCGTTTTTTGGCACATTTAGCAGGAATTTTCAGGAATGGAAAACGGTTAATAAATGGGCATTGTCTGTGTTTTGTTATTTAAGCATCGAAAGGTATCGTAACTATCGGTTCTCGTGACATCCTTAGCACCTACACCTTGAAAACACTGAACACACACACACACCTAGGACACAAACACTTCACTACAGACAGAACACACCTGCGGCCCATGAACACATCTTACTGCAGCCAGACCACACACCTGGAACACCTGGAGTATTTGTGCGAGTGTGTATGAGTGTCTGAGTATGTGTTTGTAAGCTCCATACCTTTGTGCTAGCCTGGGGAACACAGTCGTAAGAGATGCCAACGGGCACCAGGCAGACAGTGGGCACGGTCCCCTCCAGCATGATTTGACGGAGTCGTGCCAACCACTGCCCTCCTTGCCCACTCAGCCCAGACACACACACACTCACGGCCTGCCCCTCACACAACAGCTCCCCCAACACCTGTAGGAGAGAGGATGGGGGAGAGCAGGGGAACAGGGGAGAGGATGGTAATGTTGGAAAACAATGAGAGAGGAGGAGGATAACCAGTGGAGCAACAGGAGAGGAGGAGGAGAATGAACAAGGGAGCGGAGAAGGATAAGAGAGAAGGAGAACATGGGAGAGGAAGAGGGTGAAACAACTGCTAGGCTTATTGAAAGGAGCAGACCTTGACACAATAAACTACAAAGGAACAGCTACCGATTCAGACCCCATCACAATTTACTGCTACATTCAATTAACTATCAACTCAGTCCGTCCCAGCCAAAAGAGCAGCAGCATTGTCAGTGTTGCAGAGCAAAGAGGGACTTCAGGGTGTAGGGGTGTACCAGGCTCTTGCCCTCTGTGTATTGGTTTGTGTGCAGGTCTCTGTCACAAACGGAGGCAGACTTACTGAGGTCATGATTGGTGAGTGGAGGCTGTTAATATGAGCATCCTCGTCACTGTTGGCACCAATAGGGAGGAGAACCACACCCAGCTTTTGCAGGACAGACCTGTTGGAACAAGTTATCCATATTGAGAAGACAGGAACAACAACTACCTTACAATGCTATAGATGTTTTTGAGAGGTGTGTGTGTGAAAGAAAGAAAAGTTGTTGTTGTGTTTGTGT
Source organism: Mallotus villosus (assembly GCA_903064625.1). Classification (NCBI taxonomy): domain Eukaryota; kingdom Metazoa; phylum Chordata; class Actinopteri; order Osmeriformes; family Salangidae; genus Mallotus; species Mallotus villosus. The sequence goes on along the minus strand of CAEFZP010004572.1, from coordinate 76,138 downwards.
TAATAAGAGAGGTGTGTGTGTGAGAGAGGATATGTGTTTGTGTGTAAGAGAGGTGGTGTGGGTGAGAGGAGGTGTGCGTTTGAGTGAGAGAGAGAGAAAGGGAGAGAGGAGGTGGTGTGTGCAAAGGTACCGTATCCAGGATGTGTGTATCTGCAGAGGGCAGATCGTGTATGGCACCCTAAGGTTGTAGCAGAATAGGACCAGGGGCAGCAGGACATAATCCACCACACTCTGACGCTCACACACGTACACCAGGGGGCAACCCTGAGACACACACACACACTCTTATCATGCTCTAGACACAAGTTAACAAATACAAATGAGACTGTGCGTGTGTGAAGTGTACCTGCTGTGCAGCTCTCTGTAGGGAAGCCAGATGGTTCAGGTTAACTTGAACACTACAGAATACACACTTTAGGAGCTTAAGCGCCAGCCAGCCTATTAAACTGGAGAGTGAGGGGGAGGAGGAGAAGGGAGAGAGACAGTAAGAAACAGACTTGGCACAAGGAGGATGGACAGACTTCAAAGAGGATGACAAAGGCCTTATTTCATGACAGAAATCCCAAAGAGAAAATCTGAAGATATGCTTGAATATGAATTCCATCTATGGAATCTCCTAAATTCAGAATGTAGAAGCTAGTTCCTAATGGCTAGGGAGGCAAGCTTTACTACCATGGAAATGCCAAGGAAACATTTCACACACACACATACCGAAGAAGAGGTGGGTAGATGCAGGTGTTGATGAGGAGGTGGTAAGGGGAGAGACGAGTAAATGGCTCCTGAATGTCTTCCAACATAGAGGGTGTGTGGGGGATGGAGAGAGCCTTCTGTACCCTGAAACCCACACATTATACACACCCATACTCTTCCAGACTCCCCAACCCAAACATCACACTCTTCCAGACTCTGCACCCTCCCACCGGTCACCGTTCCAGACTCCACCCCTCCCTCACTTGTTCTCTCGCAGAGTTCGCACCCTCACCTGTCACTCTTCCATACTCTGTCCAGCCTGTCAGTAGCAGTACTGGGCTCCACCCTGCGTCCCGTGACAAACAGCACATAGCACAGCCTTCTCACCAGCCAGCCTCTGTACCTACATCAAAGGACAAAGGTGTGTGTGCATTGCGAGTCAGGTCACACAAATACCCCACAAGAAGACTTCAACGCCCCCCTTTAAAATATTTAGCAATAGTACTACCTGCAACGCTGATGCACCCTTTTACGTGAAAACGTTCATAGCTAGCTTGTAAAAATCACACTTCTGTGTGATTTTCCAAGAATTTCAGTGCCCAGTCTGAACTTGTGTTGTTCTGTGCACCAATAAAAAAACTTGAACTGTGTGATTGTGGTTGGTAGGTGTAGTGAAGCTAGCTAAAAAAAACGATATCCTGGGTATGTTGAACTTGCTTTGTAGTATACGCCTCAGGTGTTTGTGCGTTTTGCACCATTCTACCTGGTGTGTGTCTCTTTCACACTCAAAAGGTTCTGGAAGCCCAGGGAAGTAGAGGTCTGTCCATAATTCCTGCCCTGAAACACACACTCTTGTTACTTACATTCTAATCTTCATCCCTTTCCATATCCTTTATATCCCTCTCACTCCCATCCCTTTACCTTTAAGTAAGTCAAACTGTTGGGTGTCACTATAGACGAAACACTGTCATGGTCCACTCGGATTAATAATACAGTGGTGAGAATGATTAATGGTATCTATGCCATTAGAAGGCATGCTCATGTGCTAACTAACACAACAATTAGACTAGTCATACAATCTCTAGTTCTGTCAAATCTGGACTACTGTCCTGTTATTTGGTCTAGTGCATCAAAGCAAGAACTTAGTAAACTTCAGCTTGCTCAGAACAGAGCGGCAAGACTAGCACTTCACTGCTCTGTTAGGACTAGTGTGGATGTTATGCATGCCAGGCTGTCATGGATGAGGGTGGATGAAAGACTGGCATGTAGTCTTATTCTGTTTTTAAATAATGTGTATTCCTCACAGAAACCTGTCAGTTTGTCTTTACAGCTATCACCTGCAAATGAGAGACATGGTTATAATACTAGACAGGCACTAAGTGGTCACTTTACGCTTCCTCTACCCAGAACCAATGCACTAACAGTAATGTACAGAGCCATTGCATACTGGAATGTGCTCCCCTCATATGTGACTCTAACAAGAAATAAATGGGATTTCAAAAGGAAACTCAAGGCAGCTATAATTAGAAAGGAAATTATAGTAGATTAGATTATTATTTTAGGTATTTAAGGGATTTTAGGTATTCTTTTACTTGTAATGTAAATTTTGTTTTTTAATTCTGTGTTTTTGTGATAATTGAACATGCTGTACTGCATTATATGTATCTATATTGTATTGTAATATTTTTTGCCTGGACCCCAGGAAGAATAGTCTCCACCATGGTGTAGACTAATGGGGATCCTTAATAAACTAAACTAATCCACCATTTCCATCCCTCTATATCACCATGTCTATCTGTTCTTTTCTTCGTCCCTCTATCTCTATCCCTCTCTTTCTCACTCACTCCCTCACTCACTCACTCACCAGGCTGTCAGGGGTACACTGCTGGCAGCACTGGCCGACACTGGGTCTGAACTTGCCAAGGTGGGGAGCCACAGTCTTTAGCTTCTTCTTGACCTTCAATCCCCAGGACAGCTAAGGGACAGAGGGCCACATACATCACATAACTCACACTTCACAATAGTGATGTCACAACCGGTACTCCGGAGTCGGAAGGATTTGTTGAATTTATAGTACTCCAAAGGCTGTGGGTGCTGAAAACAATTCACTGCCAGGAGAGTAGGTGGCGCTGCACTGCGATGCTAGCTAGGTTATCGAAAAGTCGCGCATATCTACAAATTCACGTTTCATCAATAAAATAAGCAAATTTTCAGCAACTACACTGCCCATTTCTCGTCACATTTTAATTCAGATGCCGATTTACATGTACTGTTTAGCTGAAATATGAAAGAAAAACTTGCAGCAATGGCAGTCAAAGGATTCTGTTCTCTTATTGGTCACAGCAACCTTGCCCCTGACGCAAGTGGTTCTTAATACGGACCAATCAGAGCCAAGGGGCATCCGTAAAATGACGGACTAGCGCACGGACAGTCAAGAAAATGATTAGGTGTACGCAAAGCTCTCTGAACTCTCTGCGAGCCCCTTGTAGAGGGCGTTCCTCTACGTAGAGGGCGTTCCCCGTGTCCGTAAAAACGCAGTAGTGTAATTCGGCATTGACAACAACGCAACATGTCTCACCAACACACTGCATTTTTCTCCTGGTGTTTCAACGATCAATGTGTGTTCAAAGAAGAGAAAATACAAAAACATGACAGTTCAATGCAAACTATGTTTGCCTAGGGTGAAGCTGCTGTCCGCGTCAAAAGATTCAACTTCAAACGCAAAAGCATTTGAAGGTAGGGGCAAAATTGTCGTCCTCCACAATTAGCAAACAAGTTAAATAGGGTAAACTAGATAGCTAGTCAGCTGCTAGCCCCTTATTAAACCGATTAGTTGGCTAACTAATTAACTTAAAACATGTACGAAAAATATTAATTGTGGTGAAAGGTATGCTGTATCTTGGCAGAGACTACGTTAGCTGTTCATATATCCAATTTAGATTCAAGCACTAAAAACATCTCAGCAGTAATTCCTAACTGTGTAATACCCTTATTTATATAAATAGGGGGACTTCTCTATATATTTTGGAGTACTACTGTATGTCCTGCTTCAACAGTTCATGGGGTGCAACATAATTCGTTTTTTTACTTAGTCTTATTCCAGGTTATGTAAACAAACTTCAACTGGTTATAAACTAGGTTTTGAAAGTAATCCAAAAGTAATGGAAAGTGATAAGATTACATTACTGAGTCTGGGTAATCCAAAAGTTACATTACTGATTACAATTGTGGATGGGTAACTAGTAACCCTAAAAAGTAACCTACCCAGCCCTGCAAGAATGAGTTGTTCAGTAACCCATTTATTTATTTTTGGTTTGGTATCACAGTGTTTCCTTTAGGATTTGTTTTAGCAGTGGGGGCAGGTATGTCCCCCCTCCCCCCCCAAAACAAAGTTCTAACCCTAAACCCTATATTTCTAAAGCAGGTTAATGTAATAGTCCAATAGCTAATTTAATTTCGTTTTATTTCCCCTAAAGCAATACAGTTAGGCTACTCAAAGACACCTTCCACTCACAAAGTATGTTCTAAATGGCATAAATGCTGCCAATTAATAATTAACGTAACAACTTATTGTAAATGGTCAGTAGCCTAGCCTATCGATTAAGGTAGGCCACTCGAAAGCATACACTGTCCGCTTCATTTGATCTTGATAGGCCAAGCATTCTGTAGCAAATAATAACAATAAACCCACTACTTATTCATTACAATTACTTCAGCATAATAATGCACCTAAAATACAAACGTGAGCAAAGGCAGCAATCGCTATCGAATCAACAGCCACGTGCAATTTAGCTAGCAGGTGAAGAATACTCAATACTTGATATTCTCAAGGACGCACACACGCAATCTCAACTGTGTCCGTGCTGTTCTCCGACATGCACTCTAACAATTATTGATATCGTGGCGGCAGAAATGTAGCCGTGGCCGGCCGGCAAAATCAACATAGAGGAAACACTGTATCGAAAATGGTTTAGAAAATACTACGTCACAATAACACCATGTAAAACCGAGTTACCATGCGTGTGTACCTGTCATGTTTAAGATTGTGTGTATCTGGGTTAATCTGGAGTCAACAGGCACAAGGGCATTCTAAACATTAGTGGCACACAATAGACCATAATCTGTCAATACAGCATTATCATAACAATAGACCAGGGGGATATTCCAGGTAGCGGGTTTAGTGAAAACTGACTTGTTTAACACTGAAAAGAGGTTACTCATCCAGGTTGTGGATAGTATCTGTAGTGGACAGATTTAGATTTAGCCAGAGTAAGGATTAGGGATGGGGATCCAGGATCGTAAAGCATCATATTTATTTTATTTATGTATATATATTTTTTTGTTGTTGTTGGAAAAAACATTTTGCTGCTGATATTATTTTACTGTTCTCATAGTTATACGTTATGTTGAAATCGGAAATTAAAGACTCACAGTATTTGCAATAATAGCAATAACAGTTCTCTTAAGAATTTATTGTCTCGTCTTTCTTTCCACCAAATAGAAAAGTATCGATAGTGGTATCGATAAAGACTCGAATCGTTAAGCAGTCTCGAAAATTGTATCGATATCGATCAAAATTAACGATACCCATCCCTAGGTCCGACAGACCTGCCCGCACTGCAAAAAAAATCCTAGGGGAAACACTGGTATCATGTCGAATATGATTAAAACCAAGGTGACGTCGAGGCTACAATTACAAGCCTGAGCAAAATATGCATTACCTGTTTGTAGTATGTTTTTATATTTAATAAAACATTGAATATGCTATTTTATTAAGTCCACCACTTTTTCTCCTGTAATATTAACGGACAGTGGGATTAAATGTTCAATGTATGGACTGGCTATTACTAGAGCCCGACCGATAAAGGATTTTTAAGGCCGATACCGATACAAATATTTGGTGATTTTAAAATCTGATATTCCGATATCGGCAGATATAACAAATATTTTTAAAAATCTGAAACGCGTAACAAAACAAACTGATTTCCCCAACAGTAGTTATTTGTAGTTTACATTTAGTCACTTTTAGCAGAAGTTCTTATCCAGAGCGACTAAGTACAGGGACATTCCCAGAGGCAATTAGGGTTAAGTGCCTTGCCCAAGGACACAACGTCATTTGACACGGCCGGGAATCGAACCAGCAAACCTCTGATTAATATCCCAATTCCCTAACTGCTCAGCCATCTGACTCCTGTTATTATTTCCTCACTAAAATAATATGATAATGCAGTTTCTGATAAATAAAATGTATAAAGATACAAACTTTAGATATGAAACTTAAAGTCCTTTGAACAAAAACACAATTATTAAAATATAAAAAATCATTTTACAAAAAATAAAAAACACTTTAATATTCATTTATCGGCCATTATAAATGCCAATACCGATAGTTTGGAAAATGCCTAATATCGGTCCGCCGATATTAGGCTCTAGCCATTACATTCAAATGTATGCTCCGCAGCAATTGTCTCCCACGCCACTTATATACGCTGCTACAGCAGTGTTGCTTTTTCTGGAATATGTGCTCGACCATAAACACAAAATAAAACTTTTATCTGAAGTGCGGTGAAGTAGCACGTTTTTTGTCGCCGGGTGCCATGGTGGATCCTAGTATCCGAGCTCCATTGATGTTGGCTTTTAATTGTTCTCATGCCCGCACTTAACGTACTCCAAGTTGAGTTAACAAATTCAAACTAGAAAGGTACATTTCCTAAAGAAAATGTGTGTGTTTGCTGAATGCAGTTAAAACTATTTTGTTTTGATGGCTTGAATAACAAAGAAGGTTTTACAAAGATTTTAAAAGAGGTATGTGCTTTTAAAACAAAATGGTCAGAAAAAGTATTAAAAGTAGGCCTATATCTGTCATTGTTATGCATTGCGATATTTTCTTACTGTTGAAAAAGGAGAATAAAAGAGTGATGAAAAGAGTATCTTATTGAGCCGAATTTTTTTTTCTAGCTCTTAAATATAGTGATGAAGAGCGTTGGCCAATCGGATTGGTTCCGTGTTTCTTGTAACGTAGCAACGGTTGGTCAATTGTCAGCAAACCTAGAACCTAGAATCTAGGTTGAGGTTCAAGGTGGAGGAGAAACTAATCATGTGTGCACACCAAGTCCTGTTCAGACACTGAATTTAAAGATGACATCAAAATAATAATCCATGGTGCAGGGTAGGGGTGCACCGATCCGATATTAAGATCGGATATCGGCCCCGATACTGACAAAATAGCTGGATCGGGGATCGGAAAAATTAACAGATCCAATGGCCGATCCATCCATTTTTTTGTCAGCAGCATGAGTTAACCGAACCTTTAGATGCGTGAGTTCTAAATATTTCGGACGGTCCCCACAGCAAGTATACTCGTAGCAATGCTACTAGCATGCTAGTGTTACCTGTTAGCCTTCTACATATTGAAGCCATACAGCGTTTCGCATAGTTTCTGTCTATCGAAAAATATTCAGTTGGAATTTTAGAAATTGCATATATGCGACGTTACGCTGTGAGACCAGCATTCATATATGTGCGACGCTACAGGTTAATCTAAACTGTAGATTCTACACAGTATAGAGTTGTTGAGCTGCAGGATTTCGGCGTGCTCCTACCATTGTGCTTTTGGATGTCCTTGATTAAATTGGTAGTATTGTACTTAGCAGTACTACCACCACCACTCAAAACATTTACTTTGCAGACATTGCAAACAGCCGACGAACTAGTTGGAGTGGCAAGCGTGAAATATCTCCACAGACTACTCTTTGGCTCGCTCCATGTTGCTTTTAACTTTATCTGTCCACTGGTTGGACACGAGCTGTACACCGCCCGGTGCAATGCTTCAAGCTAAAAACGTCCATGGTTCACACACCAGCGACAACAAATACATTTTTTTTTACATGTTTACAATGTTTGACAACTGTTTGATTACTATTGTATGTTTGGCCATAACTTTAAGACAACATGTTGAAATATGCAAAGATCATATTTCAAATCTGTCTGCTGTTGTACATTGCCCACACAATTACGTATATAGTTATCAACTCTAACATGGCCTGTATCTTGTATTGAAAGTGCTCGAAAATTAGCTTGTCTAATGTATGGTGGACTGAGAGGATTGTCAAAGCGGAGCGAGCCGATGTCGTGGGAGAATTCCTAGCTACTGTATTAGATGTACTGCTTCAAATTGAAAACGGAGAAGATATTTAGATTAAAGACAAGTTTCTTAACATCTGTGTTTAATATCGTCAATTAAAAGTAAAAACTTTTCAGTTACGAAGCATTTGTTCGTAGTATGGCCAGCTGCAGTAAGCCTTTCGTGAACCCCGGTTTAGCTGTTCGTGACGGTCAGCTATAACAGTGTTGAGCCTTGATTCTTTCAGAAAGTGAAACTTGCTTAAAGAAAAATGATCTAGCTAGATTATGTACACTTTAAGATCAATGTACATACCTTGTTTGGCCAATTTGGTCGATTGTGGACAAAGTCGAACCGTTTTTAGTTATGGAGAGCGAACGCGCTAGTCTCGATTATAAGAGGAATTGCGTTTCCACTCATCACTTTAGTAGTCATAGCTTTTAAACAAAATAGTCTATCTTAAATCTGTCTTCTGTTATGAATTCATGACAAAATTACTCACATTTCATACACTCTAACCTGTCCTCTGTACCTGGATTGAAAGTGGTTAAAAATTATGTTTTCTAAAACAGAAGATTTTTGTCAGAATGGCTCTGTGAAATCTTCTTGATAAAGGATGATTTGCCTAACGTAATCATATAAATATTTTCATCATTAGAAAGCCCTACATCTTGTCTTCAAAATGGTATAAACAGTTCAAGTATATTATTTGAAAAAGTCTGCATATTCAAGCAAGAAAGTGTTAAACAGTGTAGAAAATTGACTCGGTGAGAAACAGTTGTCAGTGCATGACGTCACAATTGAAACCCATTCATTTTTTTAAGCACTTTAAACTTATATAACTGAACTTTAAAAGTTATCTGTGAGAAAAGTAATAGCACACTAAATCAGTTCAGACTAAATCAAGTGAACTTTTAACGGTGTTTCTATCTTAAACGGTGTGAAACTAGTAGGGGGCGGAAGTGGGAGGAAAATTAATAATAAGTACAACGGAATAACAATAGTGTCTTTGCTTGTCAGCAAACACACTAATAAGCTTTTCTGGAACAGAGTTTTCGGAATTTCCCATTTTAGAGTAAATCAACTCAGAGTCCGGGGTTAGGCTCAGAGTTTGTTAAACCCACTACCTGGAATACCCCCTGGGATTTATCACTTGATCATAACCCATACATGGGGGGGGATTTTTCCTCAAAAAACGAATTTGTATGCGTTCTGCAGAGAAGGGAGACTGGCGTTGGTCACGGTTGGAAAGAAAGGGAGAAAACATGACAGAGTAACACTGCGGATATCGCTCATTAATTATACATTTTTTAAACAAAACAAAAATTGGGGACAACTTAGTTTAGGCAGCAGGCGTGTGTTGCTTAGGCGGCCGTTTTAACTGCAAAGTGCTGCAGGAAACCCTGTATAATCTAGCATGGTATCATCTAGAGGAGTTTAATCGTAATGCAATCTAGAGCAATCAGGGCTCTAAATTACCTTTTTATTTTACCTGGTAACACTAGTGCTCCCAACTTTAAAAGGTTGGGAGCACCAGCAAAAATTGTTGGATAGAATGATAGACCAGTCACTGTATCAGCTCATAGCAGGCATATATGCAGTAGGCCAATTAGCAAGCCTTTTGTAAAGAAATTAAAACCGGTGCACCATATGATTATTTGCTCTCTCACAAATGCTCCCAAATATATTTTGAGTTTGCACAGATACAATTACGGGAGCATATGCAACCAAAAAGGTCACAATTTCCAGCTCTGGTTGTGTAATATTGTTGTGTCATACAATATCATACTATAATATATCGTTATCTTGTTATCTAGTGTAGTGTAATATAGCATAGTGTAATCTAGAATATCTCACGGCAGGTTTTTGCTGAGCTGTGGGTAAATGCCTTGGGGCTTCTCTGAGGACTTCATCCACATCTGGAAGCATGATGGTCCAGTCCACAGGAGTCTGTCCCTTTCTCTCAGGAGTCCTACCATCACACATCAGGGAGAGGGAGAATGTAGGGTCAAACAAGGGTCTGAAAGCACGATAGAGACATAATACTGTAGCTGGAAGCTATATCTACAAAGTTCTTGTTGAGTTAGCTTTATCTCAAATTCCAGATCACAAACACATTTAGAAATTAATTTTCATATTAGATGAACAATCTACTGAAACCCGACAAGACGGAGCTACATCTCATCCTTGCCAGATCCTTCAGTCCATCGTCCTCCCATTCTGCTTGATTTTGACTTTTTCCCCCTAAATTGAGCTAATGTTGCACTGTAGTGAAGATACTGTTTTGATTGTTCACCGTGCCTGGTAACTAAGAGGTTCATTGCACTGTGGCTTGTAAATGCTATGAACTATGCACTTCTGATCCATGATCTTCTGCTGTACTTTCTTTAGGCACTATTTGTACATCGCTTTGGATGAAAGCATCTGCTAAATGAATAAGATGTCAAATCTATCAACCCACGGCCGAAGATTACATTTACATTGTCATTTAGCAGACGCTCTTATCCAGAGTGACTTACAGCAAGTACAGGGACATTCCCCCGGAGGAAAGTAGGGTGAAGTGCCTTGCCCAAGGACAAAACGTCAATTTGCACGGCTGGGAATCGAACCGGCAACTTTCTGATTAATAGAGCGATTCCCTAACTGCTTAGCCATCTGGTGTCTTGCAGCATTTTTTGTTGACTGTTGTGTCGCTGTGATTTTAGAATGGGAAAACTGGCTGTAAACTTTTATTAAGTTAAAATGTTTGTGCTGACAAACTTACCATACAAAGTAATCAATGTAGACATTATTGTTGCATTTAGTGTTATGGTGTGACCGTAATCATACGCGATTCTAGGTTTTAAAACTGGGGTTGCAAAGGGAAGCATTTTTTTTGCTTATAAAAAACATGATTTTCAAAAATTAAAATGTTAAATTAATCATTAGAGCACAAAAAACCATGATAGAACATACAACTCTGAAATCACTTAAACATTCTAAAATCATTGAATTTAAATGAAATATATATAATATATATAATATTCCTTCCCTTCAATAATACCAATTGCTATTCATAAATGCCACCTACGTCACTTCCAAACAGTAAGCGGCCATATTTACTACCATGATTCATACCAATCTCGCCCAATACGGCCGCCCAAACTGCCGATTTCAATGAGAAAGAGACAGAGATGTCGTTGTATATGTTATAGATATGTTTTAGGCTCCGATCCTTATTTGTTACCCCCAGTTTTCTTTGGTCCCTTCTGCCCCATGGCTCTACACGACAGAGCTAGACTATAAACATTTATCCTGTGCATAGCTAACCCCTCACCATACAGTGGGGGATAGCTTGAAGGCTTTCAGGAGTACGGATGCTTAATATCAATATGCTCACGGCAGGCTGTCATTAATATTGACAATGTTCTTTAATGTCAGATGCAGGGACACGTAGCTACGTTCCATGCACAAGTCACTTGTCCGAAACCTTTAGCTACTGTAGCGTTAAATCGCCTGACCTAGTAAACGGGCAAAACTAGCCTGGCTAACGGAGGTCGCTTTCTCAGGCAACTGACGAATGAAACAGGCTCGGTTAAAGAAATCCATTATTCTGGCTATCTTCGGCAGGCTCGTATCTACATAAAGCAGTCCTCCCTGACGTTTTTGGTGGAGGATGGAGTAAAACACAACATCGTGAACACTGCCAGTGAGCGCCCGAGTCTGACTGAGGCTAACGTCAAAACAGTGGAACTAACGCCGGGGAACCAAGGCATGGCTGCCGGCGTTCCGCCTACTACAATGCGGTCGACGCATTCTCACTAAAATGTAAAGACTTTCGTGACCCAAATCTAAATTCTGATGCGACAGATCAATGGGGAATCGCGTTCTCTCTTAAAGGCTCGACCTTTTTGGAGCAGAATTTACAGAGATTAAATGATTAGCTAACTTCACCGAAACGGAGGGGAAAAGCTAGCGTAAGGCCGGGGCCCCATTATCGTCCACCCTTTAGCTAACTTCACCGAAACAGAGGGGAAAAGCTAGCACTAGCAACTTTAAAATCGCTTAAATAGACTTAATGAGAGGTACTGCACGTAACATTAAGTAACATGGCATTTTATTATGTTTGAGGTATGAGTACATTTCTCATTCACTTGCCCTACAAAAAAATCCAGAAAAGGCGGAGATGTGTCGAACATGAAGGGAACGAACGAGCCCTATAGAAGGTTTACATAAGATCTACGACTCCAACTATTATTATGCAATCCATTATAACAATAGTAGGATAATTTGTATTTAGGTATCGAATGAAATACCAGTCCGGGGTTACTCTTTCGGCTGTTGTTGCAGCCAACTGCAACAACATATTGCAGGCATTTCTACAGCTGAGTTGGTACAAAAGATGGCGGCGCAAAGCTACAGTGACGTCAGGTGAATCAAATGAATTGTATTTTATATCGTTGTAAAGCCTGATTAGTCACCTTTACAACGAGGTACAACTTGTAAGGATCATGCATTCATGGAACGAGCAACACAGCTAACCGTGTGGGTAGCGGCCCAAGAATGTTTGCAATATTACTGCTATGACAGTAATAGGACTGTTTAGCCTTAATTTTTGCTGATTTATGTGAAATAAAATAAAAAAACACAAACTAGCTAGATTATGTACCCTTTAAGAGGAAAGTCAAACCTTTTTAGTTGTGGAGAGGATTATATATTTTGGGGGATTATGCATATTAATATCATATTCTAGCAGCAAATTGAATTTTCTGAATTTTGGCTCAGGCTGGAAAGGGTTAAGTTATTGCTGGGGAGATTATGAAATTACATAACAGATGAACCATAACAAAAACACATTACAAAATCAACAATATTTTGTAGATTTATGCTCTACAACTTGTAATGAACCTTTAAAGCTCAAATGGTACACAGTGTCCAGAGAATGTAAAGACTGACAAGATGTATGCATATAAATGACACCCCCGTCATCTAAAACTGGCATCAGAAAAGTGTTTCTAGCTTCAAAAGAAAAAATATATAAAAAGAAAAAACACAGTTTATTTATTTTCTTTTTACAAGTGTAGAATATAAAGGAAAGAGTGTCAGCAATTAATATCCCGAGATGTGTACAGAACAATTATATTACAATGAAGTGTAGTAAGTAGTTCTGTATTTTCTTCTTGTCAACAAACTTTAATCCGTGTGTTAATAAAAGTATATATTCTATGCTAAAATGTTCAACATATAGACCACTTTCATGTTTACCAACATTCAGGATGCGCGCGCAGCTTGGTTTCAGAAAACCGGGAAAGGATAGCATTTACAATGGCAAAAGGACCACACGGATCATACAAATAGTTAGATTTAAAAGACCAAAAGGTCAGAGGAGGACAGCCTTAGAGAGAGAAAAAGCGATTCCCCATTGATCTTTCGGATCAGAATTTTGATTTGGGTCACGAAAGTCTTGACATTTGAGTGAGAATGTCGCCCGGTACAGACCGCATAGTGGAGCAGCAGCCATGTCTTCGCGTCATGTCACAAAGTTCATAATTTTACAGTCAATTCAACATCTAAAAAGTCGAGCAAGGCAGCTTTCAAGAGATATGGGAATTCTGCTTTTAGCCAGCTGGTCCGATTATTTTTGTGATGTGTGTAAACTGGCAATCTGAGTGTGAGCCCGTTACACTGTTTTGAAGTTTTTCGTTTTCGTTTTTTCATCGCTGACTTTTTTTGGGCCTTAGACGGTCGGGATTTGTCATAGGATCTCGGGAAAACGGCTTAGGCGCGCGCCCAAATGTTCTCTATGCTATTTTTATTTACCCGCCACAGTGGCCGGTAGGTGAAGCGAGTTTACCCGCCACGACACAAAACCACCCGCATTTGGCTGGTGGCGGGTGCTAATTTCCATCCCTGGTATGCAGTGCCGGTCCTTCCTATAGGCAACATAGGCATGAAGATGGGGGGCGGCAATTTCCCAAGTGCATTTTTGGTGTTGCATCCAATGAAATGTTCCCTCCTGTCCTTGAGTTTCAAACGCACTACCAGCAGAGGGCGCCGACCACCGCACCGGCCAGTGATGTGCAAAATAAGTGGGGGTTCTCAAGACAATATTTATGTTGAGTTCAATATTTTCATCCCACGCAAATGCGTGATCGCGTCTGTAAACATTCACTTTGAAAACAGACACACAAAACATGTTTGGTGTGGACCAACATAAAACTCCACGCTCAGCTGGAGAGAAAACCTTATTGTTGAGTAAACAATGGTGTTAAATTCGCTCTGAAAATAGTAGGGAAAAAATGCTCAGCAAAACAAAAATATGTAGATGAACATAGGACGTTTTTAACAGAGTGGGAGAGTTTATATATATTTTTGTTGAACGTAATGGCAAGCCATTCTGCCTTATGTCAGGCGTCATTAGTGCATTTCAAGGCTTGAAATCTTCATCGCCACTTCAGGTCACTCCATGCTAACATCGACCAGGATTTTCCTGAAGGGACTGAATTTGGCAAGCACAAGGTAATCACTTTGAAATGTAAGGTTAGAAAAGCAGATACAATGTACAAAGCACTCACAGACCGTAACGCTTGCATGTATCAACTAGCTTCAGGGTTTCCCGCAGAAAATGTGTTAGTTAAAGGCATGGGCGTCGCCACAATATAACTTGGTGGAGGTCACATCCCCCTCACTTTAAATAAAAAGTCCCAATACTCCCCCTTAGTTTACCCCTATGCCCTCGAAACTGAGGGGTAAGGGCTACATATCCCTAAGAAATGGGACGACACTTGGTTACATGTACGTCCTCAAGCATGTATCGATATCTCTAAAGCAAGTAGTTTTCTGCACTGATTTCAAACTAAATTCTCTGCTAATTTAGTGTACTTAAAACTGTAGACATGCTAGTCAGAGAAATGCGGGACTGTTGTGCAAATCAGCACTGTACTCTTATCTCCCAAATAAAAGTACCCCCCGGAAAATCCTCAAAATCGAATAAAAGTACCCCCGGAATAAAAGTACCCCCCGGAATATTGCCAAATCAGCACGCAAACTGTCCATATGCTATCAAAATGTGTTCCTACCAGTGTAAGTGTGCATCTTTTACTGTCACTTGCAATCAGGAATAGAAATGGACAGCAAATATACCATTGCTAGGAAAAAACTTCAACACTTGTAGTTTGGAAATATATAATCATTGTTAGAAAATATATTTAAAAAGGCTGTCTGGTTACAAATATATGGTAGTACGTTTTTTGTACTCAAAAACTTAGTCAACATGACTGCAACATAACATGAAACCCACTGGAAATAGGCCTAAATAGTTATTACAAAGTTTAAAAAAAGAGGCTGTCTAGTTACGAACATAGATGTACTAGTACTATCACTTTTCCTAAAACAGCTTGACAACCACTACTAAATAAAGCATTGCTAGGAAAATACTTCAATGCCTGTAGCTTGGAAATACATAGTTACAAATCTTTCAAATAACAAACATCTCATGACTACTGGTATACATTCAACAAACTTATAGTAGACACGACTGCCGCGCGCAGCACAATGCAGGTGCTGTGATATTTCTAATGTTATCATCTCGCAGCACCTCATATTCCGCGTCTTGTGCGGCATACAATACTGAACTTGCACCAGTAGTTACACCTTCAAAGTACTAGCTAGTAGGCTACTTGAGTTCGCAAATATAAAAAAAGTAAATACCCTGGGATTTTTATTTGACGATGAGAGGCTCGTTGTCTATAGGTTGTGACTGTCATGCTGGTGTGCTGAATGGGAACCGTTATGTGAGTGTACAGTAGCTAGAGCAAACATCAGAGCCATAATGAGGCTCAGGCTAACATTTACTAGCCTGCACTGACAACGTCCAAAATAAGAACGTACCGGGTGGATTTTTCGGGTAAAAAAAATAAACGTACCGGTACGTTTATTTGGAAGATAAGAGTAACATTATCGTAGCAAACTAGAAAAATTGAAAAATGATTGCAAATATATATGTAAAGGACTGTGTATAGCACAAAACAAGACTGTCATTTTTATTATCATTTAATTAAGCCGAAAATATTACATTTATCGGACTCTCTGGATGATCTGTCCGCCATTGTTGCCGGTCGCGCAGTATTCACATAGCCCTAGGTTTCAAGTAAGGTCCTTATCTTACTTGGTTTTAAGGGGTGTATACCCCTTCGTCTTAGCCCTACCCCTAGCTCAAAAAGAGTATTGGGACACCACTAGCTCTCACATGAACGCGCAAAAGTAAGGGCTAGGGGTAAGGGTAAGGGGGAGTATTGGGATTGGCCCCAAGTCACAAAGATCCTTCTGCAAACTTTATAGCTAGATAAGCAAGCTATTTACCGACAACTAGCACTAGGCAATACCGTACTTTATTTACCCATTATAAGTGGAACAGCATTTGTTGATTTCTTAATCTGTGCCATTTAGGGAAACACTTAAAGGGGTCACTGACTGCAAAACCGTTTTTACCTTGTCATAGTTGAATAACGACAGTTCGGTGGGTAAAATGAACATACAGTGAACCTCAAAGTCCATTGACACTTATTTCCCATGCAAATCTCAAAAAGAAAAAATCTAGCTGTAAAACGGTAGCTTTTGGAAAAATCCACCCGACTGACGTCAGTAGGGTATCGCGCATTCAATTGGCTCTGGTCTGTGTCTTTGTCATGCCCCAAAATGTACATCCAGACCAGCCCACTCACTGGTGTTCTTGCCCAGTCCGAGGTAGCGACGCTACGTTTCTAAACACATCAACATACCTTACTTAGCAAATGACTAGCTAGACTAGCTGTAGTCGGCATTAGAAGGGAAGCTTCCAAAAAAATGAAAGCAGTCTAGCCTTTTACTGACGCCTGTCTAGATTATCTATTCGAAATAACTGGAGAAAGGCTGTGCTAGATACAGGATACGTTAGCATTGCTAATAACTGTTACTGACAACATCATACTACAGTTTGCGGTTCTGATGAACATAACTAAGGTCGGAACGCACCTCTTTTCAGCAACAGCTTCATAGCAAATCCTGCTTTACATATTCCCAGGTTTTTAAAACCGTCCTTGGTGAAATGGTTCGCGCAACTGCACAGAGATCTTCTATGCTACGGTATAAACAAACATCAGCCATAACCGTCTAGTCAATGTTAACTAGACTCAAGCTCATCTGTTTTTCATCGGTGATTTGCAAGGAATGTAAGAACAGCTAGATAGCGAAACATCTATACTGTAGGCATGTAAACCAGTTTAGCTTGCTAACGCAAGAGCATGAATGTGTTATGATTTAGCCTAGTTTATTGGCAATTGGATTTACGTTATTTCATGTTCCTGACTATGTTTCATTCAAATAAATAACCCGTGTTGTTATGTAAATCTACAATTCAGATGCATGTTTGTCCAGATCTATTTTTCAGTAAGATAGCTAGAGCTAACTGAAGCTGTGTTGAATCACGATAGTTTGTATGCTAAGCTGTAGTGCTAACGTTACCCACCTAAGGCGATTCTGTTTGCTTCGACAACAGACGTGGAAACTACCGTAATCATTTCAAATTATATCTAGTCAATCTGTTGAAAACAGTGTTGTGTAGACACAATAGATTTATTTGTACGTTTTTATTTCAAGTCGCCACCTTCTTGTTTCAGTGAGTGCTGTTGGCCGTCTTTGCTCCGCAGCTTCGCTAGTTGTAAACCAACCAATCAGCGCACAGCTCATCTAAATACCAATGATATAAGGGGAAAAGCTAGCGTTTTTTCCCGGGAAAAAAATGCTGGATGTAAAAGAGGGCATAGAACAGCACCCGGGCCATTTTCAGCCAAAACAATGTTACATACCCTATTCGGAGACCTTAAGGAACAGTGTAAAATTCTGAAAGCTTACATCCTAAGGATGTGATCTGTGGAAAATACTCCAGGTTTTAACACATTTGACAATTTCTGAACTGTCCAGTCATGCTTTAGGGAGGTGCTAATTTGTTATGTAGCCTACATAATTATTAGGCTACTAAACCTATACCAATTGTGAATTTGATATGCTGATAACATGATTTACATCTCAGAAATCTTCATATGAAAAATCTACATTACGCCTATTTAAATGATCAATATGAAAGAATGCTCAATGCATCTCCATGTCTCCTGATATAGGTGGTTGATATTGAGAGTGAGTCTAAGGCAGGGGCAGCATGCAGAGGCAGTGGACACAGCTCTGTTGCTGAGGTGAGAGGCAGTTTTTTTCTGCAAAGCGTAGGTTAGTCCTTGCTACATGGCCCGACCAAAGTTTAATTTCTAAAAATCAGACACAAACTAAAACTTTGGATTTGATTAGGTGACCAAAAACCACTAATGACAGTTGGTCCAATAACATGAGACATGACATTTGTTGTGCATTGATGTGTAATGCCAATTTCTGGACTTTTTTAAGGCCATTATCAATATGAAAAAGTGCTTAATGCATCTCCATGTCTACTGATATAGGTAGCATGCAAGCAAAGTGCTGCGGGAAACCCTGGGCTTGGAACATGACTGGCCTGTGGTCTTAATACGGTAGGAGTCAATTTCCGTCATTATCATGTTGGTGTGTAGCATGTACAGATTGACGTAACAACTTATTGTAAACTCATTAGTGACAACTTCTTTTCAAAACTAATCAGTTACTTTACTTAGTTACTTTTCAAAAACATGATGCACAACGTTAATACGCTATAAAGCAATAGACCTTTCAGCCTTATTCTATTTTTTCAGCATATTCCATCATATCAAATTGAATCAAAGGAAACTGTCTCTTTCAGAACTTGTTTCAATATTTTAACTTGCACATATATAAAATAGCACACATGATCACAGGACAGACCCTTTGCATGTTAGGAGAGGGGTTACACATATCAGGTGAAAATACGGCCTGATTTAATGTGTATCCCCCTCTGTAACTCATATGGTAGACAGTTGAACAAAGCGTAAATTGAAAAGCCAGATTTAACTAAATGAAATGAAAACAGAAATCACGTTTGAGGGCAGGTGGGGAGAGGTTAGCAAAGACGGGGCATCCTTGTCAGACCACAACCGCAGAGAATGGACAGTATGTATTTGTTCGGGATTGTTCTTTTCATAACTACTTTTTACCAATAAAAGAAATGGTGGTAATTGTCTGAGATAAATGAATTCATCATAATCAATGTCAAATGATATTTTCTGACCAGTAGGTTGTGCTCTTGGTCAACAAACAAATTAGTATCCCTTTTATTACCCTTCTACATCCCCACTTTGTCGCTGTATTAATATCCTATTATGGCAGAAATCTTGCATATGTACTCATTAAATGTCTTGTGTTCAGTCCACAGGCACCGTAACTACAGTTAGTTGAAAACAAGAAAAACTGGCACAGACTCCACTTCATCACTGAATTTATTTTCTGCTGACGTTAGGTAGTTACCCACATCACTAACTGTAGTGGATTTACTATTCAAGGGGTGATTTACTTTTTTGGGGGTATTTCACTCTGTTCCTTAAGGTCTCTGAATAGGGTATGTAACATTAGTTGGGCTGAAAATGGCCCGGGTTCTATGAGCCCTGATGCATCCTGTGAAATAGCCCTGGAATAAAACAATAGGTTTTCTCCTTTTATGGTATGCTCATGAATATATAGATGAGCTGCGCCCTGATTGTTTGGTTTACAACGAGTGAAGCTGCGGAGCAAAGACGCAACACAGCCAACAGCACTCACTGAAACATCGAAGGTGGAGACTTGAAATAAAAACGTACAAATAAATCTTGTGTCTACACAACACTGTTTAACAGATTGACTAGATATCATTTGAAATTATAACCAGGCATGAAAACGGGTCAGGGGTGAAAAAGGTGACAAGGATATTACCCCTCTAAGGGGGTCCGGGTGCATGCTCCCCCATAAGAAAAAAATAATATTCCATATTTTAAAGCATCAATCTGATGCATTTTGAGATACTTTTTTTGCCAACCTGGGCAGAGCTGGAGAAACGTAACTTCAGCCATGATTCATGAGGCTAGTTAGGGACTACCATATTTAATGTCTGTCAATATTTAATGTCACATTTTTTTGTCTGATTTGAACGAAAAATAGTTTTTGGAGCTTGATGTAAAACAAACAAACATCCGTTTGTCCAATTGGTAAAACATTATCTAGTGAAGGTAATACGTTTACGTTTCTTAGCCTGGTTTTCCATCTTTATATTGTCTCTATAGCTAGCTTTCCATCTGTCAGTGCCACTGTCGTGTGTAAGCGGCATTAAGGGCTGCATAGACGTTCATAGTACAGACGTTTATTACAGTAGTAGGCCAGTAAAAATATATATACGGCAAGCGGCTCTCCGGCCCAGAAATGCTTCGGCCCATCGGGAAATCTCCCGGTGCTCCCGATGGCCAGTCCGGTGGACCACCTTACCTTCTGCCTCGGTCCCACTCACCTCAAAATCTACCTCTTCAAAGACGGTAGCGTAAATATATAATTTTCTACCGGAGCTTAAGCTATCTGGCTAACGTTGCGTTCTCTCCTGCTGTGTTCAATGACTCAATTCATCAAGCTGTAGCTAACGTTGGCTAAGTCTATGTCAACAGAGCTCCTGGGTGAGTCGGTGGTCTGCACTGGTGATGCAAGGCCCTTCGCGTTAATATTTCCATGCACTCACGCTCCCTTCTGACACGCGCACCTGTTCGCAGTACTCTGAATATGAATACCCCCCCCCCTAAAAAAACAATTTCTCATTGAATCTACACGATTCACGTAGGTCACCTATTTTGGTTTCAAAACGGCGAATTTCGCCGAAAGGTGAGGGATTTTCATGCCTGTATAACGTTACTTGTTTCCACTTCTGTTGTCGAAGCAACGGGATCGACTTAAGTGGGTAACGTTGGCACTACAGCTTAGCAAACAAACTATCATGATTCAACTCAGCTTCAGTTAGCTCTAGCTATTTTGCTGAAAAATAGATCTGGACAAACATGCATCGAGAATTGTAGATTTAGATGAAAACAGAGGTCATTTATTTGAATGAAACTGTCATGAAATAACGTAGGGCTGCACGAATATGGCCAAATTGATCATCACAATTATTTTGATCAACATTGAGATCACGATTAATTACCACCATTATTTGTTGATTTTAACCTAAACAAATGCTATTGTCACAATGCATTGTACCTGGATAATGGATGTGAATAAAACTCTCAAATATAAAATCAATAAAAAACAAATATTCCATAACAGAATGTAACCAAATGACAACGTTTCAGAACTAAGCAGAAAAGACTAGTTTACAGATTTTTAGAAAGAACTAGCATGTCAAAATGTTCTGGCTTAAGGGATGAGCGAAGGCAGGTCACCACATTTACTCTTTATTTCCCCTCTGTTTTACATCGCAGGTAGTGCCACCTTGGAAAAATAATTGCGCGAGGGGATCACGTATCGTTTATCAAGAATTTGAAGCCTTTGTTTGTCACCGTGTTTATTGGGCACATGTCTTTGGCCAAATGAAATGAGACTGCATTCGTTATTTCACTGTGTCATTGGGAGGTGGATGGGTATGGTGATGCGCTAAAGAGGCTTGCTTCGATGGATGCCTGAGTTGATATTGTGTTTAGATTAGTCTTTGCAAAGCATTTCTTGGCCCTCATTCATCTACAACGTTATGGTGTTATTTTAAGTGGCAACTTTACAGCACTTTGCATATGACCTGTTCTTGTTTTGCGTCACTTGCCTTGAACCCAAAATGCTTCCGCACAATGGATGATTCTGATCTGATTCTCGGGACAAGCCCCTCGGCCTCGCCCTGCTACGTTAGACATTCTTTTGTTTTCTTTGTTTTGATAGCAGTCGGTCATAAGGCTATAAACTATCTGTTGTGGAATTTTCCTCACGTTACTCTGAAAGTCTGACCGACTGGCTCATGGAGGCACGTGATCAGACAGTAGGTGTATTCGACTTCATGCAGCGCCGCAGCCGGCTGCCTGCAGGTTGTAGAAAGAGTTTAACATAGCCCAATACATAACATTTTCGGACATATTACTTTACGGAGCCGTTTATAACTCCTCCCCAACTGCAAGCAGCAACTCTAGCTGGTCGTTTCATGCAGCCCCAGCCAATGTCGAACGCACCTATTGGTTTACGGAGCGCTAGATTGGCGTTCGCATTGACGGAGCATTCTATGAACATAATGATGCATTTTGAATATCGCTCGATCCGCCGAAATCGTGATTGTGATTCAAATTTGATTTATCGTGCAGCCCTAAAATAACGTTAGCCCCATTGCCAGCAAATTAAATCATCACACATTCTACCGATGCTAGATACAGAGAAAAAATACTACAGCTTGCGGTTGTGATGAACATAAGGTCGGAACAGCACCTCTTTTCAGCAACAGCTTCATAACAAATCATGCTTTACAATGTCCCAGGTTTTCAAAACTGTCCTCTGTAAAATGGTTCGAGCCAATGTGTAATTGAGGGTAGAACTGCACAGGGATCTTCTCATAGATAAACATCAAAGACCATCGAGTGTTTGGTTCCTTAGGAAGACTCTGAAAAGTGTCAGCATTCCCTGTACAGCTTGGAACACAATTTACGATGGTCACACAGTGTTTCCCACAGATTCGAAAGCAATTTGCGGCGTATATTAAATATATATTTTTTTTTATTGATTCATTATTAGCTATGTTGCATGCTGTCGTCCTCTCCTACTCTTTCTTCAATGCCTAACGAATGTATCTCTTGACCCTGTATTCATGCTTGAGCAGCACTGGTTGAAGCCTGAAAATATTGTAAACAATTTTTGCATATGCAGGTAGCAACGCTAGCGCTAAATAACTATTTAGCTGGTCGGCTCCTTGACGCCGGGTAAGTGGGGCTCGTGAGACAGCTCACCAAAAGAACTATGGGGAACCACTTGTCTAGCAGATTAAGACATGTTCGTAGGTACCTAGCTAGCGAAAAGTAGCCTCAACTTTCCTAGACGTAGACCCTTAACCCTTCGATACTAATGCTGAAGGGTCGCTGATATCGCATAGCGATTAGCGTTGTTGCTAACGTGTGATGTTGTGACTTTGTGTATTTGAGAGACACGTGAATGACGGAGACGGAGGGAGAGCAGGGAAAGGAAATGCAGCTGAACGAATACGCTGCGTGTTTTAGATATCGTAAAAAAAATATTAAAACAATTACAAATCTAACGAAACGTAACATGTGGCGGTCGGTGTTGATTCTAGTCTATGTGTGGGAAAAACTGTCACACAATTTACGATGGTCACACAATTGACAATTTACGATGGTCCATTTTCAATATCCTTTAAAAACGTAGAACCGTTCTCCTTTGTAATTCCCGTGGAAGTACACAGAGCAGCGTGCAGCTAAACTAGTGTCTGAGATTGATGTCGAGTCGTGACAAAGGTGATGTCACAAATTCAGCTTTTTCGAAACCGATCGTTTTACAGCTGCAGTTAAGTCGTGAGATTTAGATAGGAAAGAGGTGTCAATGAACTTTGAGGTTCACTGTATGTTCATTTTACCCACCAAACTGTCGTTATTCAACTATGACAAGGTAAAATCGGTTTTGCAATCAATGACCCCTTTCAGCAAATGTATTTCATTAGAAATAGGCTAGTCAGGCTTTCAACAGCTAATATTAGCTAGATAGCTAGCCACATGAGTAACAGTAGTAGTGGCTAACTACTAAGCAAATTTGAGCTATTTGATTAGAAATAGGGAACGTAAAATAGGGAATTATGAGAGAATGTATGTATCGGTCTAACTAGAAGAAAGCAACATGGGCCCAATACTATACCGTATTTTCTGGACAATAAATCACACTTTTTTTCCATAGTTTGGCCGGAACTGCGACTTAGTCATGTAAATATAAATATAAAAACATTTTATATAAACATTTTAATCTAGATTAATCTCACTGTAATCTTGGAATTAATCTAGATTAACGCCGATCAATCAGTGGTTCCCAAACTGGGGTGCACGCACCCCTAGTGGTGCGCAGACTGACCACCGGGGGTGCGCGAGAGAATGTTTGTAATGGCGAGTGAAAAAAACATAATATATTTTTTACGTATTTAACTCAGGTAAACTTCTACGACGGCGTAGGGCCGATTTGTTTTGTTGTTTGTTTGTTGTCCTCTGATTGTATAGTTTATAAATAGTCTCGGTAAGTCAGATCATTGTATGTGGAATGTTTAGTTTAGTTTTCAACAGCGATCGGAATTCATTGATATGTCAATAGACTATAATATTTGTTTCATAATAATAGGTAACGTACTAGTCTTTATAATCCGTTATATGCTGTGTCGGGAGCATGATGGTAATTGTTTACGTTTTGTGTTGTTTCAGCACCACTTATTTCACTGTCATGTAAACTCCGCTAGCAATAAATCAGCAAAAAGAAAGCCGTTTGAAGAGTTGTGTTCTGACAGACACACCGGGAGCGAACACAACGCACTAGCAGCTGCACACCCTATCTTAGTTCCTCACCTACACTTATATTGAAAAGTATCATTTGATCAGGCATCCAGCGGCGGCGTGCAATTCGGCTAGGTATAAATCTGCGCTAAAATATCAAGGTGAAAGTCATCATAACTTGCGTAGTATAGACCCAGCTCCCAACCCAACTTTGAGAATAGATTAACGGCGATATTTTTGTAATCGCCCGATAAGGGTCTCACGTTAACGCAGCTCGTTAACGCCGATAACGGCCCACCACTAATAAAAATATATATAATTTAACATGTTTTTAAATGTTAATTCATACTGACTGACATGAACCAACGAGGTCAACAGATTCAGTCATGTGAAATGTGATCGGGAGCTTGGTGAAATAGCTTACCGCTAACTTGCTTGTTGGACTCGCCAGCTTGTTATGTTAATTTAGCCTATTCAGCCTCCCAGGTATGTTCTTTATGCTATTGTGTGCCATTCTAGTGGTACGCGGAGGAATCTCAAATGTTTAAATACCTTAACCATGATATCATTGAAATGTTATTGGGTGTGCCACGAAGTGGCAGGAGGAGGATACAACGGAGGATACAACATTTTTGTGGAAAAAAGTGTCTTTTGCTGGCAAAGGGTACAGTTATAGCTTACGTCACAGTGTCGGCACACATTAGCAACGACGCATTAGATAAGACGTGCATACAGACTGTTGCACAGCAAGGATGGTATCGTGCCGCCCCCCTAAGCATCCGTCAATATTTGGATTACTTGGAAAACGTCATGTCAAAAGTTGGTAGCCATTGAGCATGTATTTTTATTTACGTGGCTAACTTGCTAGCCACAGTCACTGACGCTACTAACGTCACGAAACACGCGTGACTACCTCTAGCAGAACATTAGTTTAGCAGCTTGTTAACTTCTGGGAGATAGCTAGGCTAACTATAGCTTTAACGCTACTGCAAGGCAGCTGCAGAAACGCCACAAGCAAAGAGGCCAGGGTGATAACTATTTACTCATTTTACTTTGTGATATGAAACACAATTGTGAAGTGTAATGTACAATGCAAAAAACACACACGCAAGCACGCACAAGGACCTCTGAGAAGATGTGGCCTATTGATTGCTAACGCAATCGCTACCAAGACGAACACTGTAGCTACAGTAGTTGTACAATTTACCGGGACAGCTCCTCCACACAGGGCTATCGCATTTTGCGTTGTTACTGACAATGATCGCTACCAGTGAGCTTTTTATGAATAAGCGATTATCTAAATACATGTCAAGCTTTTGGGGCCATATTTTCAGTTCAGAAGATTGTACTGTTAGCTACTGCCGATAACGTCGTTGTTATAATAATTTACAAAGGGGGTTCTTTAGTAATGAATTAATGCAATATGAGTAGGCTAAATGCCTGAAAATATCTGGTCAATTTTTACAACGGTCTGCCAAATGTATTTGGTTTGATTCAACTATGAGGCTGCTCACCATTCCCTCTTGCAGGGGAAATAAAAAGACAACTATTTCATTCCACACTTCCCTCTTAGTATTTTGAGTTGTAAGCAGCAAAAAATATCCGTTGTAAAAATGTCATTCAAAAACGGACCCCTCTGCAAACAAACAGGCACACCCTCCCAATTTCCCCAAAAATTGTACGCTCTCTAGTTTTAAATAAGTTTTGCCTTCCCTATAATATTTTTGTTTCGAAACAAAAATAAATGTTGGCACACACTACTACTTGACTGTTCCCGGGTAGTGGCCAGTGTTTCCCACACAGACTAATTTGTGGCGGTGCGCCACAGAATCAATACCGGCCGCCACATATTGTGTTTGAATTTGTGTAATTTTGACAGGAGATATTTTTATGGAGAGCAAAATATTTTATGTTTATTTATTTTGGAATGATATTGTATTTTGTCTGTTTCGATTCATATTAATGTTCAAAAAACGTTTAGTTTTAGTCTGTTCAATAAATGTTTATCCGGTTCGGCCCGCAACCTGAAGTGTGCTTTGAGTTTGGGCCCCCCGTGGGATTGAGTTTGACACCCCTGATCTAGATTAATTTCAAGATTAAAAAAATTAATCTATGCCCACCTCTAGTTTTCGCTTGTCCAGTGGGGCAAGTACATTTCTCTCACTTACCCTACAAAAAATCCACTTGTCCCGGACAAGCGGACAAGCCTTAATGTTGAGCCCTGGAGTGCTGTTGGCCGTGTTGCGTCTTTGCTCCGCAGCTTGCTTCACTCGTTGTAAACCAACCAATCAGCGCGCAGCTCTATATATTCATGAGTAAGGATGGGGATCTTAAATTTTTTGCGATATCGATACCAAGAAGACTGCTTAACGATCCGAATCTTTAAAGATACCACTATCGATACTTTTCTGGGGTGAGCTTGAGCTAACCACCATCTAAATGAATGAATTTGGCAAATGTTAAACATATAGCAGCACCCACACAACCCACACCACACTTTATGTAAACAAGATTACTGAACATATTTAACAATACGTAAAACAGATGTCAAATAGAACAAGGGGAATGTGTTGCTTTCAGGAGGAGGCTGGATAAAAGGAGCACATATTGTGGAGAGTCGAAAACGAAAAAACGACCCATTATCTGATTTTTTTAAATGTTGTGACCCGGAAGTTGAGATGCTCCCAAGAGCTTGACAGTCACGATAAAATTGCTAGCAGAGTAATTTAGCCTCAATGCAAAATTTCAGACTCACCGAAGCATGGTTCTAGAGACTCATCAGCCACCTCACAAAATACACAGGGGTCTACATCAAATTTGAATCTTTTTTTAAGAAAGTCAGCGACTTTTTTTTCTATGGACAATGCAACCATATTCAGAACCTGTACACACAATTCTCAGTTATAATCCAAAAACAATTTAGAATTAAAAAGTCACCAATATATTTATTATTACATTTACTGTCAAATAAAGTACAATCATTAATAACTAAAGTTGGTAAGGGTCTTATTCTTGCATAAAACAATGTGCTTTGAACTAACTGTAATAATGGTGCATTGCTTTACAGATCTTGTTGTATTCTATATATAAGTACAGTTTTAATTATATTTGTCTAAGAAAGCTTTATTTTCCAAAAAATTACTATTAGCATCTATAACATCATTCACAAACACAATGCCCTTTCATACCGATCATATTTAAACAATGATTTCCTTTTGATTACAATGACCCAATAATGTTCCATAAGGTTCCATGGGGAGAAAAGTTATGGGTGAATATCATTTTCCAATATTGGAGAATTTGTTTGTGGAAGTATGATAATTAACAGGAATTTTGGTCACTTCAAAATCACATTGCAAAAAAAGCAAGCCCTCCTATAAAATAGTAGGTATGTGAAACCACGTATAATCTGGTTGTGATAGATATATGTTTTCAACCAGTTAATCTTAAAAGGTCCCAAACATTGATTTAAAGTCCAAGGCTTTGATACCACTTATATCATACTATTTAACAAGCTGTCACCATAGAGGCCTGTCACCCAAGCATGGTCATTTCCCCGGTAGTCATCATGAGTTGTCTTTATTGCTCGATTGCTTTAACTATCCTTGGTATCCCGGATGATGCAATCTGATTTTTTTCGGCTCGAAATTTTTAGTCTCAAGTTTTTGAAGATAGATATTTTCGTAACATTGAAATAGGCTATTCATGTGAATTTGCTGTTGTCTAAATTTCAATATTAAGTATTCAATGCCTTTTAAAATTCTAAACATTATGTCACTGATTTGCTTCTATACAAATGGCAGGGCACTCTCTGCTGACATCCTTAATGTGACTGTCAAGCTCGTGGGAGCAACTTCCGGGTCGCAACACAAAAATCTACGCAAAATTGAGAAAGAAGATTTCCACACACTATTTTAATTCCTGATTTCCATGTTTAAGCACATCGAAGAAAATCAGATAACGGGTCTTTTTTTTGTTTTCCTTTTTCCATTATCAAAACAAAAAACTGAAAATGGGCCGTTTTCCTACTTTTAAATGGTAATCGGGAAACGTGCTGTTTTGGTTCTCTCAATTTCAAAACGAAAATCCATTGGCCACAAAGTACACAGACCCAACACAATCACAGAAGAAAACCACAGATTCACATCCACAACTACACCAACAGCATCACAATCACAGCAAAACAGACATATACCCACAGAAATGTTATAAGAAGTAATAAATCATATTACATTTGAATATTACATTTTCAGACATTAAATTATAATGCTGTCTGACATCTTATGTAATTGCCTTATTTGATGGATTCTTGAATTACGCTAGCCTCAAGTTATAACAGTTTACTTATGTAACCGAGTATTCCATTTGGTGGTCATACAGCTATAAACTTAAAATGTTGTGTGTGTGTGTCTCAGCACCAAATACACACACACACTGCTTTACACACACTCAGGCCTAGAAAAAAAAAGTGTTTCCCGTTTCAGCCCTGACAAATTGAGGGTAGGACTAGGTAGATAGGGATTATCTATTTTGATTTTTGATTTTTTCTAGTGATACAATACAGTTTAACAGAGTAAAACTGAAATACATGAGGACATTTATTTTTTCAATGTCATACCTTAATTTTGTGCATAATGGTTACAAATCTGTGGATACATGTATCCTTCATTAGATATGACAATCATGACTGCAAACATGACTGCAAACACTTCAAACTGTATACTATATCATTGTCACCTTGTGTTCACAGTGAACTTTAAACAAATGTTTAACACCGAAATACAAAATGTTCTTATCTGTAACAAGATGATGTAACGAGAATAGTACCATTCAATGAACGCACAGAGGTGTTGTCAGTAATACAGACCAATTATTTGTTTGTAAACATAAAAAAAAATGTATTTCAAGCCCTGCAATCCGGTGGTCAGAGATATATGATGACCTGATCGACACTCCAAGTGTATTATACCCAGGAGAAGTTCGTCTTTTGCGTCCGACATGCATAGTTGAGCCTGCTTGACAGTCGTGGGACGTAGGGTGATAATTGGTCTATTGATCAAAACAGAACGAGGGTTGGGCTGTAGCCTACTTGAAACATACTATTGAGAACATATTTGCTGACATGCACAGCTTTCTTTTTTTCAACGCAGACTTTTTTTTGCCTTAAGGCCTAATTATGCTTCTGCGTTTTTCGAAAAACGCAGAGGAGGGAACGCCCTCGTCTCCGTGGAACGCCCTCTGCGTGCTCTCCGTCAGCCCTCGGAGACCTTTTGACGGATTGACGTGCACCTCCTGAATTTTCTAACTATCCGTCGAAATTACGCAGAGCGACGGAGAGCGACGGAGACCCCCTTGGCTGTGATTGGTCCGTATTAAGAAGTCAGGGGCGGGGTTGCCGCTATGGGTTGCCGTGACCAACAACACCAGGCCCAGGGGTGGGGAACGTCCGACCTGCGGGCCATATGCAGCCCGAAAAATCATTTGGTCCAGCCCGCCATGACATTGCAGTGCAGGCACCATATTATTAGGTGCATTATTCGTTGGCAGCAGCACTATTTTAATATGTGGAAGAGGACCGTGGAGGCGCTCAGCGTCGCGTTCTTGCAAATCAAGCCCCAATACGTTGTTGGTTTGGGCTAAACCCGGAATGTTTACAACGTCTGGCTCCGCGCCTGATTAACACTCGGATCGATAAGCAGTCTCTAAAATGGTAGCAATATAAAAACTTATACGATCCCTTTCCGTAATCATAATAACCCCCCAGAAATGTTCACTGCACACCCAGTCAAAGCAGGCTGCCCTTCCAGCTAGCATCACAAACATCACCAAAGAGATCGAAGCAGTTTTTACAATTCATATTTCAGCTAAACAGTACATGTAAATCGGCATTTGAATTCAAACGTGACGAGAAATGGGCAGTGTAGTCGCTGAAACTGTGCATATTTTATTGATGAAACGGCTCATTTGTAAATTTGCTCCGAGTTTTCGATAACCTATAGCTAGCATCGCAGTGCAGCGCCACCTACTCTTCTGGCGGTGAATTGTTTTCAACACCCACAGCCTACGGAGAACTATAAACGAAGTCTATCCGTGTGTATCCGTGCGTATCCGTGAGCCCGCCCACCCGAAAACGGAGACGCAGAAGCATATTGAGGCCTTGAGGCCCGCCCAGTTGAGCTATAATTCTACATTACACAGGTGTTAGAACGCACATGTCACTTTGTGAATTTAGGATTTCAAAGAATGTTAATCAAATTACTGCACACGCATTTCGCAGCTAGCAAACAAAACATGAAACCCCCACTGTGAAACCCCCGATTAAGAAACACAACAAAAAAAAATTCTAGGCCTCAGAACAAAATAGACACGATGGATATTGAAATAGATGTCTATAATTGAATCATGAAGTTGTTAGTCAAGCACACTATCAGCATGTTTACATAGCTCGAATAATAAAACCTCACTCCTAAGTCAATACATTACTTGAGTGTTAATCCTGCACCTTATGACACACACACAACATGGTCAGGGAACGAGGGGTGATGGATAGAACAGGGCTCAAATCATTGTAGTTTGGCATGGTCTGGGTTAAGCTGGAGGGGAGGGGAGGAGGAAGGTAGAGGGAGCGCGTCACTAAATCCCTTTGATGGGATGTTGTGAAGCTTGTAGAGGTAGAGTCCTCATCGTAGCCTGAAGTGTATGGAAGTGTGTGAGAGTGGATGTACAAGAAAGTGTCAAGGACGGTCAAGGGTCAAGAAACGCACCTAAACTGCACACAAACATGTTCACACAAACAAAAAACTGATGCGCAAACACACACCAAAGCTGTTATTTAGATAAAGGCCCACGCCAAGTGTGTGTTTAGAAGGTAATGTGAGGTGGTATGTGTGTCTGTACCACGAGGACCAGAGTTCTTCCCATAAAGGGAAAGTGGGTAATTTATTGAGGTCTTATGATCCAGGGAAGGCTATAAAAGCTGATGAATCTAATACAATCAGAGCTAGGGACTGTGTGTGTGTGTGTGTGTGTGTGTGAGTGCGTGTGTGAAAAAGAGAGGCATGTGAGGGTCATTAGATAGACCCAATGAGGAGCCTGTGGGCTGTGCATGTGTGTGTGAGTAAGCATGTGTGTACATACTAGGGCTGCAACGAATAGTCGACAAAGTGGATTTTTATCGGCCCGACGTGTAATATATTATATATATATATATATATATATTATAAAAAAGATTCTGAGCTGCCGGTAATTTTCATTCCCATTGCAATGCACTACCGGAAGTGCAGGGGGCAGTATCGCTTACACTGTCGCACCAAGGCATAGACATACATACACCAAGGCAAAGAAGAAGGTGTTTAAATCATGTAAAATCAACATAATAAGTGTATTTACGTGAATCATGAATCGAGTGTGGGAGAGCCGAAGCAAGTTAGACTGAGAGCTTCGAAAGTCTGGGAGTATTTTACCAGCAAACCAAATAAAAAAGTACAATGCAACATCTGCAAAATTGAATTAGCATTTCATTCCAGCACCACGGCAATGCATGAACATTTGAAACGGAGGCATCCTGGAGCCACCATGTCTTCTCCTGCTGGTGGATAAGTTTAAGTTAACTGTCTAAGTAACGTTAGCCTTGTTAACTTATCGTAAGATTTACGCTTACATGTTGGAAAACAGAACGTCTCATGGAGGATGCTTACTAACGCTATTTCAGTTATTTTACGTGCAATGTAGTTAATCAGTGAATTACAATTACGAGACAATTACGAGAGATCTACTCTAGCATTACACACAAATTTGATACTATAGCCTACATTGTCATTCTTTTTTTTTGAAATAATCATTAGATTAGTCGATTAATCGAAAAAATTGTTGATAGATTAGTCGATTATCAAAATAATCGTTAGTTGCAGCCCTAGTACATACTATCTATAGTATTAAACAAACTAAATGGCCTTCTGTTATTTATCGCATCAACCACCTGAAAAGCAGATGAAAATATCCATGTTTTTTAAACGCTCCCAGGGTCCCAACACCCCCCCACCCTCCCTCAAAGCTGTACACCTAGGGGGAAACACTGATGCTAGGAGTGCATTTGTGAGTGTGTGTATGTGCATACTTCCAATTTAGCCAAGCACCTGAAAGATTGTCATCCGGATTTTTTTTAAGAATTCAAGGTGAGTTCTGATTTAGTTCCAGAAGAAGCGCAGCACCGATGCTAACATCTGGCATCATACAAAGTAAATCTGTTCGTTGTGGTTGCGGCAAAATTCTGAATACATCCAAAGAATGCAGCTTTTCTGTTTTTTTTATCTGTCATACTGAAATACACGTTACATGATGTTTGAGATGGTGGGCACGTGCGTTACAATGGCTTATGTGTACGTAGTTTAGGTTAGCAATGCTGTCGTTTTAATGTTAGCCTATAGCCTACCTTGGTTAGAAGGTAGCTAAACTCATGTTTATCTTGTTAGCTGAATTGCTTAATTGCACTTTATTATGTTGTGCTATGCTCTATTGCACATGTTTTGCATGTCTTATGACATTTTGCTATTTTTCAAATATTTTAATAAAGTTAATGTTTCAAGTTCAAGTACATCTTAGAAAATCATTTTTTTTTACCGGGGTATCGAAACTGGCATCGAGAATCGTGTTATTTTACTGGTATTGGCACAGACTACTGAATTTCTGGTATCATGACACCCCTAATACACACCGAGTTCAGTGTTTCCCACAGATTCTAAAGTAATTTGCGGCAGGGGGTATTCATTACACAGAACTTTTTTTTAAATTAAATATATATGTATTAGCTATGTTGGATGCCGTCGTCCTCTCCTACTCTTTCTTCAATGCCCAACGAATCTATCTATTGACTGTCTTTCTGCTTGAGCAGCACTGGTTGAAGCCTGAAAATATTGTTACCAATTTCGGCATATATGCAGGTAGCAAAGCAGTGTTTCCCAGATTCGAAAGCAATTTGCGGCGAGGGGGGGGGTTGTTACACATAACTTTTTTTTAAATTAAATATATATGTATTAGATATGTTGGATGCTGTCGTCCTCTCCTACTCTTTCTTCAATGCCTAACAAATCTATCTCTTGACCCTGTATTTATGCTTGAGCAGCACTGGTTGAAGCCTGAAAATATTGTAAACAATGCAGGTAGCAACACTAGTGCTAAATAACTATTTAACTGGTCGGCTAGTAGGGCTCGTGAGACAGCTCACCAAAAGAACGATGGGGAAGCCACTTGTCTAGCAGATTAAGACATGTTCGTAGGTACCTAGCGAAAAGTAGCCTCAACTTTCCTAGACTTCCCAATACTCCCCCTTGGTTTACCCCTACCCCATGGCCCTCGAAACCGAGGGGTTACGTGTACAGCATCTAGCACGTATCGATATATCCAAAGCAAGTAGTATTATGCACTGATTTCAAACGAAATTCGCTGCTAATGGAGTTTACTTAAAACTGTAGACATGCTAGTAAGAGAAATGCGGGACAGTTGTGCAAATCAATACTGTAACATATCGTAGCAAACTCGCAATTTTTTTAAACGTTTCAATTAGGAAAATGGTTGCAAATATATATGTACAGGACTGTGTATACCACAAAACAAGACTTAATAATTTTGTTATCAATTAATTAAGCCGCAAATATATCATTTATCGGACTCTCTGGATGATCTGGCTGCCATTGTTGCCGGTCGGCCAGTATTCGCATAGCCCTAGGTTTCAAGTAAGGTGCCGATCTTACTTGGTTTCAAGGGGTGTATACCCCTTCGTCTTAGCCCTACCCTTAGCTCAAAAAGAGTATTGGGACACCACTAGGTCTCACGCGAACGCGCAAAACCAAGGGGAAGGGGTAGTATTGGGATTGGCCCTTAGCTACAATACTAGTGCTGAAGGGTCGCTTGTATCTCATAGCGTCGTTGCTAACGTGTGATGACGTTGTGACTGTGTGTGTGTATGAGAGACGCATGAGAGACGGAGGGAGAGCAGGGAAAGGAAATGCAGCTGAACGAATAGGCTGCATGTTTTAGGTAGCGTAAAAAAAATAAAAATCCAACGAAACGCAATATGTGGCGGCTGGTGTTGATTCTGTGGCGCATCGCCACAAATTAGTCTATGTGTGGGAAACACTAGAGTTGGAGGGTTTTTTAGTCATGCGTTCAAAGCTTGTGAGAGCTGGTTCAGTAATGTTGGAATACTATTAACTAAATTGTATTTTTAGCTGCGCAAAGCAGCTCTATAGCTTGCTCTGTCGGTTGATTGGTCCACAAAAATTGTACGAGTACATGGTTACAGCTGAAAATAAATGATCATTACTGTCATCATCATTATTATTGTGTATGATTATTTTGCATTATTGATCATATCAAGACACAGGCTGTGTCTACTACCGCGCACTCAACGAAGTACACTGCAATGTAGTGCACTGCAATGTAGTGCACTTACATTTGCAGTGCACTCAGTTGCTGAAGAGCGCTGTCTAAACTGGAACACTTTACTTACCTACTTAGCAGGAAGTGACGCACGCAAATCTGCTTGCGACACCCATTTTTTGACCGTTTGCAGTGCATCATCCGGGTACTTTCAGTGCACTGAATTATTTTGGTTTCTCAGCGTAAGCGCCCTAAGCACTGAAAGTAAGTGCTCGAAGTGCACGGTAGTAGACACAGCCTAAGTGTATACACTTTTTTTTTACTTCAACCCTACCTAGCCAAGACAAAACACTAAGCCTAACCTACAACACAGACCCTAACTATAAACACCCATATGAACCCTATAAACCAGGACTACACAATAATCCTGACGTGCTGAGACAGATGGGAACACTTCTACCCAAAAGCTTGTCTACAGGCAGCATCTGCAACAGGCAGAAAGGAGGGTGACACAGAGATCATTGGAAGAAGAGAATGCCAGCTTTGTATCTGCCTTTGGAGGGGAGAAGAGAAGAACTGCAGAGAGGAAAATGAAGTGAGCCAGTCAGATGTGGTGCCTTTGGTCTGGTCTTGTGGCACACACAGAGCCTGTAACACCTCAGGAGACGGGTGAGGAGCAGAAAGGGAGGGGAACTGAGAGGGAGAGGGACTGAGAGGGGGCACTGAAGAAGCTTTGAGCTGGTAGCTCTCTCCAGACACATGGTCTGACGCCACACAAACAGCCCAGAGACAGGCCTGAAATAGACTGGGCTAGCAAACTTTTCTAGACTGACCCAGCCCACTTCATACGGCCTGCCAACCGCCTTTAAACTAAACTAAATGTAATTGGCTCACGCCCTACTTTGCTTCATATCTCATTTTGTTGCTAGCTACGATGGCTGAACGTACCAAGCGGTCCAAGGCTTGGCTACATTTTAATAAAGCCAAAGATAAGGACGAAGTGACGTGTAATATATGTTCTAAGAACAATAACAGAGAACAAAATAGGCCATGAGAAATAGATAAGGGATGGGTTGGGTTAGCTGGTCATTTAGCTATATCAGGTGCCTTTTGTTGAAACGTGTTAAACTTTTCATAACGTCTTGAACAATGACGGCTTGTCAATGTCACTTTTTGTCAACCAATCACAGTCATTATACTACTCATACAGGTTGTGGATAGTACATCTGTAGTGGACATTTGTAGATTTAGCCAGAGCCAGGATCATGTTGTTCAGTAATCTTGTTTACATAGAGTGTGGCGTGGGTTGTGTGGGTGCTGCTATATGTTTAACATCTGCCAAATTCATTCGTTTAGATGGTGGTTAGCTCAAGCTCACCGCAGAAAAGTATCGATAGTGTTATCGATAAAGACTCGGATCGTTGAGCAGTCTCGAAAATTGTATCGATATCGATATAAATGAACACCCACATCCCTATGTGTGTGTATGTGAGAGACGCAGAGGGAGAGCAGGGAAAGGGAATGCAGCTGAATGAATACGCTGCGTGTTTTAAATTGCATTAAAAAATATATATAATAACGAAACACAATATGTGGCGGCCGGTGTTGAATCTGTGGCGCACCGCCACAAATTAGTCTATGTGTGGGAAACACTGGGCTATGTGGCAGCCTCACGGTTGAAACGGTTGCATCAAAATGAAGAAATTGGGCAATCCTGTGGAAAAATGGTTCTAGCCTATATGACAAACTTCCTCTTAAGTTTTTCCCATCTAGTGATATTTTTGAGGATTTACTCATATTGCATTCATTCATTTAATAAAGAACCCCCTCTGAAATAAGCTGATTGTAACAACTTTGTCACTGGCATTAT
Source organism: Mallotus villosus (assembly GCA_903064625.1). NCBI lineage: Eukaryota > Metazoa > Chordata > Actinopteri > Osmeriformes > Salangidae > Mallotus > Mallotus villosus. The sequence continues at coordinate 39,660 of CAEFZP010004572.1, read as the reverse complement.
CTCAGCTGAAATCGCAATTCAAACAGTACCATCTGGCAAATGCCCCCATAAACGTAAATTAAGAGCATGTGCACAAACTGAAAATTGCACGCGCACAGGCACTTTCTTTTGATCTCTCTGTCCTGTCACATAAGGACCTCTGCATGAATCGTTCCATGTGACGGCCATTTTGTCAAGTTGCAAGTACCATGTTATGGCAACTGCTTAAATTTGCACTACAGACTACACAATGGCAGTAGCTATCGAATATTTTAGTAATTAACTATTATACTGAAAATTCCATAGATTAATCGAGTATTAGGCTTAAATGAACTGACAACATGAGTTATACGATTTCCAGTTCTCAAGACGCACACACGCAATCTCAACTGCGGTGTGAAGCGCGTGTCCGTGCTATTCTCCGACACATGCACTCTAACAATCACTGCTGATAGACGGCCTAAAAATGTGTACAGCCCTATTTCTGATACCGTGGCGGCAGAAATGTAACATGATATGCAACCAAATCAACATAGAGGAAACACTGTTGTGGGTACAGAGACACCGTCATTGCCTCCTTCTTTAACTAAGCCTAGTAAATACATTAACAGTAGGCCTAGTCTTGTTTTGTACTTGGCTAATGCATGACCTTTGTCAATAACATGCTTGCATTTGCCTTACTGTACTGATCAATGTCATCAAATAGTGTATGTCTGGCAGACTAATGCATTAGATGCGTTAGTCTGTATTGGTATTGGTAATAATCCTTAACTAAATCAAAGGATTATTACCCCACTCGTATTTATGTTTCCTAAACTTACTAATAAGTCATAGCCTATTTGAGACTACAACACAGATGTAGGACCCTTCTGCAACTACGCATACAGCAACTAAACTTTCCCAGTCGTTGAACGCCTAGGATAGTCATGGAAATCCGAGAGCTTTAGGGACGCTCCACAAAAATCCACGTTCGAAGCATTTCACGTTTTGCTACTAAATATGTTTAACATTTTTGCATAAACTATGAACACAAGATGTTACGTTTGTTAATTTAACTGCATAAAATGTTGACTGATCCACTATTCCACTAAAATGATGCGAGTTGATGACAACGAAAAGTCACTGTGACGGTGCGTCGGAGTTTTAGTAGAAGTCACTGTGACGGTGCGTAGCAAGCTAGCTACTGCTACTGATATTGTATCTAATTTAGAGCTATCTATCTAGTTATCTAGATAGTACGAAATAAATAGCGAGCTAAAGTTGGCATGGGATGCTCTGCATACAATTTACTTAACTGGTGATCGGATATCTATTATTGAGCAAGTGCTAAGCTAACGGTTTGGCCTAGTGCTTCTTGTACTCTGGCTGCTACAAAATAATCATCCACTGACTGTAAAATAGTCTACAGTTGGTATCTAAACACAATGCCAAATACTATAGCACTAGTGGTCAAGAAGATAACTTACTAATTATTGCAGAACATAACGTGCAAGCCTAGTTATCTAGCCAACAATGTTAATATTCTGGAGAAAAAATAAATCGGTAGGCTAGGAAAAAGGTAAAAAGGTAGGCTAGTACTAGTCTCAGTGGTACTATAGCTAGCTAGCTAGCTGCTGTCCTGTAGCCTACCTGTAGCTCTGTAGACGCAAGGTTAGAGAGCAAGTCATCATATTTTGTAGCAATGCTAGCACAATTAAGTAAAATACTTATTCTTATCGGTCTCATAAAAACAGTAAGCTTATTTCGATGTAGTATAAAATACCTGTGTAAATGTTGCTGATGTTTTCAATCCAGTCAACGGTCAACAGTCACACTTTCGAGTCCCTCTGGCCACGTGTTGCGCTCATTCTTAGCAAGGAAGTGTGAAATTGAAATAATTAATGGTGAGGTGATTGAAAACACCTGAGAGGTTTGTCGGCCTAATCTGCATTACATGTATTCTAATAAGCAGCAATAAATAATCGATTTTTGTAAAAGGCAACCAGCGTATTTAATAAGGAGTAATTTGCTATGTGGTTTGCAACATAGTATAAAAATGCTTAATCGGTGAAACTCGGAATCCCGTTATTGTAGCCTGCACATTGCCTACTAGGAAATTGCTTTTGTAGGTTTGTCCATAACAAACATTGTTAGTAAAATATTAAGAAAGATAAAACAAGTACGGTAAGATAAAACAGTATAGGCTAGCTAAGTAAAATGCATAATAGAAAATAGAAAAAGGGGCATAACATGTGTCATATGCTTGAGATAGCATAGGCTATTTGTTTGAAGTTTATTTTTTGTAATCAAAAACCGGTAGGCTATAATTCACATGGACATGAAGAACAGTTTTTGTAAATGCTATCTTTTACTTTCTATATGCACTATTTCTCATCGCTTAACAGCATATGCTGATAGAATGTCTAGTGTTTAGCTAATGATACCTAAGCAATGGAAATCAAATCCCTGATGTATGGGGTAAATAGGCTCCTAAACAAATGGATGGAGTGAGTTGTTACCTCCCCCATTAAACTGTGTGATTTACTTAATAAAAACAGATTGACAACTGGTTCAGGTGGAGAACCTTGTTGGTGAAAAGCGACGTTCAAAGAGTTATCATAAAATGCCTTTGATGCCATGCATGCAACTTTTTAGGTTAATTTTTTGATAACGCAAACAGCTTATCAAACAACGTAACATGTGGCATCGGGTGATTAACAAATTGATTTTCAAGTTCCTACACTGCCCAGTCCGCAAAATATTCGAGCCACATACAAACACACAGATTCCGGAAATACACCACACTGTAAAGGATCAAGAGTGAGTGTTTTTGGAGAGAGTCGATCTGTCTCCATACCACTGACTGACTCATTAGACAGAATAGCCATGTCTTAATTGGTACACTATACAGACAAAAGTATTAGGACACCTACACATTACACCTACAGGAGATTTTATGACATCCCATTCTAAATCCATAGGCATCAATATGAATTTGGTCTTCTCTTCGCAGCTATAACAGCTTTCACTCTGCTGGGAAGGCTTTCTACAAGGAATTTGCCCATTCAGCCACAACAGCATTTGTGACTTTGGGCACTGCTGTTGGGTGATTAGACTTGCAGGTGGCGTTAGAATTGATCCCAAATGTGTTTGATGGTGTTTCGGTCAGGGATCTGTGCAGGCCAGTTACGTTTTTTCACAGTAGTGAAAATGATCAAGCTATCGGTCAGGGAACCCTGCCCTTAGTACCCCCCTGGCCACCTCATCCTTAGTATTGCCTGCCCTGCCCTTTGTCTCACCCCTGACCCCACTCTGCCCTTAGTGTCCCACCAACACTCGGCCATAGTAGCCACCCCTACCCTGGCACATGTCAGTCTGTACTTGAAGCACAGTGGAATTTGCACACACACTCACTTTGTCTTGCACACTAATAATGTGTAATACAGACACACACACACACACACACACACTCTTGCCTATGAGTGTGCAACCACTCACAGAGACACACATTAGCCCACCTGTGAGAAGATATGCAATAGTCTCAGTATCAGGCTTAGAAGGTTTAGAATAAAACAGTCAGATGTGTTGTGTTAATGATCACATGGGATAGTGGAAACAGTAAACACCACAACACAGATCACTCCCTCTCCTCCCCCTTTGCTTCCCTGTCCTCCTCCTTCTTAAGGTCTGGCACCATTGCAAGGTAAAACACACCACACAATTAAACTATTTCCATTGTTTTAATAGGCGTCATCAAATGAGGACTTAGTTTCTTGGCAATACGTTTTGGGGGAATACTATCACTGAGAAACATTTTTGTATTGCTATTAGCTACAGTGCAGATAAAGCCAGATGAGCAGTGCTCACTGGTAATTCTGGCACAATAGTTTGAATCAGATTCTTTCAAAGGGTTTTATGAAATGCTGCTGGCTAGCTATAACTAACAGTAAGACAATATAACGTGGATTCTTTCTTTTCAGAATAGATAAGTACATTTTGTTAAATTAATGAATTTACGTTTATTGATAATCCCTGTGGATTTCCAGTAATAAAGTAAAAAAATACCCCCTTCGTGATAACTTCTCTCTGACTTCAACACAAGTCAGAAGGTCGGCTCTATACAGTAGCTCATCCCCAGTTTAGAGACCTGAGATTGAGAAATGGCAATGAGTGTAGCCAGCATGTACAGTATGACAGTTGACTTGGTATATACATGTGCACTTACTTACGTGTGTGCGTACTCAAGTGTGCGCATGTGTGTTTAGTAAATACACCATTATGAGAGATGTGATACTTCTACATCAGGGGTGTCCAAACTACGGCCTGCGGGCCAACTGCTACCCGAGGTCCATTTTTTATTGGCCCGCAGAAAATTATAAAAATATAATGGAATATAGGCCGCGCATGAAACCTGCACTTGACTGAGTTGTAATTCTTAGTTTAACCACTAGTGGAGCCACCCGTATTAGTTGAAGACTCTTTTGCAACAGACAAAAACACACACGAGCATGTTCCTGACTTTCCTTTGGAATTAATAAATTGGATGCTCACACACAAATGTCAACAAACCCTCCTTCTTGTGTTCAACACTCCAGTGTATCTGTGGAACAGATCAGCAGTGACAGAGGAAGATAGAGGGTGAGACCAGGAGGCAGATCCCTATATTATGAATCCCCGAATTCAGAGGATGTGGGATATCAGAGCTAATCCAGATTAGGGTGTGGGAGAAGATGACAGATCAGGGACTATAAAGGTGTGGACCACTGGTAGTTGGTTAAGGATTAGACCATTTTCTGAAAAGTAAACATTTCAAGGATTTAACAGTTTCAGTTTTTTGTGTGTCTATGCATGTGTGTGTGGCCCAGTAGTGCTTCAGTTTTGTGAATTATCTAAAAGTCAGACTAAATAAAGACTCATTGAACTCCTCCACATATCTGTAATCTCATGTGGTAGTCTCAATGGACAGGAAGTTATGTCAATCACACCTGGAGGGAATGCATTGGAGGGGGTCGGATACCCTACACCTCACCGGAACAATCTTACAATTACAAGTTCCAGAACACACCGTACATCCCGCGATCTAGATCCAAAATACAACCTACATCCTGCAATCTAGTTAACATCAGCTCCCTCACCAAAAAAGCACAACCGAGGATGTACTTCCTACGGCAGCTGAAGAAATTCAACCTGCCAAAGACAATGATGGTGCACTTCTACACAGCCATCATTGAGTCCATCCTCACCTCTTCCATCACCATCTGATATGCTGCTGCCACTGCCAAGGACAAGAGCAGACTGCAGCGTATCATCCGCACTGCTTAGAAGCTGATCGGCTGCAATCTGCCTACCCTCAAAGACCTGCACACCTCGATTTTATTATAATAATGAACTAGTAAGACTATTTTCTTCCCCTTCCGGTCAGGTTCACGTTCATTTCGAGTTTAAAATTCTTCATATCAACAGTGTACAAGTATAACTAAATACAAGGAAATCATATTTAATAGCCTAAATAGGCCTACATTCATCATAAATCGTCTAGCGATGGTAACTGAAAATTTTCCGCTAGGCCTATATTCGAAACTTTTCCAATTTTTTTCCAGAATCGATGAGGAATTTCTAAAAACTGGATGGACATAACATAAACCCATATTATTGTGGAATTAACAAGGAGACTTTCGTGTTTTGGGGTTGAAAATTCTTCGAGGATATAAGAAAAATCTTCCGTATACTACCCTGTGCCTTCGCATCCGACGCCTAGGGCCGTGACAAAGCGTTGGTATTGGACGAGAAAACGGGTTTTTATATGGCTCTGGGATCACTATATGAAAGGGGCGATTGAAATCTACTGCCCTTCTGCTTTGGGATCACTATATGAAAGGGGCGATTGAAATCTACTGCCCTTCTGCTTGTCTAAGACCCAGGGTGGCTCATTATTAACACACACGGCTTAGCATATCACTAGTCAAATCGAGTAATTCCAACCTTCTAAACTACTGGTAGGACAGGAGGTGCCCTACTACTTGATTCAAATGGGTGATTTTTTTGTGATTTACTGCGATCTAATCGACTGATTCAAACTGTATCGGGTGGTTTTTCGAAAAACGCAGACGAGGGAACGCCCTCGTCTCCGTGGAACGCCCTCTTTGTGCTCTCCGTCAGCCCTCGGAGAGCTTTTGACAGATTGACGTGCACCTCCTCAATTTTCTATCCGTCGAAATTACGCAGAGCGACGGAGATCCCCTTGGCTGTGATTGGTCCGTATTAAGAAGTCAGGGGCGGGGTTGCCGCTATGGGTTGCCGTGACCAACAAGACCAGGGGTGGGGAACGTCCGACCTGCGGGCCATATGCAGCCCGAAAAATCATTTGGTCCCGCCATGGCATTGCAGTGCAAGCACCATATTATTAGGTGCATTATTCGTTGGCAGCAGCACTATTTTAATATGTGGAAGAGGACCGTGGAGGCGCTCAGCGTCGCGTTCTTGCAAATCAAGCCCCAATACGTTGTTGGTTTGGGCTAAACCCGGAACAACGTCTGGCTCCGCGCCTGATTAACACTCGGATCGATAAGCAGTCTCTAAAATGGTAGCAATATAAAAACATATACGATCCCTTTCCGTAATCATAATAACCCCCCAGAAATGTTCACTGCACACCCAGTCAAAGCAGGCTGCCCTTCCAGCTAGCATCACAAACATCACCAAAGAGAAGCAGTTTTTACAATTCATATCAGCTAAACAGTACATGTAAATCGGCATTTGAATTAAAATGTGACGAGAAATGGCCAGTGTAGTCGCTGAAACTGCGCTTATTTTATTGATGAAACGGCTCATTTGTAAATTTGCTCTGAGTTTTCGATAACCTATAGCTAGCATCGCAGTGCAGCGCCACCTACTCTCCTGGCGGTGAATTGTTTTCAGCACCCACAGCCTACGGAGAACTATAAACGAAGTCTATCCGTGCGTATCCGTGCGTATCCGTGAGCCCGCCCATCCGTAAACGGAGACGCAGAAGCATATTGAGGCCTTTAGGCTGCTCTCTCTAAGTCTAGTCCTAAATGTGACGCCCTGTGGAGAGGAGACTTAGAGAGAACGTTCTGTGTTGGTTTCTATGTAATTTTCACAAAACTGTTGAGTGCAGCTAAAACGACAAGTAGCCTATCGATGTTGCGTCTAATTTATAGACTGTATAATGAACGTGCTTTAAGACGTGAGAGAGTAGTGCGAGACAGAACTAACCCGCTGGATATATACAACGATGAGGAGTTAATTCAAAGGTTTCATTTCAGTGGTTGAGATTTTTCTCTAGTCGACGAACTCAGGGCCGGCCCAAGGCGAAAGCGAACTCAGCGGCTGCTTGGGGCCCCCGTGGCCACCAGGGGGCCCCCAAGAGCACATTAAGTTACAGTTTAATTTTTTTATTATATTATGTTAATGGTAATTATACACATTTGCAGAGAAAAGAAAAAAGAAGAAAACAGAGGAAGAGAAAAAACTGCCAGATCAAGGTACGTTTGCATGATTAATTACCGTATTTAACCATAAACATTCACTGTCTAGAGATAGATGCGTCACACAAGCCTTCAACGTTAGCTAGCTAACTACAGTACTGTAGAGCTAGCTATCATTTTAGTGTAACACTTAGACTAGCTAGCTATAGACCACTTTCATGTTTACCAACATTCAGGATGCGCGCGCAGCTAGGTTTCAGAAAACCGGGAAAGGATAGCATTTACAATGGCAAAAGGACCACACGGATCATACAAATAGTTAGATTTAAAAGACCAAAAAGTCAGAGGAGGACAGCCTTAGAGAGAGAAAAGCGATTCTCCATTGATCTGTCGGATCATAATTTCAATTTGGGTCACGAAAGTCTTGACATTTGAGTGAGAATGTCGCCCGGTACAGACCGCATAGTGGAGCGGCAGCCATGTCTTTGCGTCATGTCACAAAGTTAATAATTTTACAGTTTTACAGTCAATTCAACATCTAAAAAGTCGAGCAGGGCAGCTTTCAAGAGATATGGGAATTCTGCTTTTAGCCAGCTGGTCCGATTATTTTTGTGATTTGTTTAAACTGGCAATTTGAGTGTGAGACTGCGTCCCCATTAGCCTCAGTCAGACTCGTCGCTCACTGGCAGTGTGCACAATGTTGTATTTCACTCCAGAAACGTCAGAGAGGACTGCTTAACGTAGCCTGCATATTGGATTTCTTTAACCGAGCCTGTTTCATTACTCATTTGCCTGAGAAAGCGACCTCCGTTAGCCAGGCTAGTTTTGCCCGATCACTTGGTCAGGCTATTTAAAGCTATGGGGGCAAGTGACTTTTGTGCATTGACAAGTGAAATGTAAATGTACTCGTCCAAAGGACAAGTGCCTCAAAAAGTTAATGTCAAGCCCTGTAATCCAGTGAACAGAGATATATGATGACCTGATTGACACTCCAAGTGTAATATACCCGGGAGAAGTTCGTTTTTTGCAACCCACCTGCGCAGTTGAGCCAGCTTGACAGTCGTGTGATGTAGGTTTGAAAGTGGTCTATAGCTAACAAAATATAACAATAGCTAGATCCCCCGTTAAAATGGGCATTTATTTTGCTAGTATGCATTCACCTAGGTGGATTTACTTAGGCGAATGCAGACTAGCAAAATAAATGTCAAAAGATATTTCGATTGCCATTGAACTTGGTAACTAGGCTACATTGTGAGCTAATGTAAACGAAGTTGACAGTTAAGCTAGCTAACAAAGCTAGCCTAGAGTACCTTGCATAGATCCTACCCTTTTGCGGTCATTGTTATAATATTCCAATATCATTATGCCTCAATTAGCTAGTTATAGATTAAGAGTTGTGGTTTCAAGTGTATAGATGGCTTGCTGCTGTGTAAAATCGTTTATGTTGTTAAAATAACATTCTCTTAAATCTACTATGTACTCATATGAATCTTCCCTACAATAGGAGCACTGTTGAAATATTTTGGTGCTGTGTTAAAACCAACGCCACCAGCCCCAAGTGCCAGTGCTACAGTTGATGATGATACAGCAGGTCGGTTTTCAACAATCCAAGATCAATATATATTTATATTAATAAACCATGACTATTGTGAGATTTGTTTGGTTTTTGACAGACAATGATTGTTATTCAGCTTTATATTTTACTCTTTAACCATTATCTGTTTATTTTTTGTAATTTTGTAAGTATTTAATTTAATATAGTCAGTTTTGTAAGAAATAAGAAAATACAGTTTATCTTTAAGTTATTTGAAGTTGAATGTTTTGTACTTTTGCACATTGCTAGTTTAAACCATAAGACATTAAAGTGGTTAACTTGTGTACAATAGATGCATTGTCGGTTTATTTAGCTACTTTTCAGTACACCACATTAAGTACACCACTTAGTACTGTAAGACTTTGAATACTTAAAGTTCAAATCAACACCTGACCAATCTTGCGGGTTTGCTTCTGTTAAAATTAAAAACCGTATAAGGGTGAAAACATGCCAGGCAAACATTGGTATGAGGTAAGCAACACAACTAATACAATTGCTAATTAGTGCATTAGATTAATAGTGTGCGAATAATCAAGCATTATAAAAATAATCAATAATATTTGCGTCACAGGGGGGGCCCCCAAATCAATTCTGCTTAGGGCCCCATAAAGGCTTGGGCCGGCACTGGATGAACTGTCCGACGATTTGCGATTTCAGTCAGATCGAAATGCTGCCCTGATGCCAACGTTACAGCTTTTAATCGCACTGAGTGTGTTGATTGGATCTGAGAGGTCACGTGACAAGTGACATAGGAGAGTCTAGAGGGTAGACCTGTAGACCGGAGATGAAGGACCACATGTGTTTGTATGGTTATTGAATAAAGAGTTATAACACTGTTATTGAGTAAAGAGTACCAGAACTAAACATAATGCTGCGCCCGGTTTATAATAAGGAACAAACATAACATGGTGTCAGACGAGGATATTTCGCCGAAAGAAGAAGTAGAGTTCTGCACGCTGCAAGGATTAGCAGGAGAGGCTAACGCTAGCAACAAGTTTCGGATCGTCAAAGAAAAGAGACAGAGAGGAAACATGGATAAACTAAGTCCACCTACACCTATGCCGCTAACAGGAAATCTGGCTGATAACTGGAAAAGGTTTAAGCAGAGATTCAACATATATATGGCTGCAAGTGGATGTGGAGCGGAGGAAGACGATAAGGTAAAAGCGTCAATCTTGCTGCACGTGATAGGTGAAGATGCATTGGATATTTACAACAGTTTCCAACTCGACGATGATGCTAGCCTGGATGAGCTAATGGACAAGTTTGAAGAGTACTTTGTACCAAAACAGAACATTACATTTGAGAGATATAAGTTTTTCTCATGTGATCAAAAACAAGGAGTAGGTTTTGATCAGTATCTATAGAGTTGCACACTCTGAGTAAGACGTGTGAATTTGGAAATTTGAAAGACTCGCTAGTTAGAGACAAGATCGTCTGTGGCATACCCGATAATGGACTAAGAGAAAGACTGTTGCGGGAGCAAAACTTGACATTGGACAAAACTATTAACATGTGCAGAGCAGCAGAAACCACACGTGCTCAAGCCAAAGAGCTGCGCAGGGATGAGACAGCAGTACATGCGATAAAAAAAGGAGAACAGTACTCTAAGCATCCAAATAAATACAAGTCACAAAGAGAGGCTAAAACAGACTTTAAATGTGGTAAATGTGGAGGGAGCCACAAACCAATGTCGTGTCCAGCATATGGCAAAGAGTGTCATAACTGCGGGAAGAAGAACCACTTCTCAAAATATTGCAAAGCGGAGGCCTTCAAGAAAGAGAAGGTACATGCAGTTGAAGAGGAAATTAAGGAGTTCTTTGTGGATGCAGTGCATATGAAGAAAGCTAAAGATGAAGAAGAATGGATAGTACCATTGACTGTTAACAGGACTATCATTCCATTCAAACTGGACATGGGAGCTTCAGTTAACCTCATATCTGTGAATGAGTATGAGAAACTCACTGTGAAAAGCAAAATATTACCTGTGAAAACAAAAGTGAGTGGATACACGGGAGAAAAAGTGCCGGTCAAGGGAGGCTGCATCGCAACATTCGAACACCGCGGTAAGCAAATAAAAGCACTGCTGTTGATTGTTGATATGAGTGTCAAGCCAATATTGGGATTACAAGCATGCCAACGACTAAACCTTGTGAAGAGAGTTTTCGTAGTGTCATCTAAACCTTCTAATGACCATGACTCACTCATGGAGGAATACAGTGACTGTTTTGAGGGACTTGGATGTTTACCGGGGGAATACAAGATACAAGTTGATGAAAATGTGCCTCCAGTAGTTCATCCATGCAGAAAGATACCATTCAAGCTGAGAGGAAAACTCACAGAGGAGTTAACTAGAATGGACAAACTAGGAGTGATAAAGAAAATAGATGAACCTGCATCATGGGTCAGCTCCCTGGTCGCTGTGGAAAAGCCCAATGGAAAGCTGAGAACGTGTTTGGATCCAAGGGATCTTAACGAAGCAATCAAACGTGAACACTTTAAGTTGCCGACAAGGGAAGAGATCATGGCACAGTTTGCTGGGGCCAGGTGGTTCAGTAAACTGGACGCGTCGTCAGGGTTCTGGCAAATGAAGCTAGACGAGGAAAGCTCCAAGCTTTGTACTTTCAACACGCCAGAGGGAAGGTACAGGTTCTTACGTCTGCCATATGGGATCCTGTCAGCACCAGAAGTGTACCACAAGAAAATACACATGATCTTTGAACACATCCCAGGAGTCGATACCATGATGGATGACATCATCGCGTGGGCGTCCAGCCGAGAAGAACACGATGAGCGACTGAGACAGGTGCTCGACCTGAAACGGCAAGTAAACTTAAAACTTAACAAAGAAAAGTGCCTGTTTGGAGTTAAGTCATTGACATTTGTGGGGGATGTAGTCTCTGAGGCAGGGATTAGTCCAGACCCAAGGAAAACGTCAGCCATCGAGAACATGGAACGTCCTGAAAACAAGGATGACGTCAGAAGGTTTCTAGGTATGGTAACTTACCTTGCAAAGTTCATACCTTAGCTGTCAACAAAGTCAGCGCCACTCAGGTGTCTCCTGGAGGAAAAAAATGAATGGACATGGTCACATGAACAGGAAGACTGCTTTAAAAACTTGAAGAAAATACTCACCAACGAGCCTGTGCTCAAGTTCTATGACCCGGAGAAAAGCACACGGATTACAGCTGACGCGTCACAGTACGGACTAGGGGCAGTACTGCTACAGCTGCATGACAAAGACTGGCAACCTGTCGCCTATGCGTCCAGAGCGTTGACATCAGCTGAAACTAGATATGCACAGATCGAGAAGGAGCTACTAGCCAGCACCTATGGATGTGAGCGATTCCATCAGTATGTATATGGACAAGCTTTTGAAGTGGAAACTGACCATAAGCCACTGGTGTCAATCATGTCAAAACCACTCAATGACTGTCCTATGAGGATACAGCGCATGATGATACGGCTGCAAAAATACGACGTGACTATGAACTACACACCAGGCAAGTACATGTTCGCCGCTGACACGCTTTCACGCGCAGTTGACAAAAATGAAAGGACGGATGAAATGGGAACAGCACAAATAAAGGCTTATGTGGACATGATAGTGTCATCTCTACCGGTTTCTGAAGAGAGAAGAGAGCAGATCAGAAAAGAGACAGAGAAAGAACACAGCATGAGAATACTAAAAGAGACAATACTGAAAGGATGGCCTGAACAAGACAAACATGTCCAGCTGCAATACAGGACTACTGGATGTGTCGAACAGAACTCACTGTTGTGGATGGCATCATATACAAAGGAAACAAGTTTGTCATTCCACTAACAATGCGAAAGGAAATGTTACAAAAGATACATGAAGGACATTTGGGAGAAGAAAAATGCAAGCGGAGGGCAAGAGAAGTTATGTATTGGCCAAGATTGAACACAGATATCAGCCATACTACGGCTTCTTGTGAAGTATGTCTCACATACAGACCCAAACAGCAGGCAGAGCCGCTGATGCCACACGCAGTGCCCAAATACCCATACTGCAAAGTTGGAGCTGACTTGTTCGATTGCAACGGAAAAAATCATATTGTGGTTACAGACTACTACTCTAACTATCCAGAAGTTGCAACATTACATTCCACAACCAGCAGAGCCGTCATTGCTTTTCTGAGTCCCAAAGGAACTGTTTTCAGATAATGGACCACAGTTTTCAAGCTGCGAATTTGAAGCATTCGCTAAAGAGTGGGGTTTTAACCACCACACATCAAGCCCAAACTACCCAAGATCAAATGGACTTGCAGAAAGCTCAGTCAAGATCATCAAAGGAATAATGAAGAAAGCACACGATGGAAATGAGGATTTTCACAAAAGTTTGTTGATCTACAGGAGCGCGCCACTGCAAAATGGCCTGTCACCAGCCCAGATGTTGATGGGATGTCGCCTTCGCACTAATCTGCCTATGCACGACAACCTGCTAAAACCAAAGGGAGCAGTAAAGGTCAGGCAAGCCAAAGAAGAGGAGAAGGTGAAGCAGAAGAAAAGGCATGACAAAAGTGCAAAACAGCTGCCTTACCTGAAGCCAGGGGACAGAGTCCGCCTTCTGGACTACTCGACAGGAATGTGGACTTGTACAACAGGAGGTTGCACCTCGTTCTTACCTCATCCAGACAGATCGTGGATCAGCCCTGAGGAAAAATCGAGTGGACATCCGTCTACAAACCAACAGCTCAGAGACTGTCACAGAGCCACCGGAGGTGATAAACACCACTACGGGCAACAAAGACTGTCCGAGTTCCCTGAACACTACTGACTCTGGTCAAACCGTACCCAGTTCACCAGCTGTGAAAAACAGACCCAGCAGGATGGTTAAACCACCTGAGAGACTGATAGAATCCTGCTGAAGGAGTTATGGACTATGGGGGGAGAAAAAGATGTTTAAAAAAATAATATATATATATAATAATAAGAGGGGAAAAAGTCAATAAGTGAATGTTTATAGCTGTGGTTATGGCAGTATAATTTATGTTTGGTTTTGAATATTTTATACTGAGAAAACAAAGTTTGATGCTTGTGTTTAAGCTAAAGTATAACATAAACAAATGTGGTTTATTTGTTATGTGATAATGCACTTACTTGTTTTGAATGCATTTGTTTAGAAAGAAAATGCTTAACTTCTAAAGGAAGGGAGATGTGTTGAGGTCACGTGACAAGTGACATAGGAGAGTCTAGAGGGTAGACCTGTAGACCGGAGATGAAGGACCACATGTGTTTGTATGGTTATTGAATAAAGAGTTATAACACTGTTATTGAGTAAAGAGTACCAGAACTAAACATGCTGCTGCGCCCGGTTTATAATAAGGAACAAACATAACACTGAGGTTTTATGCAAACGGTGCATTACAAAACACCGTGGGGGACATGATCGGCGTGCATACATACAGCTTGTAGAGTTATTCGTAGGGTCTCGCTGGCAATGAGTCGCCACGGTAATTAACGGGTAACATGGCAACGCACGTTCCATTCTAGAATTCCACGGGAACTTTCATGAATGCACATGTTATGGCCAGTCTTAGTTAAGACTGGTCTTAAATTCTGTTGGTGCAACAGGCATTAGATATGGGCCTAAGACCAGTCTTAACAAAGACTGACTTAGGACTTATGACAGTCGTAGCAAAGACTAGTTGGTGCAACCCGCTTCTGAAGTATGTTTGAGTGAGATTTGAATATTATGGAGCAGTATAGGCTATCGGAGACAACATGTCTTAAATGTATTTTATATTCCAGAACAAGTCTAATTTTGTGGATGTTTATTATACAGCAGTATAGTTTGTGAGTGAATAAAACTCCCTCACAATTTAAGTTGTTTTCCATCTGAACTTGTTATATGGTCATTATCATCCAGTTAGGCCTATTAGAAGTTTTGAAGTACACCCTTTAATTTTTTTTTAATATAATTTATTGGGGTAACGACTCCATACTCCATTTGCCTAGCACTGGGGTTGTTGTGCGCAGTAGGGTGTTGCGTTCCCTCTTTTGGGAGGCGTGCGTAACAATTAATCATATGAAATAATGCGATTAATCGCGATAAGATATTTGAATCGCTTGACAGCCCTAGTATCTATTAAAGGGGCAATTGATTGCAAAACCAATTTTACCTTGTCACAGTTGAATCACGACAGATCAGTGGGTAAAATGGACATACAGTGAACCTCAAAGTCCATTGACACCTCTCCTATTAAGTATGATTTTGTCACTAACAGTTAGCTTATTAGCTCTAGCAATGATACGTCTCCTGTATCTAGCATAGGTAGGATGCTAAATACTTTCTAAACACATCAACATGCCTTACTTAGCAAATGACTCTAGCTAGACTAGCTGTTAGTCGGCATTAGAAGGGAAGCTTCCAAAAACATAGCCAGAAAACGAATAGCAGTTTATTGCTGACGCCTGTCCAGATTATCTATTCGAAATAACTGGAGAAAGGCAGGTCCTAGATACAGGATACGTTAGCATTGCTAATAACTGTTACCGACAAAATCATACTACAGCTTGCGGCTGTGATGAACATAACTAAGGTCGGAACGCACCTCTTTTCAGCAACAGCTTCATAGCAAATCCTGCTGTACATTGACCCAGGTTTTCAAAACCGTCCTTGGTGAAATGGTTCGCGCAACTGCACGGAGATCTTCTACGCTACGGTATAAACAAACATCATCCATAGCCGTCTAGTCAATGTTAACTAGACTCAGCTCATTTACTTTTAACGGTTATTTGCAAGGAATGTAGGAACAGCTAGATAGCGAAAACACCTGTGTAGGCATGTAAACTAGTTTAGCTTGCTAACGCAAGTGCATAGCCTATGCCATAGGTTGAATGTGTAATAATTTAGCCTAGTTTATTGGCAATGAGACTAACGTTATTTCATGTCCCTGACTATGTTTCATTCAAATAAATAACCTGTGTCATGTAAATCTACAATTCAGATGCATGTTTGTCCAGATCTATTTTTCAGCAAGATAGCTAGAGCTAACTAAAGCTGAGTTGAATCACGATAGTTTGTTTGCTAAGCTGTAGTGCTAACGTTACCCACCTAAGGCGATCCTGTTTGCTTCGACAACAGAAGTGGAAATAACTAACGTAATCAATTCAAATGATATCTAGTCAATCTGTCGAAAACTGTGTTGTGTAGACACAATAGATTCATTAGTACTTTTTTATTTCAAGTCTCTACCTTCGTTGTTTCAGTGATACACCGTGTTGTCTCTTTGCTCCGCAGCTTCACACGTTGTAAACCAACCAATTAGCGCGCAGCTAATCTATATATTCATGAGCATACCATACTTGCGTTTTTTCCAGGGACAATTTCACTGGATGTATCAGGGCTCATAGATTTTTTAATTTTCAGTCAAACCAATGTTACATACCCTATTTGGAGCAGTTAATGAACAGTGTGAAATACCCCCAAAAAACAGTCAATCACCCCTTTAAAGATTATTTTACTAGTCTATAAATAACTCCATAGTCATACACCTGCATCAATTTCCGGCATGCTCTCAAGATGCACACTCAGTAGCTCCCTGAGGTCCTCTAGCACTGAACTCTTAACAGTTTCAAAAGCCAGGACCAATAAACATGGAGACGCACCTTTTTGTTTTTATGCTCCAAGCCTTTCGAATACTTGCCAGAGAACCTAAGAATGGCTGAAACTATGGAAACCTTTAAGCAAAATCTTAAACCATACCTCTTTAATCTTGCCTATTATTTGGTGTGTCACGACTTCGTCGAGCACAACCTTTGTTATCTCACATATATTTTTTTATTGTGAGAATGCTGTTAAGCATTCTCACTATTGTTTTCCTTTTTCTCTTTATTGTTGGAATGCTGCTTCAGTCCAACTCTCGCCCAATAGAGTCCAATGCAAATCTGGTGAAAAATTCGTCAGAGAAACCAACAAAAACAATATTTAGAAACTGCCGGTAGAGTCGTATTTCTGACTGCACAGACAAATAAAGGACATCTCTGGTTTCGGCAGAGTCTTGGGTCTCGGAAAATATCCTTATTTTTTGGATTGGAAGTATAGTTTTGCGTCTAGGTTAACTTGTTTGAGGTGTGGGTCTAGCAACATTTCTGTTATTGTTTCTTAAAATCGAGCTAGCGCGATGGCTCTCCTTAACTAAACACGGTTGGACTTCCACAATTGACCAAATTGGCCAAACAAGGTATGTACATCAGGGGGGTATTCGTCGTAGCTCGCTAAGCGGTTTAGCGAGCTAACTTTCAGGCTAAGATAAAAAACGCCCCTCTTTTTGGTTCGTGGAAGCAACTTTCGATAAATCACCATAGCAACATATCAATTAGCACTAACCTGCTCCTGAGCAGGCTAATATAAGTGTAGCTGGATAAGCTTGCCACACCCCCGGAAAAAAACATGGCAGCTCCCTTTTTGAGAGACCCAGTTGACGAAGGAGCTATTCTAGTTAGATTAGCTTTCCATACCGATAGAGTTATTCGCGATCGCCAAGATCCTTTGAGTTACACGGATGAGTTCCTGTTTGAGCGATATCGATTCAGCCGACAAGGACTCATTTATTTGCAAGACCTTCTCGGGCCGTACATTGCAAATCTCACACGCCGCAGCAGAGCTTTAACTGTGCTTCAGACTCTCTGCATAGCCTTGAGGTTTTTTGCGTCAGGTACATTTTTATACAGTGTAGGCGATGCAGAAAACATTGGCAAAGCCGCAGTATGCGTTGCTGTTAGAAAAGTGTACTTGGCGCTCAACCAGCTGATGAATACATTCATCATATTCCCAGGCTATGTCCCAGTCAATGACATCAAAGAGGGATTGTATGCAATTGCAGGTAATTGAGTAAATACAGATTTGACCATTTCATGAAAATGCATTCCTATCACTATTCATTACGGAGTTTATCATTATCATCATTATGCAGAGTTTCCTAATGTCATTGGCGCAGTGGACTGCACCCATATCCGCCTGAAAAAGCCCTCTGGGCCAAACGAGGCCGATTTTGTGAATAGGAAGGGCTTTCACAGCCTTAATGTGCAGGTACTTATTACATCATTTTCCTCATATGACATTGCTCTAAAAACAATCATTTGTCTTTGACAATAGACATGGACCTTGCAATTGCCTGCTGTAGGCTACCCATGTACTGTACAAATCCCATGACTTGACTGCAATTCATCTTAGATGATCTGTGACTCCACCTGCCTGATCACAAATGTTGAGGTCAAGTGGCCGGGGTCTGTCCACGACTCCCGGATATTCCGAGACTCCACACTATGCCACAGCTTTGAGCAAGGTATAGCAAATCTCATGTCATTCAGAAATTGATTATTTTATGTAGAGGTGATCCAACATTGTTCATATCATATACTAGGTAACTATGATGGGCTCCTAATTGGAGACAGGGGTTACGCCTGCAGGCCCTGGTTCATGACCCCCTATCCCGAGCCAGCCCCAGGCCCTGAAGTGCGGTTCAACGGTGCTCTCGCAAGAACGAGGGCACGGATAGAGATGACCTTTGGCCTACTGAAGGGCAGATTTAATTGTCTGCGGGGGCTGAGGGTGGAACCGGACAGGGCCTGTGCGATCACGGTGGCATGTGCCGTGCTCCACAATGTGGCCACACTCAGGAGGGAGAGGGTCCCAGTGATCGTGGCCCATCCTGAGGACGATGTGGAACCGATCCATCTACATGAGCGGTCTGGAGCGGCTGCAAGGGACATAATTGCCCAGCATCATTTCAGATAGCTGTCCAGATGACTTTGGGTAATGTTGGACTCATTTCATGTTCTTTATGTTTGCATGTTTCATTTGTATGGTTAGCCACCCTCTTTGCTTTTAAGTTACCCATTAATAATAGTCCATCCTCAGCCATCAGTTGGGAGTCCATCCCAACTCAGTCTGGTTTGCACCTCCACTGCCAAGGACCAAGGCAGACTGCAGCAGATCATTTGGTCCCACCCTAACCTGTTCCACTCCAGGACCAGCAAGAGAGCAGGCAGGATCATTGCTGACCCTTCCCATCCTGGCCATCACCTTTTCCCATCCAGCAAAAGGTTCCGGTCCATTAAAACCAATGGACTCACAAACAAGAGTCAGGTGGTTGAGCGGTTAGGGAATCGGGCTAGTAATCAGAAAGTTGCCTGTTCGATTCTTGGCTGTGCAAAATGACGTTGTGTCCTTGGGCAAGGAACTTCACCCTACTTGCCTCGGGGGAATGTCCCTGTACTTACTGTAAGTCGCTCTGGATAAGAGCGTCTGCTAAATGACTACATGTAAATGTAACAAGGGGCTCACAAACAAGCCCCCTGCACCACACTGACTCTGGGACCCCTGCACACAATGCACTGCAGTTTGCATCCTTATTCATTCAATTCATTCTGATTCTGAATAGAGGAACATGCTGAAGAATAATGTAAGAGATCCATGTTGTACAATAAAGTCTTTATTTTTTGCCCCTTTATTGGTTATCCTGTAAATGAAGGTGCACAAGAAATCAGATTTTCAGTTCAGTTACAATTCATGGCAAAGCTCACAAATACTTTAGCCGAAGCTTTGCTTTACAGGGGTAGACTTACATTCAGCTGCCGTTTTAGTAATTTGACCTCCAACTCGAGCTTCATCGAGCTCAAGTTGAGGTGGCGGATTTTGGCACGCAAGTAGCGCTTATAAAGTGTGCGCACATCTTCAGTGTCAGTCTGGAAAAAAGACAAACCATTCATAACTTTTTTCAGTGTGGTGGTCAGATGCCAACTAAACTCAGACCTCACAATGTGAGGGTATTTAATGAGAACTCACCTCCCCATCCCCAGTTCCCGAAGAGCGAGAGGGGCCAGGCTCAGGCTCATCAGGCACGCGTGGTCCAGCAGGATTTGCCTAAAGGAATGCATTGATGTAGTGAGTGCCAGGATTGAGTGGGATAGGAGTATTAGTTAACACAACTTGCATTTACCAAATCGCTGGAAAAGGCGGAAAGTGTGTCCTCATCGTCCAGACCAACCTCCTGTTAGTGAATTAGGAATTATTAGGAACTGTAGGAAAGTGCCTTCGGTTTGAAAAGACACACGCTATGAACATGTTTCGAATCATTACACAATGATGCAGCAATATCAACTTACATCAGTGGGCTCCTCTCCCCTGACCAACACATTGGGAGGTGGCTGCAGGAGTGTGATCAAACCTCCGGCCACTGCAAAATGTGACGATGGTTAACCAAATGACTAATTATGAAGGAAACTCATAGAATGAAGTGCACCTACCTTGGACATATGGATTTACTCCTGCCGCCACCTCTCCAGAGGAGCTGCCCCCAGCTATGCCCTGCATGATTGGCCTACCCCTGTTGTTGGCCAGGGCCAGCTCCTCAGCAGGGGTTAGCTCTGGACCTGGGGGTCCTCCCCCCGTCTTCTGCATCTCTGCCTTTTTCTTGTTTGCTAAAATATGAAGGATATGACACTGACAAGCTGTTCAATACATTACCATGGCACATATTGTATTGACTCACCAGCCTGAATGATGTTCTTGTGCTTCACTTTAACTTGCTCCCACGTTCTTTTAGTGGCCGGGTTGCAACTACATGGGGGTTGAAAGCACTCATAATTATATGACAGTGTTATGAGTACACCATACCACATATCATCATTGTTGGAAATGATTAAAGTGGACTCATGATAGAGAGAGAATCTAACACAGTTTCTTTTCACTGCTTCAATTGATTGAATAATACATAGCCTAGCCTACATACAGTCGTATGCAAAAGTTTAGGCACCCCTCTGAGGCTGCATGATAATTTCCTGTCTTCACCAAAAAAGATCAATATAATATTGTAATATTACTTTTCTAGTTAACACTGAGTGCTGGGGTGTTTTCCAGACAAAGATATTTGGTGTAGCAGTATTTAGTTGTGTGAAATTAAATCAAATGTGAAAAAAAGGCTGTGCAAAAGTTTGGGCACCCTTATCATTTATTTGATTTGAATACCTCTGCCTACTAAATGCTGATTAACTGCAACACATAGTTAGTCTGGTTAACTCGTTAAGCCTTCAATTACATAAAAAGGTGCATTCAATCATTAGAAAGGGTATTTAAGTTAGCCAATTGCAAGTTTTGCTTCTCTTTGATTCTCCTCTGAACAGTGGCAAAATGGGGGCATCAAAACAGCTATCAAATGATCTAAAAACAAAGATTGTTCAGCAGTATGGTTTAGGGGAAGGCTACAAAAAGTTATCCCGGAGGTTTCAGCTATCAGTTTCCACTGTGAGGAATGTCATTAGGAAATGGAAGGCAACAGGCACAGTTCTTGTTAAGGCCAGAAGTGGCAGGCCAGGAAAAATAACAAAGAGGCAAAGGCGAAGAATGGTCAGAATGGTCAAGGACAACCCTCAGATCACCTCCAAAGAGCTGCAAGGTCATCTTGCTGCAGATGGTGTCACTGTGCATTGCTCGACCATTCAGCGCACATTGCACAGAGAACAGCTGTATGGGAGAGTGATGCGGAAGAAGCCTTTTCTGCACACGCGCCACAAAAAGGCTCGCTTGAGGTTTGCCAAACTACATTTGAACAAGCCAGGCTCATTTTGGAACAAAGTACTGTGGACTGATGAGACAAAGATGGAGTTATTCGGTCACAACAAGAGGCGTTACGCATGGAGGCAAAAGAACACAGCATTCCTAGAAAAACACTTGCTGCCCACAGTAAAATTTGGTGGGGGGGTCCGTCATGCTGTGGGGCTGTGTGGCTAGTGCAGGAACTGGGAATCTAGTTAAAGTTGAAGGTCGTATGGATTCAACTCAGTACCAGCAAATTCTGGACAATAATGTTCAAGAATCTGTAACAAAGCTGAAGTTACGGCGCAGTTGGGTGTTCCAGCAGGACAACGACCCGAAACATTGCTCCAAATCCACTAAGGCATTTATGCAGAGGAACAACTACAATGTTTTGGAATGGCCATCCCAGTCCCCAGACTTGAATATAATTGAAAATCTATGGGGTGACTTGAAGCGGGCTGTCCACGCTAGGCACCCATCAAACCTTACTCTACTGGAGATGTATTGTAAGGAAGAATGGTCCAAATTACCTCAATCCAGAATCCAGACACTCATCAGAGGATATAAAAAGCGTCTAGAAGCTGTTATTTTTGCAAAAGGAGGCTCTACTAAATATTAATGTGATTTTTCTGTTGGGGTGCCCAAATTTATGCAAGTGTCTAATTCTCTTATGATGCGTATGGCATATTTTCTGTTTATCAAATAAACCTTATTTCACGGCTAAAATATCACTGTCCATGACGTATGTGTATATATATGACAAAGACGTTCCTCATCCAAACGCCCAACATTTTATAGATGAAAGTAATGGAGATTATCAGGGGTGCCCAAACTTTTGCATACGACTGTACATACTGTGATCCGCCCATACACAGATTTGCACTTGCATATTCAAACTCATACTTGTATATGGTCATCTACATATACATGCATATGCACATATATAGTACATGATAAATAAGCGCTTTCAGTACATACATCATCATAAGTGTCTATGAATTCGTATCAATTAGATACTCTTTGGCCTTGGTTTTATCTAGGCCTACTTATTCTGTAAGCAAGATATCATTCGATGATTAATTTCCATTAAGCCTATTGCCAGCAGGCACATTTAAAGAAATTTGATCTAATTGGGTTAATGAGGCACTTGAGATGAGCCTATACATTTTCCCAAAACTTACGCATTTAGCTTATCGGCAATTTTTTGCCACGCTGCCTGTCTTGCTCTGGCAGCAGTGGCGGTGTTGGATTTAGCCATTATTACAGCTTTATGGTCCTCGTATAAATTCATTATCAGATTTTGCTCCGATGGCGAGAATATCACCGCTCTCTCTTTAATGTTGGCCATTTCCGCCATATACCGTTATAATATCAGGGTTTTGGTGATCGACCTTTCCTGCCTTTTTAAGTAGGACGTGGGCGTGCAATTTACCTGATAAGTTTAGCCTGATTGAAGTTAACCACATGATTTGGATGCGGATCAGCCGTCGACGAACCGATATTTGCGGTTCTCAATTAGCTCGCTAATGTTAACGCGCTAAAGGGACAACTGATTAACTTAGCTTCAACCCTTACGACGAACGGGGCCCAGGGGCGTAGGCAGAAATGTTATTTTGGGTGGGCCAGTGCAAAAGTGAGTGGGCCTATAGTTGTTTGTTCCAAACATTTGTTTTACTTAAATAATAATTAGCACGACGTTTAGGCTGACATTTTTGTCGGACGCATGTTTCTATTAATCTTTTTGTCGCTCACGTTTAAAGCTCTGTAGCCTATCACACATGGTTAGTTTAAGTGAATTTGACGGATACATTACAGTGTGCACAGAGAGCGTCCGATGCTACGCGACAGTCGTACGCTCGCATCCAGTTAGGATACGGTGTTAGAGAAAGTAGAAAAAAGAATAGACCAACTGCAAAAACAGTGACACTTTGTGGTACTTGTGCAATATTAAACAAAGGCAACAACAAAACACTGTCTAAACATCATGTACCAACAGACCAACAGAGCTCAATAAAGGCTGCACAAATCAGGGCTCCGTTTCCCGATAACGATCGAGCAAAAAACGAAACCATCAATATTACTTACATGCGTAAGAGTAGGCTAATCTATGCGCTTTCAAGAGCTACACATTTTTAAGAGACACTTTAGCTACGATGTCTTTGGGAACGGCCCGTAAAACTAAGATTCGTCGTAGATGGATTCTACGATCAATTGAGGCTCACGACGTTTTCGGAAACGCAGCCCAGCATAGTGAAACAAATACTTAGTGGAGACTGGGGTAGCTAGATGATACAAGCGCAGAGCGCACACTTTTATTACAAACACAAAACGGAGCAGGTAGAAGGCAAATAAAATGAATCTAGGCAGAGTTCGGTACTCGCTGAGGCAGGATGACAGGGAAAAGGTAGGCCTACCAGACGACAGGCTGAAAGAGGGATCCAGGGCAAAAACGGTCCGGGCAGGTCACTTGTTTAGCCATTATTGAGGCGATGTTAGTACAAAAAACAGCTAGTCTAGCAGGTTAGCTGGCTTAAGGCTGCAGAGTCTACGGAACCCCATAGCTATCAATAACATTGTCATTTATGTTACAACCTGGCTCAACGGTTGTAGCAAGAAGGGGAGGCCACACAAGGTCTTATACAACATAAAGAATTTAATAAAGAATAAAGTGAACAAACAATACAACTGAAACAAAAGAGCAGGCTGCAGGCCAGGGAAGAGAGCAGTCAAGCAGGCAGGGCTGCTTTATATGCTCCTGAGACAAGCCTCCTCAGGTGAGCTGCATCCCGTTGACGATGGTGTTAATTGATGGTGCGCCGCCCACCAACTCCCTGCAAAGGAAAGCAACCCAGAAGCAACAACCCCTCAAGGCACACCCTGTGGCCGTCACACTCCCCCCCATACAACAGGAGCTCCACCCCCAGCCACCGTTGCCTGTGGAGCAGTTAAAGAGGAGGAGAAACAGACTGCAGAGGAACGAAAGGAGGATACGGTTAGGTGCAAGAAGTTACAGAGGTGCACGTGACAAAGCATCCGCCATAATGTTAAGGGTGCCCTTGATATGACGGATGTCTAAGTTGTATGGTTGCAACAACAGAGCCCATCTCATTAGCCTCTGGTTAGGGTTCTGCAGAGAGTTCAAGAAGGTTAGCGGGTTATGATCCGTTAGTACAACAATGGGCATTCCAGAATCCAAGTACACGTTGAAATGTTGCAGAGCCAACACTAATGCCAGAGCTTCTTTCTCAATGACTGAGTAGTTCAGTTGCGAAGTGTTAAACTTCTTAGAATAGAAGCTAACGGGATGTTCGATACCTTTTCCATCAGTCTGGAGGAGTACCGCACCAGCTCCAACCTGGCTGGCATCAACATGCAGTATGAATGGCTGGTCAAGTCTGGGAGCTAGAAGAACTGGAGCAGAGCATAGCAAAGTTTTAACATCAGTGAAGGCTTTCTGACATGAGGTGGACCAGATGTACTTGGACTTCGTCTTCAGCAAGTCAGTCAGAGAGGCCACCACTGTTGAGAAGTTACGGCAAAAACAGCGGTAATAGCCAACCAACCCTAGAAACCTCATTAGTTCTTTTTTCGTAGTGGGAACCGGAAACTCCTCAACCGCAGATACCTTTGCATGCACTGGACGCACATGGCCTTGGCCCACCACTTTACCCAGGTATGTTACCGTAGCTCTTGCAAACTCACATTTAGCCAAGTTTACTGTCAAATTTGCATTTGCAAGTCGTTCAAACAAAGCCTGAATGCGGCTCAGATGATCCTCCCAGGTGTTACTATAAATCACGACATCGTCCAAATATACCGCACAACCTTCAAGTCGGTTGACAACCATATTCATTAACCGTTGAAATGTAGCTGGTGCGTGAATAATCTCGACCCTAGTGTTCATGCAGCTTGCGGTGGGTATTTATGCACTGTAAACCAACCGGTTTGAAAGGCGACCTGCAAGCAGACAACCCCCAAGATCCTTCGGATGTGCTCCCGAGACAATTGACATTGAACAATGGACACTAACCACGCCCCACAGCACTACCAAAAGGAAAAAACAACGAAAGAAAAAAAAATTCACGCAACCCAAAGGGGAAACGCAACTGAAGCCTAACAGGGAAAGTTCAAATCCAGACATGTGCTCACCAGCCAATCAACCCTGTTAGCCTAGCCTCAGCCGATTACCCACTCCAGACACAAAGCTCAATCCCCAACCATACACTCCTGATTTAGAATACTAAACCACAAAAGAACTTCTAAATATACTAACTAGTGCACAAATTAACTGATTACCAAAGACTAACTGGCCTCCCCAAAAACCAGTACTGAGCACCTTTAATCCTAAAACTAATAAGTCCCTTCAATTATTGCCCAGACTGATTTCCTCCACCATGCAAGGTTAAACCCCACTCCTTCACCATCATGCCTATAGAGTAAGCTAGATGAAGCAAGTACCAGTTCAACTACCAAAAGTTTTACACATCACTGCAAACTTACCAAATTGGTCGGACGAGCCCCCATTTGTTACAACCTGGCTCAACGGTTGTAGCAAGAAGGGGAGGCCACACAAGGTCTTATACAACATAAAGAATTTAATAAAGAATAAAGTGAACAAACAATACAACTGAAACAAAAGAGCAGGCTGCAGGCCAGGGAAGAGAGCAGTCAAGCAGGCAGGGCTGCTTTATATGCTCCTGAGACAAGCCTCCTCAGGTGAGCTGCATCCCGTTGACGATGGTGTTAATTGAAGGTGCGCCGCCCACCAACTCCCTGCAAAGGAAAGCAACCCAGAAGCAACAACCCCTCAAGGCACACCCTGTGGCCGTCACATTTAGCAGACGCTAACAGTTCCATTTGATTCGGAAAACAAATTAAACACACACCAGTCAACTATAAATCTGGTTTATGTTAATATATTTTCTTAAATACATTTTAATAATAAAAACATCTAAAAATAGATTTTGATCAAACTAACCTGGGCGGGCCAGTGAGTAATGTGGGCGGGCCAGTGTCGCCCTGGCCCAATACTGGCTACGCCCCTGATGTACATTTATCTTAAAGTGTACATAATCTAGCTAGATCGTTTATTTGAGTACGTTTCCCAGAAACTGCAAAAAATCGAGGCTCAAGACTGTTATAGCTGACCGTCACGAACAGCCAAACCGGGGCTTGTATTCGAATTTACGTTCCGTTGCACAGTTTAGGACCATACAACGGTTTTGGGGCAAAAAGTATCTTTTGTCGACGAGGGGTACTCAGTTCTAGCCTACGTCACTACGCCAGAACAGGTTAGCAACGACGCATTAGATACGACGTGCATAGAGACTGTTGCACATCAAGGACGGTATCGTGCCGCCCCCCTAAGCATCCGTCAATATTTAGATTACTTTGAAAACATCATGTCAAAAGTTGGTAGCCATTGAGTTGCTTGTATTTTTATTTATGTGGCTTGTTAACTTCTGGGAGATAGCTAGGCTAACTATAGCTTTAACGCTACTGCAAGGCAGCTTCAGAAACGCCACAAGCAAAGAGGCCAGGGTGATAACTATTTACTCATTTTACTTTGTGATATGAAACACAATTGTGAAGTGTGATGTACAATATAAGCTGATATTATTGAGGAACTAGGCCTTCATCTACTTTCGGAAACGGTAGTCTACTAATTAACTGAAGCATTAGCATCATGACATTAGCCTATGTTGCCCGGGCAACACATACTATACAGCGGTCTATGATGCATCTGTTTTCAATCGCTAAAATAAACATTCCTCCCAAATACATTTTCATTGTACGATTTATTATTACATTAGATTACAAGTAAACGATTTGTGGGTGAAATTATCATTACCTGTGGTTTCAAACAAGTACTGCAACGCTGTAGCCTACGCGAGACACTGTGTAGCTAACAAAAACATCCACAGCTGTTTAGGAAGTCAAACGGCGACAGAACATTTTCGGCACTCCCTTAAATCAAAAGTCTTTCAATAGGTGAAACTATCTGACTACTAACCCGAACTTCATTGCCACAGCCTAAACTTGTCAAACTGTTCATGAAAAAAATATTTTATTTCAGCCTAAACCGTACAACGGAACGTTACATCGAATTCAACCAACGCAATCGCTACCAAGACGAACACTGTAGTATACAATTTACCGGGGCAGCTTCTCCACAAAGGGCTACATTGCATCTTGCGTTGTTACTGACAATGATCGCTATTGAGCTTTCTATGAATGAGCGATTTTCCACTAAATAAATGTCAAGCTTATTTACGTTTTTGGGGCATATTTTCAGTTAGCAGACATACTGTTTGAATCGCGAATCCATCTGAAGTATTGCCAGTGATAACGTTGTTACAGTAGCTTCTTTCCAAGGGTGTTCTTAATGAATTATGCAATAGCCTATGAGTAGGCTAAATGCTTGAAAATATCACTAGAAGGGAAAAACTTAAAGGGACGGACCCACCTGCAACCGACGCAAGCAGTCACACCCTCATAATTTCCCCAGAAATTGTATGCTCTCTAGTTCTCTTTGATATGTATTATGGCTCTAAAAGATAGTCTGCAGTCCTAGTCTGCAGTGTCTCTTCACCATTCTGATGAGCGGGATTTAAAGCCAGCGGCACAGATGGATACTTTGTGGTCTGTACTGTCTTTACTATTGCTGTTGAGTGGATTTTACAAGCCAGTAGCATCTACACTAGCTCTTTACCTTTGCTGCATAACTAATAACTTTCTGTTAAATGTTTCTTGTGTTCTGTAATGCTTTGTGTGTCCTATGGTGTTTCAGATAATAAAGGCCCATTTAAGCAGGTAAGTTTATAGGCCTCCTGTTAATCCAATATTTTCCAGTAGCTTGCTTTTAAATGCTAAGGGCCCTATTTTAACAATCTGAAACGCAAGTATCAAAACGCAAAGCACAAGTAACTTTGTGGGCGGGACTCCGGCGCGGTTGCTATTTTGCCGGCGGGATAAATTACTTTGCGCCTGGCGCAAATCTAATATGGGTTAATTGGTCTGAAGTAGCTACATTACTAATGGGTGTGGTTTGGGTGTAATGTGCAATAAACCAATCAGTGTCATCTCACATTCCCTTTAAGTGCAGCGCTTGTTCCATGGTGGATTGCTATTATAACGGCAGATATGCCAGGCGCACACCAGCTGTTCACAGAGACCGACGTTCTCGTCAGGGCCGTAAAAGATAGAGAAGTGACATTGTATGGGAAAGGCAGAGCAGTTTTCTCATTGCGTTAAGTTGCCCACTCATATGGAGGACCAAACCTGCCATATTTACAAATGAATGAAGGAATAAATAAATGTCCACATCCATGCATTTAGACAGAAATAAATGAATACATATGCACAATTGTCAATCAATGGTTACTTATAATTTACATTCATTTATGTATCTATCTGTGTATTGATTTATTCATTGGGTGTGCGCTTTGCCTTCGGCAAGAAGCGCCAACCTTTGTTATCTCACATATATCTTATTATAATTTTTGCCCCCCTAAGGCTCTGTCAATATTTGGACTACATAGAAAACGTTGATGTCAAAAGTTTTGTCTTGGTCTCCATTGAGTTGCTTGTATCAGAATTTACGTTCCGTTGCAATGTTTTTGTGGCATAAAGTTTATTTTGTCGGCAAAGGGTACTCAGTTCTAGCCTACGTCACTGCGTCAGAACACTCTAGCAACGAGGCATGGATACATAGTGATAGAGACGTTCTAGCAGGCAAATTGGAGTTTTGTTGAGAAAGCAATGCGAGTGGAACTGAAATCGCAGATTTTTGAGTTGATTTAGGTCGTGAAAGTCTTTGCAATTTGAGCGCATGCGGGTCGCCCGTGACACCGCCTAGTCTTAGGCGGCAGCCATGCTAGAAAGCGTCATAGTGGTATTTTCGTAATAGCACGCAAATTGGAGTTTAGATTATGAGTGAAAAATACCACCCCCCAAAAATCCCAACCATTAAAAATCAGAAGGAGGGCAATGTTATGACGATATGACTATTGTGAAGACAGCCATGGGCCTGTACTACGAATCAAGATTTGACGTTAGCGAGGTAACTTCAGGTTCAACCCAGGGTTTTCTGTACTACGAAGGTGGATCACTTGTTATTGGGGTAGATCGCCATGGTAACACATGCTGAACAGCTAACCTGGTCGGGAGCAGGTTAAGTTGGAGATCAGAGATCAACCGGTATAAAAGCCCCGCCCACTAACTCATTTTCGAGGATAATGGCGTTACCGTTCATAGAAGATGTGGAGCTTGGTGCACGGATATTGAGAGGTGCGCTCAGAACAGCCAGAACATTAGAATCAGAAAGGGTTTAATCGCCATGAAAGTTTGCACAGACAAGCAATTTGCTTTGGCAGGAAGGTGCATACATTAAATATATAGGAATCTTAAAACATGTAATATGAGATCTAACTATACTAAAAGTACATAGACTAGCAATGCTTAGAATGAAAATAATTTAGAGAAACATTTAGAGACTGACAAGTCCCTTTGGCATTCCGTGATGAGTAGGCTATCCTTATGAAAGATATAGATTCTCAGATGAGGAAATTACGTGTCTTTGCCAGCTTTTTGAGCCGTATGTTGCCAATGTGACACATCGAAGCCGTGCGCTCACAGTCCCACAGACTGTATGCATATTTGTGTTATTTCGCTACGGGTACTTTTATGTAGTGTCATGTTGATATGTTATTCCTATATTCACTGGGGTGTGTCACTGTCTCCCCTTAACCCCTTCTGCTGTCCTTGGGTTGCTTTGACCCATTTTCTAATTATTTCCATATCAGAATTTTGGGTTTCCTTTAACCAAAACATTTCAAACCAAAAATAACTATGTGTATGGTACCGTACAATGCTCTTCACAAGTTAAATAAATGATCATTTCACTACTTTCATTGAATTTGAATGTTTCATTCACTTTTATAGCATTTTTCAAAAATAATCAATATTGAAGTAATGGAAATGGTGAAAAACCCCACAACAGACTCTAAAGGCAAAAAGCCACAAAAATGTATAAAAAGACCAAAACGTAGAACAAAGTTTAACAAATACATCCTCATGTTCTCCCTTTCCTAGGAACACTGTAACTAAGTTTAATGTAATTCATTCAGTCATGTACTATCTCTTCTCATATTCCAGTTTTTCTATCTCCAGCCTTGTTTTTTTAATTAAAAGCCTGTTATACTCTATATCAAGCTCCAGGGTTCTTTTATACAGGGCCCTCAATGTCTGCTCCAACCTGAAACAAATAAAGAACATTGTCCCTTTGCAAGACACACTTGGAGAAAGTTGAAGGTGTCCATTTGACTACTGTGTTTCAAGGTTCATTGCTTATACCTTGTGTCTTTGTCTTGGCCTTGAAGTGGAGGCCCTAGGCTCAGGGGGAGGAAGAAGTTCCTCTTCCTGCTGAGTTTAACACCATAGCAATTTAATCAATTGAGTCATATTTGTGTGTACCCCAAAAATGCTCTCTGAGCAGGCAGACACAGTTTCCTGATCATCTAGGACCTCCACTTGAGAAAGTAAATGGCATATTTGATCAATATTCAGCAACCACATATGGCATACATGCTGGCGTCTGATTATTAGTTTCACCGTTACCTCTGTATGGCACAGTGGGATGACAGTGGGTGGTGGCAGCAACACCATTATATTTCCTGTCACTGCAGTGGACAGTAATACAATTATAAACTAGAGAGCATACAATTTCTGGGGAAATTGTGAGGGTGTGCTTGCAGCTGCCCCAGCTGCCCATAGTCTCACTGTGTTTACTGATATCAACCACTCAGTGTTTTACATTGGTTTTAGACAGCAAATAACATTTGTGTAGGTTGTTGGTCAACTCGTCCCATTATCTGGTTATTAATTGAGTTTTTGTGGGAGTTTTTCCTTGTCTTCCTTGAGGATTTAGGTTGGTTGAGGGGCAGGTCTATGGGCGTATGTGAAGCCCTCTGTGACATGCTTGCGTGTAAAAAGGGCTATACAAATACATTTTGATTTGATGTAATCTAGTAAACTTGTAATAAACCATACAACCAACATTGCTTCCAGTTGATAGGCCACATATATATACAAATGACTCATTTAAATCGACAAAAAGATAGCCTTGAGTAACCAAAAGGATATGTGAATGTTTAAAGAACATGTTTTACTTTATTACATGACATTTCTGTTAAATGTCTCAAAATAAAATTCCATCAAAACTTTTGTCCAATTTTCCAGGTTACGATTTCCAGCAACATGTCTATCTAAAGTGGATATTTGAATGTAAAATTATTGTACCCATTCAATATGGCACTCCAGTGCAAGGTCGGGGTACAGTCCGACCTCCTCCGCGTGCCGCGCAAGCCAGTAAACCAACGAGCTGCCAACGATCCAGACGTGGGGACGACTTTGGTTTTCCATGGTTCGATATGATTCAACATCCAACCTCTGCTTCTTATATACTAAGGCTTCCCGCTTCTTATTTTTCAAACAATGCAAGGCTAACATCTGCCTGTTTATTTGCCGCCTGTGTCAGTGTTTTATTTTTCTCATTGTTTGGCCTTTTAGACAAGCCTAGCTCTATATTATTTGGGAGACAGTCGCGTCCTATTTAGTAGGCTAATTGTACCGCCCTGATCGGCATCATTTGGGTAGGCTAATGAGGGCAAGCGCAGGCTTTTTGATTAGCCTACTTAAAAAACATCATTATGCAAGATAGAGGAGCCTTGGATTTAGCTGTAGCAGTTTATTATAGCCTACATGAGACTATTTTAGATATAATTTTCAGAGTAACTTAAAACCTTTCTTTTGTTTCTTTTAGGGTTTAGTGGTCTCGGTTGAACATCATTAGGCCTATTTATAGCGACATTGTAGCGAAGTAGCCTACCGGACACTGTTAGCTCGCAATGTACAAAGAATGCTCCTGCAACAAAGTTGTTACTTAGTAACAAGTAGCCAGCTAGACCCCGAGCAGAAGTGTGTAGCTAACAAAGACATATCTAGCTATAGATAATGGCCTAATTGATTTGACTGTGAGATTCGCTGATTTTGGGTGTCCAAGATACATGGATTCTGATCTGTATCAATAGTAGCCATGTCCAGTGCTCGACATGAAGGCTTGTCTGGTGTATTTTTGTACGGCAAGTCTGGAAGAGAAATGTAGGCTACTTGCCCCACTGGACAAGTTCAAACTCAACGAAAATAAAATGCCATGTTACTTGACGTTATGTGCCACTCATTACGTCTATCGATAGTATTTGACCAAATTCTGCATTAGGAAAACACAAAAAAGTGTCTTCGTCCCAGGATCTCTACAGACCGTGCAGCTATAGATAGCTAATGTAATGCTTCAGTTCAACGGGGGCTTATTACGTGAAAGAGGAATTATTTACTGTGTCGTAGCCATTTGCCTACTTTAGCAAATACAAGCCTATTTCCCACCCCTGATAGTTTAACACTATATTACACTGTATTGTAGCTGACCAACAGCGCAAAGACAACAAAGCTGACTAGACTAGCTAGATTTTGTTTTAGCCAACTCACTGGCTACCCATACCACAACGACACTAGCTGGTGGCTGGACGAGCTGGTGGCTGGACGATTTGTACAGTAGGCCTAAGCTACCTCCCAGAAGCGGTCTGGAACGGAAGACTACAAGGTAGCAAATTAGCTGTAGCTAGGTTTAACACTTTTGGTAACAGATAGTAGAGATGTGCCGGGGTAGCAGCTAGAGCTAACTCCTCTATGAAATAGCAGACTACTGTTTCCGAAAGTAGATCTACTAGCTTAGCTCTAATATCAGCGTAGAGCTATCATATTTTAGCTAAATTTAACAGGAAACGTGTTTCATATCACAAAGGTAAATGTGTAAATAGTTAAGCTATCACCATGGCCTCTTTGCTTGTGGCATTACAAATCGTTTACTTGCAATGTCATGTCAAATAAATCCCTAAACAAACATTTATTTGTGAGGAATGGTTATTTTAACGATTGAAAACAGATGTATCACAGCCGCTGTCGTATGTGTCGCATGTCGCCCGGGCAACAGAGGCTAATGTCATGATGCTTACGCCTCAGCATCAGAATGTTGTTTTCTATTACAATGTTAAATAAATGAGTAAATAGTTATCACCCTGGCGTCTTTGTTTGTGGCGTTTCAAGTTAGCCTAGCTATCTCCCAGAAGTTAATGAGCTGCTAAACAAATGTTCTAGGTTACTACAGCCTGGCAGTCACGCGTGTTTTCGTGACGTTAGTAACGTCAATGACTGTGGCTAGCAAGTTAGCCACATTAGCTTCACTTTTCGCCACAAAAATGTACTTTAAGCTTAAACCATGCATCGGAACGTAAATTCTGATACAAGCAACTCAATCGCTACCAAGACGGAACGTTTGACCGGGTCGTTCTCTATGTAGTCCAAATATTGACCGAGTTTTAGGGGTGGGAAAATAAACAATAATAATAATATATATGTGAGATAACAAAGGTTGGCGCTCCTGGCTCAGGAGCGCACACCCAATAATTGTTGAATGAACATGGTCACATAGATTACTTGAAACATACATTTGCCTGGGTTTGCGAGCTGCTGCCACCAGGGTCTGAAGAAGTGCCCCATTCCACTCCTTCAGTCCTTCCATCATGGGGTGAGCCTGATAGCTGGAGAGGGCCAGCTCCTCAGCAGGAGTGAAGTCCTGTGGAGGAGAGCCCCCCCAGTTGTCTTTGACGGATTTTTCTTCCTGTTAGCTGCAAGCAATTTCATTGTTCTATAGGCCCTTTAGCTATACCAATAGGTGCGTTCGACATGGACTGCGGATGCATTAAACGACCGGTGAGAGTAGCAGCTTGCAGTCGGTGAGGAGTTGAAAACGTTTCTGTGAAGTCGGACATTCCAGCTTCTCGTGGTTTGCTGCGTTGATGTCAGTCATGGCCGATCAAGCGCTTACATTACTTTATTTATAATTAAACTTAGTCTTTCCGTTAGTAGAAGAGGTGGCCCAAAACCCTTTCTTCAACAAATGTTTTATTCAATCAAATTGTTTGGTCCGGATTTGAGCATTGGCGAAACTGAAGGTGTCAGAATAATTACAAAACACTCGTCAAAGTTGTCGTGTGTGAGTCTGGCCAATCATGAAATAGCTGTGTCGTCATTTGAACTGGTGCAGTTGCTCTTGAGAAAATGCGCTCGGCTACACAGCCGGCAGTTCTCGCATCGATCTCACGGTACACTGTACTATAGCTTTAACGCTACTGCAAGGCAGCTGCAAAAACGCCACAAGCAAAGAGGCCAGGGTGATAACTATTTACTCATTCATGTGATATGAAACACAATTGTGAAGTGTAATGTACCATATAAGCTGATATTATTGAGGAACTACATCTACTTTCGGAAACGGTAGTCTACTATTTCACTGAAGCATTAGCATCATGACATTAGCCTATGTTGCCCGGGCAACAAATACTACAGCGGTCTATGATGCATCTGTTTTCAATCGTTAAAATAAACATTACTCACAAATACATTTTCGTTGTACGATTTATTATGACATTAGATAACAAGTAAACGATTTGTTAGTGAAATAATCATTACCTGTGATTTCAAACCAGTACTGCAAGCCTACGCGAGACACTGTGTAGCTAACAAAACATCAGCTGTTTACAGTAGGAAGTCAAACGGCGACAAAAAATGTTCGGCACTCCCTTAAATCAAAAGTATTTCAATAGGTGAAACTGTCTGACTACTAACCCGAACTTCATTGACACAGCCTAAACGTGTCAATCTGTTCAAGAAAACAATATTTAATTTCAGCCTAAACCGTACAACGGAACGTTAGCTACATCGAATTCAACCAACGATCACCTCCAAGACGAACACTGTAGTATACAATTTACCGGGGCAGCTTCTCCACAAAGGGCTATATCGCATTTTGCGTTGTTACTGACAATGATCGCTATTGAGCTTTTTATGCATGAGCGATTTTCAACTAAATAAATGTCAAGCCCATTTACGTTTTTGGGGGCATTTAAGTTAGCAGACATAGAGCTACTGTTTGAATCGCGATTCCATCTGAAATATTTCCAGTCATGACGTTGTTAAAGTAGCTTCTTTCCAAGGGTGTTCTTAATGAATTATTATGCAATAGGCTAGACTGTGAGTAGGCTAAATGCTTGAAAATATCACTAGAAGGGAAAAACTTAAAGGGACGGACAAGCAGGCACACCCTCACAATTTCCACAGAAATTGTATGCTCTCTAGTTTCTATGTGATTTCTATTGTGCAAGTAACAGCAAGTTCAAGCATACCGTCTTCCACTTCTTCATCTTTTGCTGCACCTAGACACCCAGTTGATGGTAAGTTAATACCAGAGCTGCCAACTCTCACGGTTTCGCCGTGTGACACACGCTTTTGCATGTTTTCACACGCACTCACGCCACACAACCAATTTCTCACGCCCCCAAAAAATATCTGATTTTGGGCCGAAGCGCGTTCGTTCCTTCTGGAGAATTCACGGTGGGCCGCTCTGCCCGCTCATAAATTGGTCCAGCAGATCGACTGCTTTCTCTTTCACACACTGAATAAAACGATATGTGTTAAGTTACTGTGTGACTGACTGATGATAAGTAAGCTAAACTAGGTTTTAATCTAAATAAGCGCATGATCAGACCGTGCATTAAAAAGTGGCGTTTTCAGTTGTCGCCCTCTCTTTCTCAAACACAAGTGCGTGTAAGGTTGTTGCCACGGAGACAACCCTAAACAATCATTTTTTGTTGTGGAGTTAGCAAGATTTAAGCTGATGCGAAAATAATAAAATGGATGGGGAAAAGATGCCAGGAGGAACTGAAAAAGGCAGGTAAAAAAGAAAGATCTGTCACTTCATAAATGCTGCAAGGGTGGGAAAAATATGTTTTCTCAAAAGCCCTGAATCTTTCAGGTCCAAATCAAATTTGGGTTATAATTTCCGGAGAATACTCTACCAGCTATACCAGCTACCAAATCTCACGCCAAGGTTTTTTGAAAAGTTGGCAGCCCTGTAATACTTACTGGAGAAGTTTTGCAAGTGGCATACAATTCGTCCTATTATTTATTCATATGATTTGTTAATATTTACTGGAGGGATTCTTTAACCCTAAAGTAATTGATAAGGCAATGCTCAGTAGGTCCAACCTTTTTTTCCATTAAGCTGAAGTGGCACGGCTGTTTAGCCCCTATCAAGGCCAAACTACACAACGTCAACTTTCCAGAACTTCAAGAAGTACATCTCGTACATACTGTTATGGCGGATTTTCGATAAAGTACTGTGATAATATGAACGGTCAAGGCAATGCGGTTTCAATACAATTTATTTAGATTATACCAGTATAGATTCAAACAAGGCCTTGCTGACCAGTCACCAAGAAGGATAGTGTCAATTTCAAGAATCGTTCATGGGAGTGGTGGCGACAGTAGGGAAAGCCCCCATTATATAACATACAACCAAATGTACCTCATCAATCAATGCATACCTTCTTCTGGTTGGTCAGTATTGATTAGTGACAGTTAGGATGATAAAACTCTGAGACTGGTGTCTCTTGCCCTTTGATGTAATCTCCTATAAACAGAACACCGGCTCCATATAGTCTGTATGCAAATGCTTCAGCCCAACAAATGCTCATAAGACCTAGCCAAAGTGTAAATATCTATCCCTCCCAAATTTAGTGTCCTTTACTCCCTTGATCAGGTCAGTCGTAAATACCTTAGATAACCATCTGCTTCTCCCAAAGCTACCTAAGGAGGGCACACTAATTTCAGTAAAAACTGCCACTACACATACACACACAATTTCTGCTGTCTTGGAGAAAAAAACACATGCTTGGTTCCAAGCAAAGCAGAAAAGGATGACCTTTCCAGGGCAGGGCTGGGCGAGAAGCGTCTTACCTTTCAAGGTATATCGTGTTCAACCATATTTAGGTTGTTAGATAGTCTAACGTAATAAATGTAACTATGCTAGACGTCAAAGCCCTTTGAAATTGGTAGTGAGAATTGGGAAGTGTGAATATTATAGTAATATTTAGTAATTATTAATAATAATAATAACAATAATACATGTTATTTATATAGCGCTTTTCTAGGTACTCAAAGTCACTGCACATGGTTAAAATAAACATAACAAATATTTAAAAGGACATCATATAGAATCACAACATTAATTACACATTAAAAGCAGATCTAAAAAGGTGCGTTTTGACTAAAGATTTAAAAGTTGACAGGTTGGTGCAGTCTCTGATGGGTTTGGGGAGTGAGTTCCAAAGGGAGGGAGCGGCAATGGAGAAAGCTCTGTCACCCCAGGTTTGGTGCTTGGTCCTGAGTGGGGGGGACAGAAGGTCGGCATGAGAGGAACGGAGGGAGCGGGAGGGAGTGTGGTGGTGGAGCAGGTCGGTGAGGTAGCGGGGGCCTGGTTGTGAAGGGCTTCGTGAGTGAGAAGAAGGATTTTAAAGTGAATGCATTGTGGGACGGGGAGCCAGTGGAGATTCTGGAGGACGGGGGTGATGTGGTCACGGGAGCGGGTGTGAGTGAGCAGAGGTGCGGCGGAGTTCTGAATGTGTTGGAGTTTATTAAGGATTTTGGATAGTGAGCCGTAAAGGATGCTATTGCAGTAATCGAGTCTGGAAGTGATGAATGAGTGGATCAGAATCTCGGCAGTGGAGGAGGAGAGTGATGGACGGAGACGTGCAATGTTTTTGAGATGGAAGAATGCAGTCCTGGTGATGTTATTGACATGACGTTCGAAGGTGAGGTGACTATCAAAAATGACGCCAAGGTTTACGGATGTGAGGGGAGGGGGACAGAGTGGAGTTGTCAATGTTGATGGTCAGGTTGTGGGTGGTTTGGGTGAGGGATTTCGGACCGATTATGATGAAGTCTGTTTTGTCACAGTTGAGTTTGAGAAAGTTTATTTGCATCCAGGATTTAATTTCACTGAGACAGTTGGTGAGGGTGGAGATTGTAGCAGGGGTGATGGAGGTAGTGGAAATGTAGAATTGGATGTCATCGGCGTAGCAGTGAAAGCGGAGTCCATGACGGCGTATGATGTTGCCGAGGGGAAGCAGGTAAAGGATGAATAGGAGGGGACCAAGCACCGAACCCTGGGGGACGCCTTGGGACAAAGGGGCAGGGGAGGAGGTGCAGTTGTTGATGTGGATGAACTGAAGGTCGGAGGGGTTATCAGACAGTTTACTGGAGAGGGAGGCTGAGAGAGCTGAGGGGGAGATGGATTTGAGGTTTCTGAATGAGATGCTGCGTTTTTCTTTTGGGATGGGGGTGGAGGTTTCAATGTCCATGGTAATTGCCAAATGATCAGAGATGTTGAGGTTGACACTGGAGAGGTGGTGTATTGTGAGACCAGTGGAGCAGACCAAGTCCAGGGTGTGGCCACGGCTGTGAGTGGGGAAGTTGATGTGTTGTGTGAAGTTGAAGCATTGCAGTAATTCCAGGACGTCTGTGGCCGGTTTGGAGTTGGTGTCGTTGATGTGGAAATTAAAATCCCCCAGGAGGAGAACAGAGGGTGAAATGGCACATAACTGAGTCAAAAAATGAGTGAATTTGGGGATAAATGACAGGTTTTGTTTGGGGGGGGCGGTAGATAAGGGCAGTGACCAGGGGAGTGGGGCCAGAGAGTTTGAATATAAGGTGTTCGAAGGAATGAGCAGCAGGAATGGAAATGGTGGTTGTTTTAATGTCCTTTCTGTAAACTGCAGCAACACCCCCTCCCCGCCCCTCAGGACGAGGTTGGTCAGTGTAGGTAAATCCAGGGGGTGTGGTCTGATTGAGTGAGAAGTAATCCAGGGGGTTTGTGCCAGGGGGACAGTTGAAGATTGGACAAAAATTGAAGGAGGAGTAGTGAAAGAACGTGTTTCCTCAATCTATATTGTAACGAAAAATCCAATATGGCGGCCGTAATAGGTTCTTGAGGCTTTTTTGTTCCTCATGAGAAATAAGGCATATTTAATTAATTTCAGGACAAATGGGATGTAAATGGCATCACTTTGAAAATGGACAATTGGGGCGTGGCCGTAGCGCCACCTATGAATAATGGTGGGTCATTTGTGGTTTGGTAGTTA